>OY997266.1:24287927-24767927 GCA_963921465.1 Triticum timopheevii | reverse complement strand
ACTACACACACACATGCATACACACACATACACACAGACACACACAAACACGTACACACACACACACTACACGTACACTACACGCATACACACACACGTATACACACACACACACACATTTTTTTTACTTATTTTCTGTTTTCTATATATAATGTTTAGATAAATTAGAACTATCTAGTTTATTTTTAGAATGTTAGAAATGTTATCATCGATGAATTAGAAATATGTTAATTTTTATTTTTAGTTGAATTAATATATATAACTAGTTTATTTTTAGTAAATGCTTAGTTGAACTAGTTGAATTAATATATATAACTAGTTTGTTTTTAGTAAATGCTTAGTTGAACTAGTTGAATTAATATAATAACTTGTTTATTTTTAGTAAATGTAATGCTTAGTTGAACTAGTTGAATTAATATACATAGAACTAGTTTATTTTTAGAAGATGCTTAGTTGAACTTGTTGAATTAATATATAGAACTAGTTTATTTTTAGTAAATGCTTAATTAGTTGAACTAGTTGAATTAATATAACTAGTTTATTTTTAGTAAATGCTTTGTTGAACTAGTTGAATTAATAGATTTTTCTGTTAATATATTTTTTTCTGTTAATAGATTTTTTTGGTGATATTATTATTGAATATGCATGTTTGGTGATATTATTGTTAATAGATTTTTTTTTGGTGATATTTAGATTGTGTAATTAATTTTGTTCATAGAATTTTAATGATTTTTTTTGTTCATAGTATTTAGAAAAAGGAAAGAGATGATGTACTTTTGCTTATAATTATTGAATGCATGCTAATTTGAATACTATACTTTATTTTATGATTTGGTTTTGCTTATTTTATGATTTGGTTTTGCTATTGAATGCTCATATTGGATAAGTTCTCCTTCATTCCCGTGTGCTAGACAATTTGGTATAATAATGCATTCAGGAATGAAAGAGGAGCTACTACGTACATCGATCATCGATAGTCAACCCGTGATTAATAATAATGATCTAGTTTAATATTTGAATTATGAACGTAGGCCGGAAATGTCGTACTAATCGGACGACGAAAACCGTCCGGCTGAGTGCGACTGGTGCCACGACGACCGAGGTATGTACGACAGGTTCATTGTGCTGAACGAAGATCGGCGCTTCAGCATTAAGCTCGAGGAGACCTGCGATGTTCATACGGTACGCAACGACGACAATAGTTTTTTTCGTAATTAAGCACGACTTCAACTATTTTAACGTGTAATTTTCATCTTTTCCAATTCGACTAGCTTATCCCATGTTTTGAAGACCATGAAAATTTCGAAACCAAAAAAATTATCCTAAGTACCCATCATGGTGTGGATTTTCAAGTAAAGTTGTACAATGCTCAGAGTGTAACCCATTTTGGTTGCAAAAATTGGGATGCATTTTGCAAGATGTATGGTCTTGATGAGGGTATGCTTGTCACCATGGATCTTGGTGATCCTACAATCGAGCAAGAGACACCTTCGATTTCGGTCCTTGTGGATACACCTCCAGTTCTTCCCTCATGTGAGCTAAACATAGTTATTAAGTAATTTATATTGTTTATTTCAAAATATATAGTTGACAACTTATCTCCATTGACAACTTATTTTCATTCTTCAAAGAATGTGCGGAAGATGGTAGACAGAACGTACTACACCGAAGGCTCCGAATTAACTTATCAGGAGAAAAATCATCTGGTCGGATTTTGTACTGATCTTGAGAATTACCATATCTACAATCAAACTCCTCAACATTATGGTCAATACGTGCCACTAGTGCACATGTTGAACTACGGTAACTACCATGGAGATACCCTGGTAAGATTATTTTTTACTATTACAACATCCGTGCATCTTTTTGCACACTTCTAAAACTAGTACATCATTGCTAACTACGAAGTTATTACTATGTTTTTCAACAGATAATCCCGAATGATTGTGTGCCTCATCTGATGTATACGCATGGTATCCTTCATGTTTTGAACATACGACCAGCTCGTCCTACGAATCTCAACTGTCCATACCGGGTTTCTAAAAGAAGTGGAGACATAACAATCAAAGAATGGAAAAAATGTATGGACAGTCGTAAGGAGCTTCTTGGAAGAAATGAGCAGCGAAGGGCAAGAATTGGAGACAGGATGATCGCCATTCGTCATAATGGAGAGTCAGGGTCTATATTGTTTTATGCTATTTTACCTTAAGGGTGTTTAGGTCCTACCTGATACTGATGATCATGTGCTAAGAACAATTATGTAGAGTTGGGTTCGATGACTATGAGGATGATGATCGTATGAGTAGCTAGCAGGAGTGATTCAGCTAGTTCTTCATGCTGCTCTTAATTAGTACTTGTCCTTTCATGTCTGTGTTCTTCGTTCTGAACTTAAGTGATTTGCTTTTGTGGTGTTATATATGAACGCTTATAATATCATGACAATCATGTTGAACTTGATGATTGGTTGATCCACTAGAAATTCTATTAATATGCATAACGTGTACAATGTGTAGTATCGTAAAATACCAGCAAACGAAAAATAATTAAAATGGAAACACAAAATTAAATGAAAAAGAAATCATAAAACTAAAAACCCACCAAACCTTATAGTACCGGTTGGTGTTACCAACCGGTACTAAAGGGCTCCAGGCCCCCGGAGGTGGCTCGTGCCACATGGTTGCCCTTTAGCACCGGTTCATGCTGAACCGGTACTAAAGAGGGGGGCCTTTAGTGACCACAAATTAGTGCCTGTTATGTAACCGGCACTACAGGGCCTTACGAACCGGTGCTAATGCCCGGTTCTGCACTAGTGATGACTTATTAGTGCAAAGAAAATAAGCTTTGTACGAACTTGTTGTGGAAGTAATAAAAGCGACGGATTGCATAATAAAGGTCCACATACAAGGGGCAATATAAAGTGACGTTCTTTTGCATTAAGATTTTGTGTATCCAACCCTAAAAGCGCATGACAACCTCTGCTTCCCTCTGCGAAGGGCCTATCTTTTACTTTATCTTTTTACTTTATGCTTGAGTCAAGGTGATCTTCACCTTTCCCCTTTTTCATTTTATCCTTTGGCAAGCTCCTCGTGTTTGAAAGATCATGATATATATATATATCCAATTGGATGTAAGTTGGCATAGGCTATTATTGTTGACATCACCTAAAGGTGAATACGTTGGGAGGCAACACAATAAGCCCCTATCTTTCTCAGTGTCCGGCTGAAACTCTATAACCACAAGTATTGCGTGAGTGTTAACAATTATGGGAGACTACGAGATGGTTGAGTATGTGAGCTTGCTAAGAAGCTCTATTATTGAGTTTTTCTGATGTTACGATAAATTGCAATTGCTTCAATGACTGAGATTATAGTTTGTTAGTTCCCAATGAAGTTTTTGAACCATACTTGACATTGTGAATTGCTTATTACCTGAACATAGGAAATCATATGACAAAATCCATATATGTTGCTGTTATTAGAATGATCATGATGCCCTCATATCCGTATTTTAATTTTATCGACACCTCTATCTCTAAACATGTGGACATATTTTTCGATTTAGGCTTCCGCTTGAGGACAAGCAAGGTCTAAGCTTGGGGGAGTTGATACGTCCATTTTGCATCATGCTTTTATATCCATATTTATTGCATTATGCGCTGTTATTACACATTATATCTCAATACTTATGGCTATTCTCTCTTATTTTACAAGGTTTACCATGAAGAGGGGGAATGCCGGCAGCTAGAATTCTGGCTGGAAAAGGAGCAAACGTTGCAAACCTATTCTGCAGAACTCCAAAAGACCTGAGGCTCCACGAAACAACTTTTTGGATTTATTAAGGAATTATGAGCAAAAGAAATAGGCCAGGGGGCCCACACCCTGTCCAGGAGACAGGGGGCGCCCCCCCCCTAGGGCACGCCCTTCTATCTCCTGGGCGCCCTGGTGGGCTTCCGGTGGCCATCTTCTGCTATATGAAGGGTTTTGTCCTGGAAAAATTCGTGGGCAAGCTTACGGGACGAAACTCCATCGTCACGAGGCGGAACGTTGGCGGAATCATCTAGGGCTCTGGTGGAGCTGTTCTGCCGGGGACACTTCCCTCCGGGAGGGGAAAATCATCACCAACGTCATCACCAATGATCCTCTCATCGGGAGGGGGTCAATCTCCATCAACATCTTCACCAGCACCATCTCATCTCAAAACCCTAGTTCATCTCTTGTATCCAATCTTGTATCAAAACCACAAAATGGTACCTTTGCTAGTAGTGTTGATTACTCCTTGTAGTTGATACTAATTGGTTTACTTGGTGGAAGATCATATGTTCAGATCCTTCATGCATATTAGTACACCTGTGATTATGAACATGAATATGCTTTGTGAGTAGTTACGTTTGTTCCTAAGGACATGGGTGAAGTCTTGCTATTAGTAGTCATGTCAATTTGGTATTCGTTCGATATTTTGATGAGATGTATGTTGTCTCTCCTCTAGTGGTGTTATGTGAACGTCGACTACATGACACTTCACCATTATTTGGGCCTAGAGGAAGGCATAGGGAAGTAATAAGTAGATGATGGGTTGCTAGAGTGACAGAAGCTTAAACCCTAGTTTATGCGTTGCTTCGTTAGGGGTTGATATGGACCCCATATGTTTAATGCTGTGGCTAGGTTTATCTTAATACTCCTTTTTGTAGTTGCGGATGCTTGCAATAGGGGTTAATCATAAGTGGGATGCTTGTCCATGTTAGGGTAGTACCCAAGTGCCGGTCCACCCACATATCAAATTATCAAAGTACCGAACGCGAATCTAATGAACGTGATGAAACTAGCTTGATGATAATTCCCAATGTGTCCTCGGGAGCTCCTTCCTCATTATTAGAATTTGTCCAGGCTTATCCTTTGCTACATAAAGGATTGGGCCACCTTGCTGCACTTTATTTACTTTATTTACTTTTTGCTCGTTACTATTTATCTTATCACAAAACTATCTATCACCTACTATTTCAGTGCTTGCAGAGAAAACCTTACTGAAAACCGCTTATCATTTCCTTCTGCTCCTCGTTGGTTTCAACACTCTTACTTATCGAAAGGACTATGATAGATCCCCTACACTTGTGGGTCATCAATGCAGCCCACACAGCAGTCCTCAGCTGCAGCAGCGATGATTTCCGGATCGGCAGCCGGGGCAGGAGGCCTCATGCGCCTACCGGCTCAAGTCCTGTCCGGTTTGTTGGACGCATGGACGACATTTTTGGCCACAGAGGTTACCGTGTACAATCAAGATCAACACAACACGGAGGTCACAAAGCTGCGAGATCAGATAGCTCAGGCCAAGGAGGACTTGGCGGTTGAGAAACCAAGATGGCTGAGGAGCGGGCCGCTTTTCATGCTCAGGCGCAGCGGATTCAAGCGGAAAATTACCGGCTCATGCTGGATCAGAATGCTTCAAACGACGTGTTGAGGAGGAGGCATCGGTCTTGTCTACCACCGGTTTATGAAGCAATGAATCTCTTCAACACGCCAGGAGCAGGAACCAGTAATCCGATAGCGCTAAACCGGATTGAAGCACCTGGGACAGGAGCGCCGGATCAGCCACGGGTGACGGACCCGCCTCGACGGAACCATGACCCGCCTCAGTACATGTCGGCACCGCCGGGTCACTTCTCCACCCCTTTGGATAACATGATCGATGCGGCATCGCAATTGGCAGCTATTCCAATGGAAGGCGTGTCTCCAACAGCGGTTGAGATGCGGCGGGCCAAAGATCTCCTTCAAATGGCTATGGTTCAGCAGCAGGCCTATTCGTATAGTCGGGACAGAATTCATTCAACCCCTCGCCCGAGCCGGAGTTACAGCAGACATATTGATGAACCGGCTGTGTCGAGCAGTGTGTGGAACCGTAACGCCCCTCGAGGGCCTAACCCGGCGGGCGGTGGTGCAAATGCTCAGGACGTGGTGGATAACGGTAGAGCGTGTCGAGAAGCCGAGTTAGCAGCGCAGTACGTGGACCGTCAGCTTACTCCGGTTCGTCCGACAACTTCAGTGGTACCAGGTGTTGCTTTCAGCTCTTGGGGGGTGCCGTGTCTCACCCCGGCTCTACGCAATGTGTGGCTGCCCAAGGATTTCAAGGGTCCGCGTAAAGTGCCCAATTACACTGCTGACTTACCCCCCGAATCATGGGTCGAAAGCTATGAGATGGCAATGAAGATGCTAGATGTAGATGAGGCGGCATGTGCTAAGTACTTCACCATGATGTTGGATGGAACGGCTCGCACTTGGCTGAAAAGTTTGCCAGCTAATTCCATTGGGTCATGGGCCGAGTTAAAGGCTCGGTTTATACTGAATTTCAAGGACACGTGCAAGCAACCCATGTCAATTGTGGATCTGGCCGCCTGTGTCCAAGAAGAAGGCGAATCGACAACCCATTGGGTGCGCCGGGTTTTAGAGATCTTGCATTCGTCGGACCGCATCAATGCCGATTCAGCAGTCATAACGTTGGAGGGCAATTGCCGGTTTAAGCCTCTGAAGTTGAAGTTGGGACGGCTCAAGCGTCACTGCAATGACATGGTAACGCTTATGGAAGCTCTGGTTAAGTATGCCGACTCTGATAGTACCAAGGACCCCGAGTCTGACGATGAAAAGCCGGGGAAGGGAAACAAGAACGGTAACACCAAAGCGCAGCGGCATAACCCGACAGGCCATGGAAACAATGGTAAGCGTAAAGCGGATAGTAGTTCAGATTTTGTGGCTAACATCAATGCACAGGATAATGGTCAGCATCGTAAGGGTAAACTGCCCCCGAGGAGTGGAGGATCAGGTGTCAACCTTGAGAGCTTGTTAAATCAGCCTTGCCCGAGGCACAGGACGCGAGAAAAGCCAGCTACGCACCTCTGGAAGGATTGCTTTATTATGCGGGAGTTCAAAAACTCAGATCTTTTCCGATATGATCATGGACCGCCCGGTGGTTCAGGACCCAGGTCTCATAGGCCGGATTATGGTGGAGGTAATTCTGGCTCAGGATTCCAAGGTAATTAGGGCGGAAATGGCAATCAAGGCAATTAGGACAACCAGGGTGGTTATAATCCACAGGGGAATCAGCAGCAGCAACAATCAGGTTACCAGAGCCACCCGAAGCAGTTGAATAGTGAGCAGTATCATGTCTTCACCACTAGCCTGTGCACGCGCGATCAAAAACTTCATAAAAGGGTAGTGAACTCCGTTGAACCAGCGGTGCCCCGTTACTTGCGCTGGTCTGAACAGCCTATTGTGTGGAGTCAAGAGGATCATCCGCCCCGGGTTGATAATCCGGGTCATCTGGCATTGGTGGTAGCGCCTCAGGTTGGAGGTTATAAGTTCACCAAGGTGCTCATGGATGGAGGGAGCAGTATCAACATCTTGTATTATGAAACCTTCCGTGGCATGGGGTTAACAGATAAGAATCTTAAGCCGTCAAACATCGTTCTCCATGGTGTGGTGCCTGGTAAATCGGCTTATCTGGTCGGTAAGATAGCTCTGGAGGTTGCCTTTTGGAGATGATCATGATTCGAGATCAGAGACATTGACTTTTGAAGTGGTGAAAATCAGGAGCCCGTACCATACCCTGTTTGGACGGCCGGCTTATGCTAAGTTCATGGCAAGGCCCTGTTATGTTTATCTGCAGCTCAAGATGCCGGATCATAAGGGGACCATCATAGTACATGGGAGCCGAAAGATCGCTTTGGAATGTGAGGAAGGTGACGCGGCCTATGCTGAGTCGATTTGTGCAACAGAGGAGTTGAAGTTCTACAAAGACAATGTTGATCCGGTGGGTATGACTTCTTTGAAAGAACCAACTATAGAGCATGATCCGGCTTTGAAGTTTAAATCGGCTGATGAGACTAAGTTGGTTGATTTTGTTCCTGGCGATTCATCCAAGCAGTTTAGCATCAGCACTAACCTGGATCCGAAATAGGAAAGCGCGCTCATCGAGTTCATCCGTGAGAACCAGGACATCTTTGCATGGAAACCTTCTGACATGCCAGGTGTACCGAGGGAACTCGCTGAGCACACTCTTAATATCGATCCTAATTTTAAACCGGTCAAGCAGTTTCTCTGCCATTTCAACGAAGAAAGACACAAAGCCATCGGCGAGGAAGTAGCTCGGCTCTTGGCAGGAGGGTTTATTGTGGAGGTTTTTCACCTTGAGTGGTTAGCTAACCCGCTGGTACTCAAGAAGAATGACACTTGGCGTATGTGTGTGGATTACACAGATTTGAACAAGGCTTGTCCAACTGATCCCTTTGCTCTCCCTCGTATTGATCAAATTATTGATGCTACGGCGGGTTGTGAGTGTTTGAGCTTTCTGGATGCTTATTTTGGTTCTCATCAGATCAAAATGGCAGTTAAGGACCAGGAAAAGACAGCCTTTATAACTCCCTTTGGAGCCTTCTACTATGTGTCTATGCCTTTTGGGCTCAAGAGTGCCCAGGCGACTTATCAGCAATGTGTGCAGAATTGTCTTCATAGTCAGATTGGGTGCAATGTTCATGCTTATGTGGATGATATCGTGGTGAAATCTAGGAAAGCAGAGACGTTAATAGCTGATTTGAAGGAAACTTTTGATAATCTCCGGGTTTATAAGATGATGCTTAATCCGGCCAAGTGTGTTTTTGGTGTACCGCAGGCACGCTCTTGGGTTTTCTGGTGTCTAACAGGGGCATTGAAGCTAATCCAGAAAAGATCAAAGCTATTACGTCTCTGGCTAAACCGGCGTGTATCAACAATTTTCAACGTCAGGCGGGTCGTATTGCAGCACTAAGCCGGTTTATCAGCCGGTTGGGAGAGAAGGCTATCCCTCTATATCAGATGATGAAAAAGACACACAACTTTGTCTGGAGTGATGCTGCTAATGCGGCGTTTGAGGATCTGAAGAAGCAATTAGCCGAGCCGCCTGTTCTTGCTGCCCCTATTGATAAAGAACCATTGTTGTTATATGTGGCTGCTAACGCCCGGGTTGTCAGCGTGGCCATTGTGGTGGAGCGCAAGGAGGCAGGTAAGGAGTATCCGGTTTAGCGGACGGTTTATTATATCAGTGATGTGCTTATTGAGTCAAAGCAGAGATATCCACATTGGCAGAAGCTTGTGTATGGAGTTTTTATGGCAAGCCGGAAGCTTAAGCAATACTTTAAGGGCCATCCCATCACTGTGGTCAGTTCCGCTCCTTTGGGAGATATCATCCAGAAAAGAGAAGCAACTGGCTGGGTTGCTAAGTGGGCTATCGAGCTTGGACCTCACGGGTTAAAATATATGCCTCGTACGACCATCAAGTCCCAAGCACTCGTGGATTTCATCAATGACTGGACAGAATTGCAGGCGCCGGAGGATAAACCGGATAACACATACTGGACTATTCACTTCGACGGGTCCAGACAATTGGAGGGCTCGGGGGCTGGAGTGGTTCTTACTTCCCCTCGAGGTGATAAATTTTTTTTATGTTCTCCGCTTGATGTTTCCTTGTACTAACAATGCAGCTGAGTATGAGGCCTTGATCCACGGTCTTCGGATGGCTAAGGAAATGAACTTAATCCGGGTACGATGCTTTGGGGACTCTGATTTAGTGGCTCAGCAAGTCTCTGGTACTTGGGATTCTAAGGATCCACTCATGGCTGCTTATCGGCATGAGGTGGATGTCATTGCTGGTCACTTCAAGGGTTACCAGGTCAAGCACATTGATCAGCGCAAGAATGAAGCGGCGGACGCTTTAAGCCGGCTGGGGTCTCAGTGTAAACCGGTGTCGCATGTCCTTCTTGACGTTTTGCATAAAGCGTCGGTCAAACTACCGACGGAGGAGGATCTGGCTGTTCCCGACCCAGAGGCTCAATTGGTGGCGGTTCTTCATGCTATCCCTGATTGGATGGTGCCATACCTGGCGTATATGACCCGGGGAGAGTTACCCGAGGACGAAGTTTTGGCTAGACAAATAATCCGGTGGTCCAAGTCCATGACTATTGTCAATGGCGAGTTACATCACTGCAGTGTCTCAGGGGCGTTTCAGTGCTGCGTTTCTCCTGAAGAAGGCTGTGAGATTTTGCGTGAAATCCACGAAGGGGATTGTGGTCATCATGCCGGTTCAAAATCCCTTGTGGCTAAATCTTTCCAACATGGTTTTTACTGGCTAACGGCTCATGCTGATGCTGAGGATTTAGTCAGGAAATGTGATGGTTGTCAGAAGTTTTCACGCTGAGCCCATGTTCCGGCTCAGGAGTTGAGGATGATTCCAATCACCTGGCCATTTGCAACTTGGGGGCTGGATATGGTTGGGACTTTTAAGAGGTCCAAGGATAAGAAGACCCACCTTCTGGTGGCGGCTGATAAGTTCACTAAGTGGGTGGAGGCAGAGCCAGTCAGCAAGTGTGATGCAACCACGGCGGTTCAATTCATGAAGAAGGTGATTTTCCGCTTTGGTTTTACGCACATCATCATAATAGATAATGGCACGAACCTCTCCAAGGGTGCTATGGAAGAGTTCTGTCAACGTGAGCACATCCATCTTGATGTGTCATAAGTGGCTCACCCCCAGTATAATGGTCAAGCTGAGAGAGCTAATCAAGAAATCCTGAAAGGCATCAAGCCCCGGCTTATGGTCCCTTTGCAGAGGACACAGGGTTGTTGGGTGGAAGAGCTGCCTTCCGTATTGTGGAGCATTAATACCACCCCCAATAGATCTATGGGTTATATGCCCTTCTTCATGGTTTATGGAGCAGAAGCAGTTCTCCCAAGTGACATTCGCCATGACTCGCCTCGGGTGGCAGCTTATGTTGAAACGGACAACGAACAAGCACGCCAAGATGCATTGGACTTGTTAGATGAAAACGGGATATAGCGGCAGCTCGTTCGGCGATTTATCAGCAAGACCTGCGGCATTACCACAGCCGTCGGGTTAAAACCAGATTATTTCAAGAAGGTGACTTAGTGCTCCGGCTTATCCAAGATCAG
This sequence comes from Triticum timopheevii, assembly GCA_963921465.1. NCBI lineage: Eukaryota > Viridiplantae > Streptophyta > Magnoliopsida > Poales > Poaceae > Triticum > Triticum timopheevii. The sequence goes on along the minus strand of OY997266.1, from coordinate 24,756,960 downwards.
ACCGATACACACAAGTTATCCCCACCTTGGGAAGGGCCCTTTGTGGTCAGCAAGAATCTGAACAACGGGTCGTACTACCTTATCAATGTTCGAGAGCACAAAGACTCACGCAAGTCGGAGGAGGAGACCTGCCGACCATGGAATATTGCTCATCTTCGGCCTTATTACACCTGAGCCATAGGCTCCTATTATGTACACATTCTTGACAATGTATGTATTATGATCAATATAATAAACTGGCATCCTTGCTAAAGCGGGGCCTCTTCCGTTCTTCCTTAAAAGTTTTTCTTGGTTACATGGGGGCTTCTGCTTATAAAGCGGAGTTCTGATTGTCCATTAAATCCGGCTTATAAAGCTACAAAAAAAGAGAGCTTGGGGGCTTCATACCCAATATCATAAGCAGCCAAAGAGAGTTTATTGCAAAGCACAACTCAAACATAGGCGCCCACTAAGCACAGCTCAAAATATTGCTTGGGGGCTCTTTGCTTCTACAAGAACAAAGAGTATATAACCTTGCAATAGGCTATAAAAGCCAGGCTTGGAAGCCAGGTTTATTCACCTAAAACCCCGGGTTATCCTGCCTTTTTTAAGTAAGTCACTCCGTCCAGGTAATCCTAGTAAGACCCGTCGAACGTTTGACAGTCAATCTTATAAAGACCATGAACTTGTCATAGTTAAATTGACGATTGGTTAATGTGAGGTCCATCTTATAAGGCTTTGTAAATGGTTTAACTTAGTGGCCTGGCAGCCCATGAAAAGCCTCGCCTTTTTGCATATTTTCTTCGCAAATCTTTCTTTTCGATGTTTATTTCGATGAGGTTTATATTAACTCTGGTGCTTACTAACCCGGTCTGGCTTTTGAGTTGCCAAGTACAAACTTACAAGATGACCGGTGTCAATTGACCCGGCTTGGCTTTCAACTATAAGTTGTCAGTACACGACGAATTATAATCCGGTGTTTGTTAACCCGGTATGGCTTTGGCTATAAGTCGCCAGTATGCTCATCCGATGTTTATTATAACCCGACATGGCTTCATTATAAACCAGCAAAGCATGGTGGGAGTTATCAGCACTCAAGATTTGGGTTATCACCCTTACTACAATAAAGTTGGTAAATCAACGATGTGATTCAATGTCACAGGTATGATGTATTTCATATTTAATTATTCTTGAAAATACAGCCTTGGTTATAAACTCTGGCTTTATATTGGGTGTTATGACCCGTTCGGCGGTAAACCACCAGGACAATTTAAGTTCATTATATGGAGAAACAGGATTGCATAAAGCTGCTAAGGATCATAAGCAGACATAGCATAATCATGACGGATTAGCAGTATTATGCAAAGTAAATATGCACGATGGCATAAAAGACCAAGTGTTTAAACTAGCCTATTACAAGGCACTTTGACGGCCCAAAAGAATAATTGTTTATCACACGGATGGCAGTGTGCAGAAACTAAATCGGCCTCCGGATCATGATTCTTCACTAGGCTGACCTGAAGGCTGCGGATCATCCTGCGCCGGTTCACCCTCCTCCTCTCCACCTAGTGGCTGGAAGTTAATGGTTGCCCAGTCAATCCCAGTTAAGGCTCGAAAGACAGCTTCATCGCTTATAAGGGTGGACGGTTCAACATCAGGGGCGTAAGTATGCTTATGGATTGGCGGGATAAGATTTTGCACATCATAAGTTGGTGCATTAACCCGTTTGTTGTTGGTATCATAAATCGTCTGGTAAAATGACAAGTCAGTGTCCTCGGCTAGCTTGCTTGCCAGTGGATGCATTTCCCTCGTTATGGCCCTGAGGTCGGCAATATATATCAAAATCTGACCTGTCCTCTTTTTGGCCTGGATAAACATTTCCAATATCTTTCGGATCAAGGTCAGATATCCAGGCCTTGTCCCGAGTCAATGCAGTCAGAGCACCGGCCCTAGCAGCTGATTTCTTCAATTCCTCAAGCTGGGAAGGCATCATGGATAATTTTTCCAATGTTTCCTTGATTAAAGTTGGGGCGGTTTATTATGTGAAGCTGTGCAGATGACCCGTTGAACGCTGGTATATAGTTGCTCTATCAATGTATAGGCAGCTTTCAATTTTTTGCGCATATCTGAGCCAAGATGAGTAACACGGCTACCTGCAATGGTCAAAGTATTATTAAACCGGTAGTTTCATGGATGTTACTTATTTAAAGCTTATGAAGAAGTTATTTACCGAAGACAGCAGAGGTCATAGCATTGATCTGCCGCTTCAAGCCAGTCAGTTCTTCTGTTTCCGGATTAAGGGTTGTTTTAGCATCCTCCGCCCGCTTTAGCAAAGTTGCTTTTTCAGCCTCCCATTCTGCCCGTTCTCCTTTAAAGTTATCCTTCAGTTGTTCCATGGCTGTTAAAGCGCCGGTCAGCTCTTCTTTAGCCTTGGAAGTTTCTGCTTGCTGGGACTTGATATTTTCTTGAAGGTCGGCGATTTGAGATTCCTTTTTGTTCAGATCAGCCTGCAAGAGACATTTAATGAGCTGGTAGTACATATTTGAAGTCCCAAGCACATAACAAGTTATACACTTGGCACTTGGGGGCTAATGCATATTGCTTTTTATCAACTGTCATTTTAAATCCCAAGCACATAACAAGTTATCCACTTGGCACTTGGGGGCTAATGCATATTTTCTCAAGTTCAGGTTATGGATTTTTCCTATTCAGACGATTACAACGATGACTATCAAGAATTTTGGAAGTTGCATGACAGAGATGTACCGGTTCATACTAAAGGTATAAACTGGTCACTGGGGCTATGCAAGCAAGGTTAAATATAGTTCTACTACAAGTCCCGGTTCACAATAACATTATGAACCAGCCCTTGGGGGCTACTGGAATTGATAGCCTGAACCACTCATAAGGAAAGATAGCTTATGCAAGAGTGAGTGATATTTACCTCATACCGCTCCTTCATCAGGCCCACTAAACCGGCTTCATAGTCGCGGTTGGTGTACAGTCGGTTTAAGAATCCAGAATGAATGTCTTGGGCGTTGAGGTGGGCATAGCTTGATAAATCTGTTTTCCACTTGCCCGTGTCCATAGCAGAAAGTTCTTCTTTGTCACTATGCTTTGATAAAGCGATAGGATTGCCAGGGGAAGTGAAACTAGTACCAGTAACGACAACATCATTGTCAGCACCTTTAGCCGGGCTTGGCGGATCGTCAGCATGAGCCGATGGATCAATATCCATGTTCTCAGCTTCAGTTGTTTGATCCGGCAATGATGGGCCATCAGGAATGTTATCAGCATCTGGATGAGACGGTTCAGGAGTTTGTTCCGTTTCATCCAGATTGGGGTCTTCAGTCGGTTTGGTCACTTTGGCCTTCTTGCTGGTTCTGGCTTTGGCCCTGCAAAGTAATAAGTATGTATCAGAGCAGTGCAAGGATCAGAAATATAAAGGAATGACGGATTAGTAAAATCTGCTCACCTAGGAACCGTTTTAAGGGTGGGAAGCTTTGTCGATGTTGATTTGCCAGAGGATGAATGAGAGGTCCCCTGGTAATTCGAGTTAGACAGATTAAGAGGATATCGGAAATAACCCGCCCTGAGATAAGATGTATCAGAAGTACAAGAGACCTCTTGGCGACGTTTACGAACCGGAGAGTTCGGTAAACCGGAGGAGGTCACCACTTGGCCGCTATGCCGGGTTGTGCGGCGAGCTTCATGCTGCTGTGTCTTCAAAGGAAAGTGCGGATCCGAATAAGCAAGAGGGTGTGAAAATTTTACTTTCCGGACTGCTTGACAGGTTTTTGGTGTTGGCACAGGGTCTGAGTCGGAAGAAAGAATAGTTACCTCTACATCACCAGCGCGACTAGCTTCCGTGTCATCCTAATAATGATCATTGTCAATGAGGTGTATGAAAAAAGAACCAAGAGAGTCAAGTTCTACCTGTGATTCCAGATCATCAAGTTCTTCTTCATTGGGCAGGCCAGGGGACTCGGCGGTTTTCTTCTTCGCGGGTTTCTTTGTAACTTTGGTCCTGATGCGAGGCGCTTTCACCGGTTTATCTTGCGGCTTCACCGGTTTACCCTGTATTTTCCTCTTCCAGAACAGATCATCACCCTGCACAGATGGACAACAAGTTATAAAGAAATATTTAAGAGGGGATGGATTAAGACAAGAATGGTGCAATTCTTACAGCTGGTGGTTTATTGGAAACGCAGAAATGACTGACCCCTGTCTTGTTGCACTGAGATACCGGTTCATCCAGCATCTTCTTGACAGATTCAGTAATTTCCTTGTCAGTTAGCTAAATATCAATATGCCGTTGAAGATCTTTGAGATCTCCTGTGTACTCGCACATTAAACCAGGGCGACGGCTTAAGGGCAAGATATTCCAAGAGACCTAGCAGCGGACAAAGTCGACGCCAGTTAAACCGTTTGCCATAAAGGCTCGGAGCTTTGCAAGCTATGGTGCGTACTTGGCTCGTTCATTTGCAGTAAGTCATTGGGGAACTGGATGCTTATTGGTAAGCTGGTGAGCACGATAACCCGACTGAGGATTTTCTTCATCTGGAAATTTTTTTGGGTAATAAAACCAAGTCTGATTCCAATCTTTAGGGTGGCTATGATGCTTGGCATGAGGGAAATTGACATCTTTCCTCTTCTGAATTGAAACGCCGCCAAGTTCAGTGTTGGGCCCGTCCATAAATTCAGTATGGCGGTTTAAGTAAAAGAAGTCCCGGAATAGCTCAACAGTAGGTTCTTCTTGCAGATAAGCCTTGCAAAATACTTGAAAATTGCAAATATTGGACACGGAGTTCAGTCCAACATCTTGAGGGCGGATTTGGAAGCTAGCAAGCACGTCATGGAAGAATTTTGATCTGGGAGGGCTAAACCCTTGACTCGGATGATCAGCAAACACAATCACCTCTGCCTCCTTGGGCTTAGGGGGATTTTCTAGACCGGGGACCCACTAGTGGATGGTCTCTTTACTCGCTAAAGCGCCAGTTGCAACACATCCGGCCAGCTGTTCTTCCGTAACCCGGGAAGGGACCCAGTTGCAAGCATAAAATTGTCTGGCCATTTCAACAAAAAGCTGGAAAAAGATCAATGCCTGTTTAAGATTCATGGCTAACAAGTATAAAGCGACGCAAGGTCATAGGGAGTAGACATTAAAGCATATATACATATCAAACTGGATTCAGATATTGGCTGGATTATAGAAATGACGAATTGACAGTTTAAGAGAGGGATAATGCAACCTGGCGGGTTATAATCTTCTTAAGGTTAAACTGCCTACGTTGGTGTGGAAGGAACAGATCTGAAAAAACGGCTAAGTGTTGCACAAACAGGTTTCACAGATTGACACTATAATTTTGGATCTGCCGCAGTTCAAAAAAGGGAGAAAATCCTAAAACCCTAAGTTGTGACAGCGGAAAAGTTAAAGATACAGATGAGATCTTCTACTTAGATGAGATTCATTAATTGAAAGAAGGACTACGGATATTGTTATACAGGATAAAAATCAAGGTTCAAATCAGGAGCTATTGTGCAGTAATGAAAGCTGACAAACATCTAAGAACACCGAAGAACACCGTTGAACACTGAAACACTAGTAGTAGATCTGGGGTGGAAATAAAGAGGACTTACTAAGGCCGAGGGAGCAGCGGAGAGGCGCCGCGTTTTTTGGTATGTTTAGGGTGATGCAGCGGCCAGAGGTGAGATCGAACACGAGGCTTGACGGCGGCGGCTGAGCTCGAAGCGCTGGGGCGGCGCAAGGAAGACGATGAGGCAAAGAGGCATGAAGGGGAAAAGTGAAAATGACCCCCGGTCCTATTTATAAAGCAAAGGGTAAGCGATAGGCGCGAGAATCGAGGAACCCAAAGAATGGATAAGTGACAGAGCTGTCGCCTTGATTTTTGGAGGCTCATTAATAAAAGGGAGGTATATATGATTTTTATAAGCAGGTGACGTCATGGTGGTTTATTACAATCTTGGAAGATGACTGCTACGTCTTGAGCTTGCGTTGGTTTTCCTTGAAGAGGAAAGGGTGATGCAGCAATAGTAGCGTAAGTATTTCCCTCAGTTTTTGAGAACCAACGTATGAATCCAGTAGGAGGTTCCTCAAAAGTCCCACGCACCTACACAAACAAACAAAGAACTCACAACCAACGCAATAAAGGGGTTGTCAATCCCTTCACGACCACTTGCGAAAGTGAGATCTAATAGAGATAGTATGATAAGATAAATATATTTTTGGTATTTTATAAGATAGATGCAAAAAGTAAAGATGCAAATAAAAGTAAATTGGAAGCAAATATGATAAGAGATAGACCAAGGGGCCATAGGTTTCACTAGAGGCTTCTCTCAAGATAGCATAAGTATTACGGTGGGTGAACAAATTACTGTCGAGCAATTGATAGAAAAGCGAATAATTATGAGATTATCTAGGCATGATCATGTATATAGGCATCACGTCCGCAACAAGTAGACCCACTCCTGCCTGCATCTACTACTATTACTCCACACATCGACCGACTCCTGCCTGCATCTAGAGTATTAAGTTCATAAGAATAGAGTAACACATTAAGCAAGATGACATGATGTAGAGGGATAAACTCAAGCAATATGATATAAACCCCATCTTGTTATCCTTGATGGCAACAATACAATACGTGCCTTGCAACCCTTTCTGTCACTGGGTAAGGACACCACAAGATTGAGCCCAAAGCTAAGCCCTTCTCCCATGGCAAGAAAGACCAATCTAGTAGGCCAAACCAAACTGATAATTCGAAGATACTTGCAAAGATAACTCAATCATACATAAAAGAATTCAGAGGAGATTCAAATATTTCTCATATATAAACTTGATCATAAACCCACAATTCATCGGATCTCGACAAACACACCGCAAAAAGAGTTTACATCGAATAGATCTCCACAAGAGAGGGGGAGAACATTGTATTGAGATCCAAAAAGAGAGAAGAAGCCATCTAGCTAATAACTATGGACCCGAAGGTCTGTGGTAAACTACTCACAACTCATCGGAGGGGCTATGGTGTTGATGTAGAAGCCCTCCATGGTCGATTCCCCCTCCGGCGGAGCACCGACGATTGCTCCAAGATGGGATCTCGCGGATACAGAAGGTTATGATGGTGGAAATTGTGTTTCGTTGGATCCCTGGATGTTTTCGAGGTACGCAAGCTTATATAGGAGGAAGAAGTACGTCGGTGGCTGCCTGAGGGGCCCACGAGATAGTGGGCGCGCCCTACCCTCTCGTGGCCGCCTCGGCTGCTTCTTGACTTGCACTCCAAGTCCTCTGGATCACGTTCGTTCCAAAAATCACGCTCCCGAAGGTTTCATTCCGTTCGGACTCCGTTTGATATTCCTTTTCTTCGAAATACTAAAATAGGAAAAAAAACAGCAATACGGGCTGGGCCTCCGGTTAGTAGGTTAGTCCCAAAAATGATATAAACGTGTAAAATAAAGCCCATAAACATCCAAAAAGGGTAATACAATAGCATGGAACAATCAAGTATTATAGATACGTTGGAGATGTATCAAGCATCCCCAAGCTTAATTCATGCTCGTCCTCGAGTAGGTAAATGATAAAAACAGAATTCTTGATGTGGAATGCTACCTAGCATAATTCTCAATGTAATTTTCTTTATTGGGGCATGAATGTTCAGATCCAAATGATTCAAAATAAAAGTTCATATTGACATAAGAAATAGTGATACTTCAAGCACATTAATCAAAGTAATCATGTCTTAAAATAACATGGCCAAAGAAAGTTATCCCTACAAAATCATATAGTCTGGCTGTTGCTCTATCTTCATCACACAAAGTATTTAATAATGCACAACCCCGATGACAAGACAAGCAATTGTTTTATACTTTAATAATCTCAAACTTTTTCAACTTTCACGCAATACATGAGCGTGAGCCATGGACATAGCACTATATGTGGAATAGGACAGTGGTTGTGGAGAAGACGAAAAAGGAGAAGATAGTCTCACATCAACTAGGTGTATCAACAGACTATGGAGATGCCCATTAATAGATATCAATGCGAGTGAGTAGGGATTGCCATGAAATGGATGCACTAGAGCTATAAATATATGAAAGCTCAACAAAAGAAACTAAGTGGGTGTGCATCCAACTTGCTTGCTCATGAAGACCCAGGGCATTTTGAGGAAGCCCATCATTGGAATATACAAGCCAAGTTCTATAATGAAAAATTCCCACTAGTATATGAAAGTGACAACATATGAGACTCTCTATCATGAAGATCATGGTGCTACTTTGAAGCACAAGTGTGGAAAAAGAGATAGTAGCATTGTCCCTTCTCTCTTTTTCTCTCATTTTTATTATTTTTTTCTTTTTTTCTCTTTTTTTCTTTCTTTTTTCTTTGGCCTTTCTTTTTTTTCTTTTTGGCCTTTCTCTTTTTTTTTTGTAAAGTCTGAAGTCTCATCCTGACTTGTAGGGGAATCATAGTCTCCATCATCCTTTCCTCACTAGGACAATGCTCTAATAATGAAGATCATCACACTTCTACGGATTTACAACTCAAGAATTACAACTCAAAGCTAGAACAAGATATGACTCTATATGAATGCCTCCGGCAGTGTACCGGGATATGCAATGAATCAAGAGTGACATGTATGAAAATTATGAAGGTGGCCTTGCCACAAATACAATGTCAACTACATGATCATGCAAAAAGCAATATGACAAAAGTAATGCGTGTCATATGAACGGAACGGTGGAAAGTTGCATGGCAATATATCTCGGAATGGCTATGGAAATGCCATAATAGGTAGGTATGGTGGGTGTTTTGAGGAAGGTATATGGTGGGTGTATGGTACCGGCGAAAGTTGCGCGGCACAAGAGAGCTAGCAATGGTGGAAGGGTGAGGGTGTGTATAATCCATGGACTCAACATTAGTCAAAAGAACTCATATACTTATTGCAAAAATCTAGAAGTCATCAAAAACAAAGTACTACGCGCATGCTCCTAGGGGGATATATTGGTAGGAAAAGACCATCGCTCGTCCCCGACCGCCACTCATAAGGAAGACAATCAATAAATAAAATTGTGCTCCAACTTTATCACAAAGCGGTTCACCATACGTGCATGCTACGGGAATCACAAACCTCAACACAAGTATTTCTCATAATCACCTCAACTAGCATGACTTTAATACCACTACCTCCATATCTCAAAACAATTATCAAGCATCAAATTGATCATAGCACCCAATTCAATTTATATGATACTTTTTATTATACCCAACTTGGATGTTCATCATTCTAGGACCAACTTTGTAACCAAAGCAAATACCATGCTGTTCTAAAAGACTCTCAAAATAATATAAGTGAAGCATGAGAGACTAGCAATTTCTTCAAAATTAATCCACCACCGTGCTCTAAAAGGTATAAGTGAAGCACTAGAGCAAAAACTATCAAGCTCAAAAGATATAAGTGAAGCACATAGAGTATTCTAGAAAATTCTAATCAAGTAGGCTTCTCCAAAAAGGTGTGTACAGCAAGGATGATTGTGGTAAACTAAAAAGCAAAGACTAATATAATACACGATGCTCCAAGCAAAACACATATCATGTGGCGGATAAAAATATAGCTCCAAGTAAAGTTACCAATGAACGAAGATGAAAGAGGGGATGCCTTCCCGGGGCATCCCCAAGCTTAGGCTTTTGGCTATTATTGAATATCTTGGGGTGCCATGGGCATCCCCAAGCTTAGGCTCTTACCACTCCTTATTCCATAGTCCATAAAAGCTTTACCCAAAACTTGAAAACTTCACAACACAAAACTCAACAGGAAATCTTATAAGCTCCGTTAGTGAAAGAAAACAAAATCACCACATAAGGTACTGTAATGAACTCATTCCTTATTTATTTTGGTGTTAAACCTACTGTGTTCCAACTTCTCTATGGTTTATAAACTATTTTACTAGCCATAGATGCATCAAAATAAGCAAACAACACACGAAAAACAGAATCTGTCAAAAACAAAACAGTCTGTAGAAATCTGTAACTAAAGCAAACTTCTAGAACTCTAAAAATCCTACATAAATAGGAAGTACTGGAAAATTTGTTTGTTGATCAGAAGCAAAAAATATCAACGCAAAATCACATTCCTGTGATTTAACAAAACTAAATTCGTGCGTGCAAAGTTTCTGTTTTTCAGCAGAATCAAATCAATTATCATCATAGGTTATCCTATAGGCTCTACTTGGCACAAACACTAAATAAAAGATAAACACACGTCTAAACAGAGAGTAGATGCAAGATTTATTACTAAACAGGAACAAAAACAAAAAACACAAAAAAAAATTGGGTTGCCTCCCAACTACCGCTATCGTTTAACGCCCCTAGCTAGGCATTGATAATTTTAATGATGCTCACATGAAAGACAAGAATTGAAGCGCAAAGAGAGCATCATGAAACACGTGACAAACACATCTAAGTCTAACATACTTCCTATGCATAGGCATATCGCAAGCAAACAAATTTGCAAGGCAAACAAAAACCAGCATATGCAAGGAATAAGAAAGAGACGATAGCAATCTCAACATGACGAGAGGTAATTTAGTAAGATAAAAATTTCTACGACCATATTTTTCTCTCTCATAATAATTACATGTAGGATCATAGGCAAATTCAACAAAATAGCTATCACATAACATATTTTTAACACGAGACACATGCATGCAAAGTTGACACTCTTCCAAGATAGTGGGATTAACATTAACTAAAGTCATGACCTCTCCAAACCCACTTTTATCAAAAATAATACAAGATTGAACATACTCCAAATATGTGGGATCTAAAGTTGACAGTCTTCCAAACCCACTTTCAATATTATTGCAAACACTATTATCAATCTCATATTCATCATGGGGCTTAAATAGATTTTCAAGATCAAAAGAAGAATCACCCCAATCATGATCATTGCAACAAGTAGAAACATAGCAAAACTAGCATCGCCAAGCTTAGGGTTTTGCATATTATTAGCACAATTGACATCAAGATAATTTATAGTAAAATCATTGCAATCAAGCTGTTCATCAAAGGAACTACCAAGTATGGGTGCAATAGCAACGATCTCATGTTTAACATAAGGAACTAGAGCAAATTCATCTTCATAAATATTGGCATCATGGCCACAAGAATAGCAAGCATCATGTTCATCAAGGGATATTTCAATCAAATCATCGGAATCATCATTATCTATAGATTCATGCATATCATTATTTTCTTCCAAAGCAACAGTTATTCTCTCAATAAATTCTTTGACATAGACATTATGAGCATAGTTTTCATAGCAATATTTAAGTATGTCAAAATTTTTAGATTCGTAGAGAGTAATATCATACTTTTCAAACAAAGAAGCAATTTCATAAGCACCCTTAAAAGCAACAAATTCTTCAATTTGTTTGATATCATAGTAACTGTAAACACCCTTTGCATAAAAAGATAAGATTTCATTTTCATTAAACTCACATAGGTAGGGAAGGTGTTTTTAGGGTTCTTAGAGCAACAAGTCAAATCACAAATTTCACAAAGATTCCAAGCATAACACATCAATCTATTTATTTGATCCCATAAGAGTCTCCCTTTTTCAAACAAACGGTGATGCACAAAATGAGCATGATCATCCAAAGATTTCCCATCAACTAGGCTAGTTGGGGTTTCAGCACAAGCACATAAGGATCGAAGATGATCCAAGTAGAACACTTTAAGTGGATTCATAACAATAGATTTTTAGCAAGCAAAGATGCAAGCACATAGAAGGCACATGGAGACACAAGCAAACAAAAAGGGCAAGCGAAAAGAGATAGGAGGAGATTGGGAAAGGGAGGGCAAATAAAATGGCAAGGGTGAAGTGGGGGAGAGGAAAACGAGAGGCAAATGGCAAATAATGTAAATGCGAGGGAGATGAGATTGTGATGGGTACTTGGTATGTCTTGACTTGAGCGAAGATCTCCCCGGCAACGGCGCCAGAAATCCTTCTTGCTACGTCTTGAGCTTGCATTGGTTTTCCTTGAAGAGGAAAGGGTGATGCAGCAATAGTAGCGTAAGTATTTCCCTCAGTTTTTGAGAACCAAGGTATCAATCCAGTAGGAGGCTCCTCAAAAGTCCCACGCACCTACACAAACAAACAAAGAACTCGCAACCAACGCAATAAAGGGGTTGTCAATCCCTTCACGGCCACTTGCGGAAGTGAGATCTAATAGAGATAGTATGATAAGATAAATATATTTTTGGTATTTTATAAGATAGATGCAAAAAGTAAAGATGCAAATAAAAGTAAATTGGAAGCAAATATGATAAGAGATAGACCCGGGGGCCATAGGTTTCACTAGAGGCTTCTCTCAAGATAGCATACGTATTATGATGGGTGAACAAATTACTGTCGAGCAATTGATAGAAAAGCGAATAATTATGAGATTATCTAGGCATGATCATGTATATAGGCATCACGTCCGCAACAAGTAGACCCACTCCTGCCTGCATCTACTACTATTACTCCACACATCAACCGACTCCTGCCTGCATCTAGAGTATTATGTTCATAAAGAATAGAGTAACACATTAAGCAAGATGACATGATGTAGAGGGATAAGCTCATGCAATACGATATAAACCCCATCTTTTTATCCTCGATGGCAATAATACAATACGTGCCTTGCAACCCTTTCTGTCACGTAAGGACACCGCAAGATTGAACCCAAAGCTAAGCACTTCTCCCATGGCTAGAAAGATCAATCTAGTAGGCCAAACCAAACTGATAATTTGAAGAGACTTGCAAATATAACTCAATCATACATAAAAGAATTCAGAGGAGATTCAAATATTTCTCATAGATAAACTTGATCATAAACCCACAATTCATTGGATCTCGACAAACACACCACAAAAAGAGTTTACATCGAATAGATCTCCACAAGAGAGGGGGAGAACATTGTATTGAGATCCAAAAAGAGAGAATAAGACATCTAGCTAATAACTATGGACCCGAAGGTCTGTGGTAAACTACTCACAACTCATCGGAGGGGCTATGGTGTTGATGTAGAAGCCCTCCATGGTCGATTCCCCCTCCGGTGGAGCGCCGGCGAAGGCTCCAAGATGGGATCTCGCGGATACAGAAGGTTACGGTGGTGGAAATTTTGTTTAGTTGGCGCCCTGGATGTTTTCATGGTACGTAGGATTATATAGGAGGAAGTATGTCGGTGGCCGCCCGAGAGGCCCACAAGACAGGGGGCGCCACTAGTGCAGAACCGGGCATTAGCACCGGTTCGTAAGGCCCTGTAGTGCCGGTTACATAACCGGCACTAATTTGTGGTCACTAAAGGCCCTCCCCTTTAGTACCGGTTCAGCATGAACCGGTGCTAAAGGGCAACCACGTGGCACGAGCCACCTCCGGGGGCCTGGAGCCCTTTAGTACCGGTTGGTAACACCAACCGGTACTATAAGGTTTGGTGGGTTTTTAGTTTTATGATTTCTTTTTCATTTAATTTTGTGTTTCCATTTTAATTCTTTTTCATTTGCTGGTATTTTACGATACTACACATTGTACACGTTATGCATATTAATAGAATTTCTAGTAGATCAACCAATCATCGAGTTCAACATGATTGTCATGATATTATAAGCGTTCATATATAACACCACAAAATCAAATCACTTAAGTTCAGAATGAAGAACACAAACATGAAAGGACAAGTACTAATTAAGAGCAGCATGAAGAACTAGCTGAATCACTCCTGCTAGCTACTCATACGATCATCATCCTCATAGTCATCGAACCCAACCCTACATAATTGTTCTTAGCACATGATCATCAGTATCAGGTAGGACCTAAACACCCTTAAGGTAAAATAGCATAAAACAATATAGACCCTGACTCTCCATTATGAAGAATGGCGATCATCCTGTCTCCAATTCTTGCCCTTCGCTGCTTATTGCTTGCAAGAAGCTCCTTACGACTGTCCATACATTTTTTCCATTCTTTGATTGTTATGCCTCCACTTCTTTTAGAAACCCGGTATGGACAGTTGAGATTCGTAGGACGACCTGGTCGTATGTTCAAAACATGAAGGCTACCATGCGTATACATCAGATGAGGCACACAATCATTCGGGATTATCTGTTGAAAAACATAGTAATAACTTCATAGTTAGCACTGATGTACTAGTTTTAGAAGTGTGCAAAAAGATGCACGGATGTTGTAATAGTAAAAAATAATCTTACCAGGGTATCTCCATGGTAGTTACCGTAGTTCAACACGTGCACTAGTGGCACGTATTGACCATAATGTTGAGGAGTTTGATTGTAGATATTGTAATTCTCAAGATCAGTACAAAATCCGACCAGATGATTTTTCTCCTGATAAGTTAATTCGGAGCCTTCGGTGTAGTACGTTCTGTCTACCATCTTCCGCACATTCTTTGAAGAATGAAAATAAGCTGTCAATGGAGATAAGTTGTCAACTATATATTTTGAAATAAACAATATAAATTACTTAATAACTATGTTTAGCTCACATGAGGGAAGAACTGGAGGTGTATCCACAAGGACCGAAATCGAAGGTGTCTCTTGCTCGATTGTAGGATCACCAAGATCCATGGTGACAAGCATACCCTCATCAAGACCATACATCTTGCAAAATGCATCCCAATTTTTGCAACCAAAATGGGTTACACTTGAGCATTGTACAGCTTTACTTGAAAATCCACACCATGATGGGTACTTAGGATAATTTTTTTGGTTTTGAAATTTTCATGGTCTTCAAAACCCATCCTCTCCAAGAGATAGTGTCTTGCAAAGCATGGGATAGGCTAGTCGAATTGGAAAAGATGAAAAATAGACATTAAAATAGTTGAAGTCGTGCTTAATTACGAAAAAAAGTATTGTCGTCGTTGCGTACCGTATGAACATCGCAGGTCTCCTCGAGCTTAATGCTGAAGCGCCGATCTTCGTCCAGCACAATGAACCTATTGCACATACCTCGGTCGTCGTGGCACCACTCGCACTCAGCTGGGCGGTTTTCGTCGTCCGATGAGTACGACATTTCCGGCCTACGTTCATAATTCAAATATTAAACTAGATCATTATTATTAATCACGGGTTGACTATCGATGATCGATGTACATAGTAGCTCCTCTTTCATTCCCGAATGCATTATTATACCAAATTGTCTAGCACACGGAAATGAAGGAGAACGTATCCAATATGAGCATTCAATAAGCAAAACCAAATCATAAAATAAGCAAAACCAAATCATAAAATAAAGTATAGTATTCAAATTAGCATGCATTCAATAATTATAAGCAAAAGTACATCATCTCTTTCCTCTTTCTAAATACTATGAACAAAAAAATCATTAAAATTCTATGAACAAAATTAATTACACAATCTAAATATCACCAAAAAAATCTATTAACAATAATATCACCAAACATGCATATTCAATAATAATATCACCAAAAAAATCTATTAACAGAAAAAAAATCTATTAACAGAAAAATCAATTAATTCAACTAGTTCAACTAAGCATTTACTAAAAATAAACTAGTTATATTAATTCAACTAGTTCAACTAATTAAGCATTTACTAAAAATAAACTAGTTCTATATATTAATTCAACAAGTTCAACTAAGCATCTTCTAAAAATAAACTAGTTCTATATATTAATTCAACAAGTTCAACTAAGCATCTTCTAAAAATAAACTAGTTCTATATATTAATTCAACTAGTTCAACTAAGCATTATATTTACTAAAAATAAACAAGTTATTATATTAATTCAACTAGTTCAACTAAGCATTTACTAAAAACAAACTAGTTATATATATTAATTCAACTAGTTCAACTAAGCATTTACTAAAAATAAACTAGTTATATATATTAATTCAACTAAAAATAAACATTAACATATTTCTAATTCATCGATGATAACATTTCTAACATTCTAAAAATAAACTAGATAGTTCTAATTCATCTAAACATTATATATAGAAAACAGAAAATAAGTAAAAAAATATGTGTGTGTTTGTGTGTATATACGTGTGTGTATGTGTGTGTGTGTATGTGTGTGTGTGTAGTGTACGTGTAGTGTGTGTGTGTGTACGTGTGTTTGTGTGTGTCTGTGTGTATGTGTGTGTGTATGCATGTGTGTGTGTGTAGTGTGTGTGTATGCGTGTGTGTGTGTGTGTGTCTGTGTGTGTGTAGTGTGTGTGTGTGTGTCTGTATGTGTGTATGCATGTGTATGTACGTATATATGGAGTGGGCCGCCGGGCGCGTACGGGTGGCGACGACGACGGGCGGTGGGGGCGCGCGGCGAGATGGGCCGGCGGCGGCCGGATCGATATGGCGACGAGACGGGCGGCGGGGGCGCGCGGCGACGACGACGGGCAGCGGGGGCGGCGACGACGGGCGGCGGGGGCGCGCGGCGACGACGACGGGCGTCGGGGGCTGCGACGACGACGGGCGGCGGGGGCGCGCGGCGACGACGACGACGGGCGGCGGGGGCGGCGACGGCACGGCAGCGCGGCGGTGGCGCCGGAGACTAGATCGAGAGGCCGCGAGAAGTGGAACGAAGTGCGACGAGATAACTGATTTTTCGTAAGTGTAGTATATATAGGGGGAGCCTTTAGTACCGGTTGGAGCCACCAACCGGTACTAAAGGCCAATTTTGGCCAGCCGAAGCGGCGGGAAACGAGGGCCTTTAGTACCGGTTGGTGGTTCCAACCGGTACTAAATTGTACACACTAGTACCGGTTGGAGCCACCAACCGGTACTAAAGGCCGTGCGCTGCCACCGCAGTGCGCTATGTTTAGTCCCACCTCGCCGAGCGAAGGGCAGTCGCACTGGTTTATAAACCCAGCCGCGGCTGCCCTTTCGAACTCCTCTATTTAGCAGGCTTCTGGGCCTCACTAGGGCGCGCTGCCCTGTGAGTCTGCTGGCCCTACTGGGCATGTATTCGCACACCCAAGGTCTGGCAGGCCCACAGGGCAGCGCCCCAACAATTTTTTTCTTTTCTGCATTATTTATTTTCTTCTATTTATTTTTGAGTAATTTTATTATATAGTTATTTCTTTTCTGCTTTATTTTTTTCTTCTATTTATTTATGAGTAGTTTTTTTGCCGTATTTAGTTTCTTTGTGAATATTTTTGCTTTATATAATTGTTTTACTTTTCTGCATTATTTATTTTCTTCTATTTATTTTTGAGTAATTTTTTTATATAGTTATTTCTTTTCTGCTTTATTTTTTTCTTCTATTTATTTCTGAGTAGTTTTTTTGCTGTATTTAGTTTCTTTGTGAATATTTTTGCTTTATATTAGTTTTTTCTTTTCTGCATTATTTATTTTCTTCTATTATTTTTGAGTAATTTTTTTATATAGTTATTTCTTTTCTGCTTTATTTTTTCTTATATTTATTTCTGAGTAGTTTTTTTGCCGTATTTAGTTTCTTTGTGAATATTTTTGCTTTATATTAGTTTTTTTCTTTTCTGCATTATTTATTTTCTTCTATTTATTTTTGAGTGATTATTTTATATAGTTATTTCTTTTCTGCTTTATTTTTCTCTTATTCTTCTTCTTCTACTTCTTCTTCTTCCCTCTTCCTCTTCTTATTCTTCTTCTCCTTCTCCTTCTCCTTCTACTTCTTCTTCTTCTTCTTCTTCTTCTTCTTTCTTCTCCTTCTTCTTCCTCTTCTTATTCTTCTTCTCCTTCTTCTTCCTCTTCTCCTTCTTCTCCTTCTTCCTCCTCCTCCTCCTCTTCTTCTTCTTCTTCTTCTTCTTCTTCTTCTCCTCCTCCTCCTCCTCCTCCTTCTCCTCCTCCTCCTCCTCCTCCTCCTCCTTCTTCTTCTTCTTCTTCTTCTTCTTCTTCTTCTTCTTATTATTATTATTATTATTATTATTATTATTATTATTATTATTATTATTATTATTATTATTATTATTATTATTATTATTATTATTATTCTCCTTCTTCTCCTTCTTCTCCTTCTTCTTCCTCTTCTTCTTCTTCCTCTTCTTCTTCTTCTTCTTCTTCTTCTTCTTCTCCTCCTCCTTCCTTTTGCCATAACAGAAGAAGTCCGGAGTTGTAATAAGTTATTAAAAATAAAAAATAGGTGCAAAACAAATCATTAAATGCATGAAAAATATCAAATGAAGGCAGAAATGGTTGAAAGTTGATGGCGTCGCTTTGAATGATGCATACTGAATGCACAAAAAGTCTGGAGTTGTAAATAGTTTAAAAAATGAAATGTCTTTGTAACAGATGAGTTTAATTTCGTCAGAAACCTGAATACTTCGAAAGAGATTGTCCAGTTTGTAAACGAAGTGCATCCAGTTTTTGCCATAACCCTCTCTACTTTTTTGAACAATCTATGTGGATGAAATGATGATACCATGCCAAGTTTCAACTTTTTCAGAGTTCATTTGTAGTGCTTTTCAATTTCCAGGACATTTAGCTCAAAACAAATCATTAAATGCATGAAAAATATCAAATGAAGGCAGAAATGGTTGAAAGTTGATGGCGTCGCTTTAAATGATGCATACTGAATGCACAAAAAGTCTGGAGTTGTAATAAGTTTAAAAAAATGAAATGTCTTTGTAACAAATGAGTTTAATTTTGTCATAAACCTGAATACTTTGAAAGAGATTGTCCAGTTTGTAAATGAAGTGCATCCAGTTTTTGCCGTAACCCTCTCTACTTTTTTGAACAATCTATGTGGCTGAAATGATGATACCATGCCAAGTTTCAACTTTTTCAGAGTTCATTTGTAGTGCTTTTCAATTTCCAGGTCATTTAGTTCTTAAAAAAAATCATTGAATGCATGAAAAATAGCAAATGAAGGCAGAAATGGTTGAAAGTTGATGGCGTCGCTTTGAATGGTGCATACTGAACGCAAAAAATATAAGAGCATTTACATCATGATCTTATATTTCTTTACAGTCTAAACTGTCAATATGATCTTATAACATCAAAAATACTTTGATCATCAATGATCTTTGTGTGTACAATCTGAATTGTCAATATGAGTCATCAACGATTTATAAACCGATGAAGACTCATATTGCGGCCACAAATTCTACACATAGAGTTCAATGAAGACCAAGTGCTTGTGATAGTTTGAGAAATAACATATTTAAGGTGGTAAAAGGCTTGTTAGGGGAGCGAGGTGGGACTAAAAACAGCTTGCCATAACCTCATTAGTACCGGTTCGTGGTACGAACCGGCACTAAATGGTGATGGTGGGGCCATAGGCTGACCGCAGGCTGACACATCACCTTTAGTACCGGTTCATGGCATGAACTGGTACTAAAGGTTCGCCACGAACCGGTGCTATTGATCGCCGCCATGAACCGGTGCTATTGGCCACATTAGTGCCGGCTGAAATTCAAACCGGCACTATTGGGCTTCACGTTTGACCCTTTTTCTACTAGTGCGCGCCCTGTAGGGGTGGGCGCGTCCTACCCTCCCGTGGCCGCCTCGGCTGCTTCTTGACTTGCACTCCAAGTCCTCTGTATCACGTTCGTTCCAAAAATCACACTCTCGAAGGTTTCATTCCGTTTGGACTCCGTTTGATATTCCTTTTCTTCGAACTACTGAAATAGGCAAAAAAACAGCAATACGGGCTAGGCCTCCGGTTAGTAGGTTAGTCCCAAAAATGATATAAATGTGTAAAATAAAGCCCATAGACATCCAAAAAGGGTAATATAATAGCATGGAACAATAAAAAATTATAGATACGTTGGAGACATATCAATGACGTCATGGCAGATTACAAGGCTCACATGAAGGTGTTCAAGAAGGAATTTTCTTAAGTCTGTAAGATTGACATGAACAGGTTCAAATCAATCTGGGGCCTAATGTTGGGGGTGTAACTACTGAGTATAAACCGCCCAGGTGAGGTCGGGTCATACCTGTAACGAATCATTCATATTGAAGCCCATGAAGACAAGGAGTGTGGCGCTTTACTTAAGGGGCTTAGAGGCCCAGGGCCCAAAGGTGGATTAGGGCCCGTAAACATAAACCGCCATATACTATGTAACTTGTGTTGTAAGATAGGAAAGGGTAGAAACCAGCCGGACACGTGTATGAGCCGGTCGGGATTCTGTAAACCGCCGGGCGACAACCTGTGTATATAAAGGGATGACCCGATGGCGGTTCAAGGACAAGAAACAAAAACTCAAGAGTTAGGTAAAGCGGATTCGCTCCCTGATCATCGAGACCCCATCAATTCCACCACAACTAGATGGTAGGCTTTTACCTTCACCGCAAGGGGCCGAACCAGTATAAACTCCCCGTGTCCTTTGTCCGGTTTAACCCCGTTAAGCTAATCTCGTTGCGATGGCTCCACGACTAAGTCCTCACACTAGGACATCTGACGTGATAATTCCACAATAGGGTTCCTCCGAGTGGTTAGTCAGGCCTGAGCATGGCTACGTGCTATCAGCCATGGTGGAGCTCAGAATGTCAGGGATCGGGGGCGGTACACCGAGAGGAGGCGCGTGGTGGGGCACATGTGCAGGCTCCATGGTGAGGAGGTGGGTGCTGGTCCGCTCCCGCATGTTGTCCAAGGTGGAGAAAGATAGAAGATGTGTGAGGAACCCTGTCAGCTAGCTGCTGGCGACCATTCCCTACTCCCCGCCTCCCCCATCCATGTAGAATTTTTAGGCTGGCTAATATTTTTGTTTTTGTCTTATGGCTCGAGAATTTGCGATGTTTTTCATAGTGATTTCCATTTGGTTTAATTGGATTTTTGTTATTCTTCAGATATTTAAAATGCTAATCCAACGAAAGAAAGAAAAACCTACTTTGTCCTATGGATGGCAGGAAATATCACATTTGGAAGGAAACCAAAGGAGATTACTGCAAATCAAGCCAATTGGAGCAACTTCCTGAAGAGAGCACTGTCAGCAAGTGTACCAGAGTTAAAGACGGCATTTCATACGACCGCACATGCTTGTTTGAGTGGTCGTTTGGAGTGCACACGGCCCCTATTCATCTATACAAGAAACTTTTATGAAGGGGCCACGAGAAGAAGAGAACCCTAGCCACCGCCACACCATCTAGAACAGGAGAAGAGAAGATCGTCGTAGTTTTTCGTCCTTTCATCTCCATCATCGTCATCATCTCTTTCACTATTGTAAGAGGGATTGGAACTTGTAATCTCTACTCCATCTCATCTGAGATTAAGACTATTTGAGTACCATTTCATCTCATTGTGGATCCCCTCAATATTGTCGATATGGTTTTCATGATTTTTCTCTCTGTTGTGATGATTCCCCTCTTATGATGTGTGAGTAATTCCCCTAGGTGTGGGATATGTAGGTGAGTTGTAAGATTGGTATGTGCCTCTCCTATATGTCATCATTTGAATTCGTAGTAGTACGATCTATTTAGTATGTTGATATATTATGGTGAACCCTTTGTGTGTTGTCCAATTTAAGGGCCCTAGCAACATGATCTCAAGACCTATACAGGTAACACATATTTTTTAGGAACTCTGGTGACCTCTGACGTGACATGTGGATATATCTATGAGAACCAAATACTGTATGAGATAACGGTGATCCAATGAACTTAATGATTGGTTCCGGTCTTATGACCTTAATTATGGAAACGACCACTCTGTGGCAAAGGAGAAGTAGGACCATAGAATGTAATGTAACCCGGTGGAGGAGTTTCATGACTCTAGGGAGAACCGCCTACATAAAGTTTATATCAAATATATGAGTACAATACAAGGTAACTATACTACCGTCGCAAACAATTCATGTATTCTTACCATGAACTGAAATCTCTCCGCACCTAATCACTTCATTGCAGGAAACACCATTTTACATTGTCGATTTCTTGTTATATAGTTTATTTAATTATTTAGTAGATATCTTCAAATCCTATTTTTACTAGCTTTTTTAGTTTATCGTGTACCCTAGACAATAATAGTACTTCCAGAAGCTCAAGCAGTACTTCACACAAGAGCTGTGACACCTTGTGTGTTACAGAAATGCCTCCATAAATACTCTCCTCCACTCTTTGTTGGGTGGATTATGTTGGAAATATACCCTAGAGGCAATAATAAATTAGTTATTATTATTATTATATTTCCTTGTTCATGATAATCGCTTATTATCCATGCTATAAATGTATTGATAGGAAACTCAGATACATGTGTAGATACATAGATAACACCATGTCCCTAGTAAGCCTCTAGTTGACTAGCTTGTTGATCAATAGATGGTTACGGTTTCCTGACCATGGACATTGGATGTCGTTGATAACGGGATCACATCATTAGGAGAATGATGTGATGGACAAGACCCAATCCTAAGCCTAGCACAAAGATCGTGTAGTTCGTATGCTAAAGCTTTTCTAAATGTCAAGTATCATTTCCTTAGACCATGAGATTGTGCAACTCCTAGATACCGTAGGAATGCTTTGGGTGTACCAAACGTCACAACGTAACTGGGTGGCTATAAAGGTACACTACGGGTATCTTCGAAAGTGTCTGTTGGGTTGGCACGAATCGAGACTGGGATTTGTCACTCCTTGTGACGGAGAGGTATCTCTGGGCCCACTCGGTAGGACATCATCATATGCACAATGTGACCAAGGAGTTGATCACGGGATGATGTGTTACGGAACGAGTAAAGAGTTTTGCCGGTAACGAGATTGAACAAGGTATGGAGATACCGATGATCGAATCTCGGGCAAGTACTATACCGGTAGACAAAGGGAATTGAATACGGGATTGATTGAATCCTTGACAACGTGGTTCATCCGATGAGATCATCGTGGAACATGCGGGAGCCAACATGGGTATCTAGATCCCGCTGTTGGTTATTGGCCGGAGAGTTGTCTCGGTCATGTCTACGTGTCTCCCGAACCCGTAGGGTCTACACACTTAAGGTTCGATGACGCTAGGGTTATAGGGAATAGATATACGTGGTTACCGAATGTTGTTCGGAGTCCCGGATGAGATCCCGGGCGTCACAAGGAGTTCCAGAATGGTCTGAAGGTAAAGATTTATATATGGGAAGTCATGTTTTGGTGACCGAGAAAGTTTCGGGTGCTATCGGTAAAGTACCGGGACCACCGGGAGGGTCCCGGGGGTCCACCAGGTGGGGCCACCAGCCGCAGAAGGCTGCATGGGCCAAGTGTGGGAGGGGACCAGCTCTAGGTGGGCTGGTGTGCCCCCCCCCCCCACCAAGGCCCAAGGCGCAGGGAGAGTGGGAGGGGGCAAACCCTAGGTCCAGATGGGCCTTAAGGCCCACCCTAGGTGCGCCCCCCTCTCCTCCCCCCTTGGCCGCACCCTAGATGAGTTTTGGGGGATGCCGCCACCCCTAGGGAGGGAACCCTAGATGGGGGCGCAGCCCCTCCCCTTCCCCTATATATACTTGAGGTATTGGGGGCTGCAAGACACACGAGCACACGAGTTATTCTCTCCAAGGCGCAGCCCTACCTCTCTCCCTCCTCGTCTCTCGCAGTGCTTGGCGAAGCCCTGCTGGAGTGCCATGCTCCTCCACCACCACCACGCTGTCGTGCTGCTGCTGGACGGAGTCTTCCCCAACCTCTCCCTCTCCCCTTGCTGGATCAAGGCACGGGAGACGTCATCGGGCTGCACGTGTGTTGAACGCGGAGGCGCCATTGTTCGGCGCTTAGATCGGAATCAACCGCGATCTGAATCGCTACGAGTACGACTCCTTCATCCGCGTTCTTGCAATGTTTCCGCTTAGCGATCTACAAGGGTATGTAGATGCACTCTCCTTCCCCTCGTTGCTAGATTACTCCATAGATTGATCTTGGTGATGCGTAGAAAATTTTAAATTTCTGCTACGATCCCCAACAGTGGTATCAAAGCTAGGTTTATGCGTCGTTTCTATGCACGAGTAGAACACAAAGTAGTTGCGGGCGTCAATATTGTCAATTTACTTGCCGTTACTAGTCTTATCTTGATTCGGCGGCATCGTGGGATGAAGCGGGCCGGACCGACCTTACACGTACTCTTATGTGAGACAGGTTCCACCGACTGACATGCACTAGTTGCATAAGGTGGCTAGCGGGTGACTGTCTCTCTCACTTTAGTCGGATCGGATTCGATGAAAAGGGTCCTTATGAAGGGTAAATAGAAATTGGCATATCACGTTGTGGTTTTTGCGTAGGTAAGAAACATTCTTGCTAGAAACCCATAGCAGCCACGTAAAACATGCAAACAACAATTAGAGGACGTCTAACTTGTTTTTGCAGGGTATGCTATGTGATGTGATATGGCCAAAAGAATGTGATGAATGATATGTGATGTATGAGATTGATCATGTTCTTGTAATAGTAATCACGACTTGCATGTCGATGAGTATGACAACCGGCAGGAGCCATAGGAGTTGTCTTAATTTATTGTATGACCTGCGTGTCATTGAACAACTCCATGTAATTACTTTACTTTATTGCTAAGACATTAGCCATAGTAGTAGAAGTAATAGTTGGTGAGACAACTTCATGGAGACACGATGATGGAGATCATGATGATGGAGATCATGGTGTCATGCCGGTGACGATGATGATCATGGAGCCCCGAAGATGGAGATCAAAAGGAGCCAAATGATATTGGCCATATCATGTCACTATTTGATTGCATGTGATGTTTATCATGTTTTACATCTTATTTGCTTAGAACGACGGTAGCTTAAATAAGATGATCCCTCGCTATAATGTCAAGAAAAGTGTTCCTCCTAACTGTGCACCGTTGCGAAGGTTCGTTGTTTCGAAGCACCACGTGATGATCGGGTGTGATAGATTCTAACGTTCACATACAACGGGTGTAAGCCAGATTTACACACGCAATACACTTAGGTTGACTTGACGAGCCTAGCATGTACATACATGGCCTCGGAACACGGAAGACCGAAAGGTCGAACATGAGTCATATAGAAGATACGATCAACATGAAGATGTTCACCGATGATGACTAGTCCGTCTCATGTGATGATCGGACACGGCCTAGTTGACTCGGATCATGTAATCACTTAGATGACTAGAGGGATGTCTATCTAAGTGGGAGTTCATAAGATGAACTTAATTATCCTGAACATAGTCAAAAGGACTTTACAAATTATGTCGTAGGCTCGCGCTTTAGTTCTACTATTTAGATATGTTCCTAGAGAAAATTTAGTTGAAAGTTGATAGTAGCAATTATGCGGACTGGGACCGAAAACTGAGGATTGTCCTCATTGCTGCGTAGAAAGATTATGTCCTTAATGCACCGCCCGGTGTGCTGAACCTCGAACGTCGTTTGTGGATGTTGCGAACATCTGACATGCACTTTTTGATAACTACGTGATAGTTCAGTAATGTTAAACGGTTTAGAGTTGAGGCACCGAAGACGATTTCGAAACATCGCGGAACATATGAGCTGTTTCGAGGGATGAAATTGAGATTTCAGGATCGTGCCCACGTCAAGAGGTATAAGACCTCCGACGAGTTTCTTATCCTGCAAACTAAGGGAGAAAAGCTCAATTGTTGAGCTTGTGCTCAGATTGTCTGAGTACAACAATCACTTGAATCGATGGAAGTTAATCTTCCAGATGAGATAGTGATGTTTCTCCAAAGTCATTGCCACCAAGCCACTAAGAGCTTCATGATGAACTATAACACATCAGGGATAGATATGATAATCCTTGAAATATTCGCGATGTTTGACACTGCGAAAATAGAAATCAAGAAGGAGCATCAATTGTTGATGTTTAGTAAAACCACTAGTTTTGAGAAGGGCAAGGGCAAGAAGGGATACCTCATGAAACGGCAAATCAGCTGCTGCTCTAGTGAAGAAACCCAAGGTTGAACCCAAACCCGAGATTAAGTGCTTCTGTAATAAGGGGAACGGTCACTAGAGCAGAATTACCCTAGATACTTGGTAGATAAGAAGGCGGCAAGGTCGACAGAAGTGTATTGGATATACATTAATATGCACTCTACTAGTACTCCTAGTAGCACCATGGTAATAGATACCGGTTCGGTTGCTAAATGTTAGTAACTCGAAATAAAAGCTACGGAATAAACGGAGACTAGCTAAAGGCGAGGTGACGATATGTGTTGGAAGTATTTCCAAGGTTGATGTGATCAAACATCACACGCTCCCTCTACCATCGGGATCGGTGTTAAACCTAAATAATTGTTATTTGGTGTTTGCCTTGAGCATAGACATGATTGGATTATGTCTATCGCAATACGGTTATTCATTTAAGGAGAATAACGGTTACTCTGTTTATTTGAATAATACCTTCAATGGTCTTGCACCTAAAATGAATGGTTTATTGAATCTCGATCGTAGTGATACACGTGTTCATGCCAAAAGATATAAGATAGTAATGATAGTACCACCTACTTGTGGCACTGCCATGTAAGTCATAATGGTGTAAAATGCATGAAGAAGCTCCATGTTGATGGATCTTTGGTCTCACTCATTTTTGAAAAGATTGAGACATGTGAACCATGTCTATTGCTATATACGCATGAAGAAACTCCATGCAGATGGACCATTTGGACTCACTTGATTTTGAATCACTTGAGACATGCAAATCATACCACATGGGCAAGATGACTGAAAGCATCGTTTTCAGTAAAATGGAACAAGAAAGCAACTTGTTGAAAGTAATACATTTTGATGTGTACAGTCCAATGAGTGCTGAGGCACGCAGTGGATATCGTTATGTTCTTACTTCACAGATGATTTGAGTAGATACTGAGTATATTTACTTGATGAAACACAAGTTTGAATTATTGAATGGTTCAAGTAATTTTAGAGTGAAGTTGAAGATCGTCATGACAAGAGGATAAAATATCTATGATATGATCATAGAGATGTATATCCAAGTTGCGAGTTTGGTACACAATTGAGACATTGTGGAAATTGTTTCACAACTAACACCGCCTGGAACACCATAGTGTGATGGTGTGTCCGAACATCATAGATGCACCCCATTGGATATGGGGCATACCATGATGTCTCTTATCGAATTACCACTATCGTTCATGGGTTAGGCATTAGAGACAACCACATTCACTTTAAATAGGGCACCACGTAGTTCCGTTGAGATGACACCGTATGAACTATGGTTTAGAGAAACCTAAGTTGTCATTTCTTGAAAGTTTGGGGCTGTGACGCTTATGATAAAAAGTTTCAGGCTGATAAGCTCGAACCCAAAGCGGATAAATGCATCTTCATAGGACACCCAAAACAGTTGGGTATACCTCCAGTCTCAGTTCCGGAAGCAAAAGGGATTGTTTCTAGAATCATGTCCTTTCTCGAGGAGAAGTTTCTCTCAAAAGAATTGAGTGGGAGGATGGTGGAGACTTGATGAGGTTATTGAACCGTCACTTCAACTAGTGTGTAGCAGGGCACAGGAAGTTGTTCCTGTGGCGCCTACACCAATTGAAGTAGAAACTTATGATAGTGATCATGAAGTTTCGGATCAAGTCACTACCGTACCTCGTAGGGTGACAAGGATGCGTACTACTTCAGAGTGGTACAGTAATCCTGTCTTGAAGGTCATGTTGCTAGACAACAATGAACCTACGAGCTATCGAGAAGCGATGGTGGGCCCATATTCTGACAAGTGGTTAGAAGCCATGAAATCTGAGATAGGATCCATGTATCAGCACAAAGCATGGACTTTGGTGGACTTGCCCGATGATCGGCAAGCCATTGAGATAAATGGATCTTTAAGAAGAAGACGGACGTGGACGGTAATGTCACCGTCTATGAAGCTCGACTTGTGGCGAAGAGTTTTTCACAAGTTCAAGGAGTTGACTACGATGAGATTTTCTCATCCGTAGCGATGCTTAAGTCCGTCGGAATCATGTTAGCATTAGCTGCATTTATGAAATCTGGCAAATGGATGTCAAAAACGAGTTTCCTTACCAGCTTTCGTAAGGAAAGGTTGTATGTGATACAATCAGAAAGGTTTTGTCGATCCTAAGGATGCTAAAAGGTATGCTAGCTCCAGCGATCCTTCCATGGACTAGAGCAAGCATCTCGGAGTCGGAATATGCGCTTTGATGGAATGATCAAAGATTTTGGGTTTGTACAAAGTTTATGAGAAGCTTGTATTTCCAAAGAAGTGAGTGGGAGCACTATAGAATTTCTGATGAGTATATGTTGTTGATCAGAAATGATGTAGAGTTTCTGGAAAGCATATAGGGTTATTTGAAAAGTGTTTTTTCAATAGAAAACATGGATTAAGCTGCTTGAACATTGAGCATCAAGATCTATAAGGATAGATCAAAAACGCTTAATGGTACTTTCAAATGAGCACATACCTTGACATGATCTTGAAGGTGTTCAAGATGGATCAGTCAAAGAAGGAGTTCTTGCCTGAGTTGTAAGGTATGAAGTTAAGACTTAAAGCTCGACCATGGCAGAAGAAAGAGAAAGGACGAATGTCGACCCCTATGCCTTAGCCATAGGCTCTATACAGTATGTCATGCTTTGTACCGCACCTGATATGTGC
This sequence comes from Triticum timopheevii, assembly GCA_963921465.1. Classification (NCBI taxonomy): domain Eukaryota; kingdom Viridiplantae; phylum Streptophyta; class Magnoliopsida; order Poales; family Poaceae; genus Triticum; species Triticum timopheevii. The sequence continues at coordinate 24,728,446 of OY997266.1, read as the reverse complement.
CTTGCCACGAGTCTGGCAAGGGGGGGTACAAGAGTGATCCAGGAATGGATCATTGGACAGTGGTCAAAATTGTCCTTGGAGTAATAAGGACATGTTTCTCGATTATGGAGGTGATAAAGAGTTCAGCATAAAGGGTTACGTCGATTCGAGATTTAACACCTATCTGAATGACTCTGAGTAGCAAACCGGATACGTATAGTGGAGCAACCATTTGGAATAGCTCCAAGTGGCGCGTGGAAGCAGCATTTACAATATGACCTAGAGATTTGCGACGTACATACGGATCTGGATGTTGCAGACCCATTGACTGAAAACCTGTCTCACAAGCAAAACATGATCAAACCCCAGAACTCATTGAGTCTTAATCACATGATGATGTGAACTAGTTTATTGATTCTAGTAAACTCTTTGGATGTTGGTCACATGGCGATGTGACCTGTGAGTGTTAATCACATGGCGATGTGAACTAGATTATTGACTCTAGTGCAAGTGGGAGACTGTTGGAAATATGCCCTAGAGGCAATAATAAATTAGTTACTATTATTATATTTCCTTGTTCATGATAATCGTTTATTATCCATGCTATAAATGTATTGATAGGAAACTCAGATACATGTGTGGATACATAGACAACACCATGTCCCTAGTAAGCCTCTAGTTGACTAGCTCGTTGATCAATAGATGGTTACGGTTTCCTAACCATGGACATTGGATGTCATTGATAACGGGGTCACATCATTAGGAGAATGATGTGATGGACAAGACCCAATCCTAAGCCTAGCACAAAGATCGTGTAGTTCGTATGTTAAAGCTTTTCTGAATGTCAAGTATCATTTCCTTAGACCATGAGATTGTGCTACTCCCGGATACCGTAGGAATGCTTTGGGTGTACCAAACGTCACAACGTAACTGGGTGTCTATAAAGGTACACTACGGGTATCTCCGAAAGTGTCTGTTGGGTTGGCACGAATCGAGACTAGGATTTGTCACTTCGTGTGATGGAGAGGTATCTCTGGGCCCACTCGGTAGGACATCATCATATGCGCAATGTGACCAAGGAGTTGATCACGGGATGATGTGTTGCAGAACGAGTAAAGAGTCTTGCCGGTAACGAGATTGAACAAGGTATGGAGATACCGACGATCGAATCTCGGGCAAGTACTATACCGGTAGCCAAAGGGAAAGAATACATGATTGATTGAATCCTTGACATCGTGGTTCATCCGATCAGATCATCATGGAACATGTGGGAGCCAACATGGGTATCCAGATCCCGCTGCTGGTTATTGGCCGGAGAGTTATCTCGGTCATGTCTACGTGTCTCCCGAACCCGTAGGGTCTACACACTTAAGGTTCGATGATGCTAGGGTTATAGGAAATAGATATACGTGGTTACCGAATGTTGTTCGGAGTCCCGGATGAGATCCCGGACGTCACGAGGAGTTCTGGAATGGTCCGGAGGTAAAGATTTATATATGGGAAGTCCTGTTTTGGTGACCGGGAAACTTTCGGGTGCTATCGGTAACGCACCGGGACCACCGGGAGGGTCCCAGGGGTCCACCAGGTGGGGCCACCAGCCCCAGAAGGCTGCATGGGCCAAGTGTGGGAGGGGACCAGCTCCAGGTGGGCTGGTGTGCCCCCCCCCCCCACCAAGGCCCAAGGCGCAGGGAGAGTGGGAGGGGGCAAACCCTAGGTCCAGATGGGCCTTAAGGCCCACCCTAGGTGCGCCCCCCTCTCCTCCCCCCTTGGCCGCACCCTAGATCGGTTTTGGGGGCTGCCTCCACCCCTAGGGAGGGAACCCTAGATGGGGGTGCAGCCAAGCTTTGAAATAGCGTCCGCTACCTCCGCTATTGCGGCCGCAATAGCGGTAGCGTCACCATCCCGCTATTAGTTTAAGGTTGCATTAGAAAATAGCGTGTTGTCATGATATGGGTGCAATATCACTTGTTCGACCGCTATATCGTCCGCTATCCGCAATATCGCCCGCTATATAAGTCCTTGTTGTTCTGTTGTGTAATCTATTTTGGTAAATGTGTCTTGCTTGCATCGTTGCACGACCAAATATTTTTCAGTTATAGCTTATATTCTTATATAAATGATGATTTCTCAAATTAAGTGTCATATTTTTTTGTCAATGGCCTAGAAATATACACAACAATCTCAAATTTATGAGTGTTTTTTAAAAATTGGCTATGTGGACATAGCGCCCGCTATATCGCTCGCTATCCACATTCCGCTACGCGGACCCTAATCCGCGACGAGTCCGCTATCCGCTATTTAAAAGCTTGGGTGCAGCCCCTCCCCTTCCCCTATATGTACTTGAGGTATTGGGGGCTGCAAGACACACGAGTTATTTTCTCCAAGGCGCGGCCCTACCTCTCTCCCTCCTCGTCTCTCGCAGTGCTTGGCGAAGCCCTGCTGGAGTGCCATGCTCCTCCACCACCACCACATCGCCGTGCTGCTGCTGGATGGAGTCTTCCCCAACCTCTCCCTCTCCCCTTGCTGGATCAAGGCACGGGAGACGTCATCGGGCTGCACGTGTGTTGAACACGGAGGCGCCGTTGTTCGGCGCTTAGAGCGGAATCAACCGCGATCTGAATCGCTACGAGTACGACTCCTTCATCCGCGTTCTTGCAACGCTTCCGCTTAGAAATCTACAAGGGTATGTAGATGCACTCTCCTTCCCCTCGTTGCTAGATTACTCCATAGATTGATCTTGGTAATGCGTAGAAAATTTTAAATTTCTGCTACGATCCCCAACAGATTACTCATTGGGATACTTCTGAAAGTGCTACACTACCTTGTTTGGTCTGCAGGTACTATTGTGTTCTTGTATTGACCTGACCCCCATATGAGATATATATAGAAGTACATGGTGGAGGTGGAGACTTAGAATACAATACAAGTAATACATGTGTAAACCTATTCGATCGATATCTATCTCTTTAAATTTATATTCAAACACAATTATACTTCTAACATTACCCCTAAGTCGTAACGAGTAAAGCGAACGACTGCAACTGAATTTGAAGTCTTGTGCTTCCGTCCTCTTCTCCATTGCGCTGTCATCTATTGCATCTCGATGGGTCAGCACCTAGGGTGGTGACTGCATACCCTTCTAGTGCCTTTATTTTATATCCCCTATTTCCTACCGCAGTCACAACGGGAGTGGTGTGGGCACTAGTGATGATGTGGACACTGTTGGCTAGGAGTTGTTTCTGATGAGTAGCTATAGACGTAGCCATTAATGTCATTGTCAAGGAAGCCAATCATGGTGTAGTCATGGTCGATAATCGTCGTGGATGATGAAGCCGTACAAATCAAAAGGCACAAAAAAATGTGTTATGTTGTAGATGACGGTGATATAGTTGTGGACGATGCACCTTGCAGATGCCATAAGGTGTCGTTGGTGATGAGTCCACCAGTTTTGCTAGGACTAGAGGAAACCCATCGATCCCACATCGGTTTTGCCAAGACCGTGTGGTCATGAAAGGGGTCGTCACTAAAGTGACGCCCTGTCAATGCAGTCGTGCCATCGTCGTGACACATTCATTGTCGTCTTCCAGGTTGCATCTCGTAGTTATACTGTCAGAGCACATTGGAGATGTCCATCTTGTGGACGGGGCGGTGATGGTGTGTTAACAAAGAAATTAATGAAGACCACTTGATGAAGACCTCGGTGATCACTACAAGAAATATGGCCAATTATGACTCTCCATTTTTGTCGTTAATCCGTCATTGCTTTCGTTTATTGACCTTTTTTGACCAAATTCGGAAGGTCAACAGTTGGCCGTCAAGAACGAAAAAACATGACCTTTTCCAGAATTTTCGTCATGGCCACTCTTGACCAAAATTTAGGTCGTTAAATCTTTGACCAAAATTATGGTCATTACTAATGAACCTACACCACATAATATCAGATGTGGCCGAGCCAACGTGGCACATGCGATGACATGGATGCCATGTAGGATCGGTCCAAATCAGTTGTTTTAATGGGCTGGGCCCAATAATTCAGCCCCCTTTTAAATCTACTTTTGGGCAACAAGCATGGGCCAAGCCCAACAGATCAGTTCTTGGGCTGAGTTGTGCAACCCATTTATTTAATCCATTATTAATTGGGCCAGCCCTTTTATCTACCCAACAGAAACATTTTGTTTTTTCTGTCAAAGGGCCTTGAAATGGTCCAGCCCACTAACACAATTTAGTATTTTAAGTCCAGCCCTTATTAAAGGGTGACCGACAACAACCAACGGTATCTCAAAAAGAAAAATACATTGCACAATTTGGCAGTCAACCAACACAGGAGAATATAATGACAATAATAATATAATTCTCCAGGATTTCAATAACTTAGGCCCAGCATTATCTTTACACCACAGGTTCATAAGATGCACACAAAAAAATAACAAAACCAATGTTCATAATATGGCCATGTCCATATTGTGCACTAGTAACCAGTAACATAAGACGGCACCAACCAAAACAACACAACTAGTGAAGGAATGTGCTGGAGGGACATTCTTTAGTGAGAATGTCAGCAACAATAGCAGCATCACTCTTTGGTTCTCCACCTTTTGGTACCTCTTGTTCCATAGCACTTTCCATGTCAGCCTGACATTTAAAGAAAGATGTACACATGAGCAGAGTACCAACCAAAACAACACAACTAGTGAAGGAATGTGCTGGAGGGACATTCTTTAGTGAGAATGTCAGCAACAATAGCAGCATCACTCTTTGGTTCTCCACCTTTTGGTACCTCTTGTTCCATAGCACTTTCCATGTCAGCCTAACATTTAAAGAAAGATGTACACATGAGCAGAGTACTATGTCCTTCAATATATTGCAGTTGGTTCTGGATGACTAGGAAACTTTATAAGAAAACTATTCAAGAATAGATTTCCTAGTAGCAGCAATTTAAGAAGATAACATCATAATACTAATACAACACCTGACATTTAAAACAAAAGAATGACTAGGAAACTTTATAAGAAAACTATTCAAGAATAGATTTCCTAGTAGCAGCAATTTAAGAAGATAACATCATAATACTAATACAACACCTGACATTTAAAAAAAGATGGGAAATTCTATACTTCACACGATGCACACCAGCGTCTCATGCGGCGGCTACCATGCGCGGCTAGCGACAGCGCGGTGCACTGTTTGCTCAATACAGACTAGCAGTGATTGCTACATGGGCTGGACAACACATGCTTTTGTATATCCAGACTACATGCTACTAATTAAGTAGTAGTTATTTGAAAACTTTGTAGCAGACAAGCAGAACAAATCTTACTTGCTAATTATTTTTTGGCAAGTTACTGTTAGCTACATGAAATAAGCATGGCACAAGGTTTACTAAACAGGTGAGAATGCAAAACAAACCATTGTTGAAATTTAAATTGAGAACGTGGCTTAAATGGGAACATGGAGTAGAGAAGAACTTTGTACGTTTCAGGAGCGCATATGTTGTTTCTTTAGTACAGTATACAGTATCAAATAAACTGCCGCAAGTCCTAGACATTTCATTCGGATCATATATGAAATGACACGAGTTTCTCCATTCTAAAAGCTGGGAAGATAGATGCTTCAGGCAATCACTAGACAATTAATCGAAGAGCATACAACGCCCTCTCTTAATTACAAGTGTCCAACGACAAAGCAATGCCTGCTGGACTACTATAGGAACTGAAATTGCCTGTATACTATCGCATTTCCAGTACCAAAAATGAATGTGCAATGCGATTAGGAAAGGGAAAATAGAAGCCATGCAACAGAGGACCGGGACAAACAAAAAAACTATAATAAAACAGGAATCATATACTATACTACTTTGAACGAATCATCTCTATCAGATCCGTCGAGCAGAAATCATATAAGGAAATCACGTGTAACAAGGATAAGGTAAACAAGCCACATCAACACATTAGAGAATACTAGAAACTTACTATCGCTTGAGTTGTCCCCTCCACTTGGAGTGGACGACGATCTGGTTGCTAAGCGTCTTCCTGGCTGTGCCCTTGTAGAGAGGGTAATGGCAGGCACGACCACATACATGGCCATTAGCTGCACCCACGACCCCTCAACGCTCTCACCGCCCAGAGAGGAGGTGCCTTCCATACGGGCTCCTTCCATAAGGATGCTGCTATTCTTGGTCAAGCTAAGTAAAAAATCAAGGGCATGACATATTCAAGTCAAAAAATTAACATGTGTACATCTTGCGCAAACTATCATCATTTATAAAAAAAATACAAAAAAATATGCAAACAGCTATACAATGGTTAAGTGCTCATACTTATATCATATCAAGCAATGGCATTTGGCAACACTATTGACATATCATGAATACTTAATCCTCAAGATGCAGAACACTTATTTACAGTAGTTTGGGTTTTAAAATGTTTCATCTTAAAGCATCACACTAGCAAATGATAGGAAAGATCACAGGAAATAGCACTACCCTGATCAAGTATACTACAAGCATCAAAAAAGTCAAACAAGCTCATTGCGCATTTTCTTTCAGCGTGAGACACAATAAGCATAAGTAACCACTAGGAAAATGAATTGCTATCTATAGGCCCTATTATCAGCAACAAGAACATTAGGCGATGAAGAATATAATTCCAATGCAATCTGTTAGCCAAACACACCATGCCACCCAACCATCTGACAATCCAATAAAATGTCTAGAAAATTCTGTTGAGTGGCATCAGTCCCAATTTCCATCTGGTGTGCTAGTAAATCTAGACAATGGATGAACATCAAACATATCAAGAAAAACAGTACATCAACGCATCAACCTAATTTCCGTAAGCAAAGTAACTCAATTTAAAGAGCTAGATGGCAGCTAAAAACTAACTACCAATCTATAAGGTTCAGTTCAACAGAGTTGGGGCAGACCAACTGTACAATACTGTATCAAGGCAGCCACCTAATTTAGTAAGCAAATTAAATGAATTGAAAGAGATAAATCTTATTTTCTACTTGGCTCCCCACAATCTACTCCACTACGGAGGCACCAGAACTAATTTGCAATCAACTCCAAATAGTAAGTAGAGTATATTTTAGAAATCTGGAAATAAAGTAACCTATTTAATCACAACAAGGTGGCATGCATAGAAATCTGGAAATAAACTAACCTATAAAATACGAATCAACGAGAGCACCTTGCCAGGCATGTGGCAGACCACACGATCTACCACGAGCACGAGCAGAGCCCAATCAGATCGGATCCTTACTTAGTGCACGTCAATCACTCCTTCGCTGACACTCTCAACAATTTTATCAGCAGCTATGGAAGCAAACTTATCAGTGCACAGTTATCTTTAGCTATGGATGATAATATCCAAAATCACACAAATTTGTGGTCTTACCCAGCAACCTTGTCAACGAGAATGCAAGGAAAGAGGCCCTCGGGATCCTGCATAGCAAAAGAAATCCTTTCATGACACGAACACAAATTCTAGTAAATCTCTACATCATGCAGTAGGCTTTCAGATTTGCACAAACATTTTCTACTGTACATCATGTCAATTCACTCTACACCCAACCCGACACTATGAGGAACAACTCGTACAATGCTACATGGAATTCAATTAATCCCCAATTACTCAGTCTCATCGCAACCACTAACACAATGGAATAACACTGATGTTAGGGAAAATCCAAGGATAAGTCACTAGGGTTGGGGGAGGTGGTGACTAGCAGTAGTGCCAGCGCTGGCTATAGGCCCCGGGCAACTGCGGCCATTGAAACCTAGATTCGAGGAAGCGCAGGGCGAGGAGGATGGGTGGGGGCGACGGACCTTGCCGCTCCAGGTGTAGTAGTTGGTGTGGATAAACTTGCGTGATTGATAGAAGATGATCACTGACGCTGGACACACATGTCTGTCTGCAGAACGAACCATCTTGGCCGAATGCAATGATCTCGAGCCACCAAGAAGAGCCCATCACTCCTTCACTCCATGGCGACCACATCGCGTCTTCTGTCAAGCATTCCATCGAGCTGAGCATCGTCTCCCAAATGGCGAAGCCATTGCAATTGATCCAGTCCTATGTACTGGATAGCAAGCTGCTTGTGTCAACCAACCAATTCAATAGTAACTCAAGTTGCTACCAGTCCATGTAAAACAGCCACTGAATACGTACATGTCTGCAACACGAACCAGCCGTTTAGCTGTACATGCACACCTCATGCCTCATGTCAAGCATGCCGTCGGGATGAGCTGAGCTGAGCAGAGCATTGTCTCCCAACTCGCTAATGGAAGCCCCTTGCATTGATTCCTCAAGTGCTTCAGCACGCTTCTCCTCTGTTGGGCCTTTGACCGAGCAGAGACAGCGCCCAGAACTGCCCCTTCCTTGCCTGGCATTTCATCGAACACATGCCCCTCGCTGGCAGGACCAACCACCACTGCACAAGGAAACGGGGATGCCCGGTTCGGCGCTGTCCCCGTGGCCGTGGCCGCCATGTGCACCGCCACTCGAGCAGTTGCTCGAACTAAACCTTGCTGTTGCGACCTCGAACAGATGGTTACATCTCCAGGTGTAGCACAGTGGAGACGACCTTAACGCGGACTCGCCAGCCAGCGGCGGCGCCACCTGCACGTCCTCGACCACCAGCGGCTTGTTCGCCTCGTACGCCACCGCCGTTGCACGCAAACCGAACCCTAGCACAGAGGTGGCGGAAGGGCGAGGAGGGGGCGCTAGGTCGGCCTTGAGGCACCGCGGCCTCCGGGGACGACGAGGCCGCCGTCTTCGCCGCGCAAGTAGCCAGCCGCGAGGGCGGTCGGCAAGCCCCGCGGTGGGCGCCGCTGCGGGATGCGTCGCGGAAGGAGGCCAGGGACGGGGAGGTGGTGATGGCGTCCACCCTGTCGTGCTTCTGCTGCTTGGACATGCGGGACGGCAGCCTCAGGAAGGAGGCGGCGAACACCAGCGCCGGCGCGCTCGATCTGCTGCGGGAGGTCAAAGGGGAGCGACTGGGAGGGGAAGGAGGGGCGGCGACAGGGCGAGGAGGAGGACATTGTCATCGATCTGGATTGAGGAGAGGGGGAGAGAGATCTAGATTGGGTTGCTAGGGTTTGGGTTGGGTGGCTGAGACTTGAGAATGAGTGAGAGACGTTGGATCCGTTGGATTTGGACGGTCCAGATCGGCTACAGTGGGATGATCCATGGAAAAAACCCTGATTGGTTCAGAAAATTTATGACATAAAATAGTTCTAAGTACTAAAACTAGAGGCATTTTGTGAAGCAGCTATCAAAAATATTTTGCAAAACAGCACATCTAAATGTTTCACTCAAGTTATAGCACATTTTACGGATGATCACCAATTTGCATGCATTTTTTATCTTTCTAGCTACTTTTAATCATTTTTCTTGTTGCAAAAATGGTTTTTTTTTGAAGAACCTATCAAATATATGTTGCAAAATTGGACCAAATCAATTTTCTAAAATACTAGGTCATATTTAATGTACAATTGATCAAATGGTTGGGTGTCAAAAGTTTTGATCCACCTCTCGTAAAAAAGAGAAATTTTCGCCAATTCAGCTGGAGTGGGTCAAATTTGAACTGCGGTTGCCTTATAGTTTACTCTTTAATTTTTCCAAAATTCATTTCTAGGTACATAAGTATCTATTTAATCAGAGAAACACCAAAAAAATTCTAAAATTCAACCACTAGCTAGGAACGGTCATTCCCGCCGTTTTGACCGCATTTTGAAATGGGCATAAAAAATTCAAAAAAAATAAGAAAATTGGAAAACCTTCGCATTGTGTCACTATATGTGACCAGGTTACGATAATTTTTTTTAAAAAGTGTTCTCAGAAATGAGCTATCATGTGCGAAGATTCATGGCTTTCAAGTCAAATGATCAATCTTATGATCACATTCATGGCATAGTTTGTTTAAATGATCTCATATTGTGCACAAGGTTGTATCTTCAAATGGAAAACAATGTTGCCTAAGAAACTTTTCATTTTCTTTGGACGAAAAAATTCATTTTTCATTTTTTTGAGTGCCCAAAATGAGTTTTTTCGTGAAGGACCTACCATATACTTGTTGCAAAAATGGGACCAAATCATTTTTATAATATATTAGGCCATATTTAATGCACAATTTATCAAATGGTTGGGTGTTAAAAGATTTTATCCACCTTTGGTGAAAAAGACAAATTTTCGCCGATCCAGCTGGAGCAGGTCAAATTTGAACTACAGTTGCTTTATAGTTTGCTCTTTATTTTTTCCAAAAATCATTTCTAGGTATATAAGTATCCATTTAGTCAGAGAAACACCATAAGTTTTCCAAGATTCAACCACTAGCTAGGAACGGTCATGCCCGCCGTTTTGACCGTATTTTGAAACGGGGATAAAAAGTTCGAAAAAATCAAAAAATTAGAAAACCTTCGCATTATGTTATTATATGTGACCAAGTTACCAGGAAAATAATAAATTTGTAATACGGCAATTCTTTCAAAAAAAAGTGTTCTCAGAAATGAGGTATCCTGTATGAAGATTCATGGCTTTCAATCCAAATGATCAATCTTATGGTCACATTCATATCATAGTTTATTCAAATGATCTCATATTGTGCACAAGGGTGCATCTTGGAATGACAAACAATATTGCATAAGGGAGTTTTCATTTTCTTTGAACGAAAAATTGATTTTCCATTTTTTGAATGCCCAAAATAAGTTTTTTGTGAAGGACCTACCATATATTTGTTGCAAAATTGGACCAAATCAATTTTATAAAATATTAGGTCATGTTTAATGCACAATTAACCAAATGTTTGGGTGTAAAAAGTTTTGATCCACCTCTGGTGAAAAAGACAAACTTCCGCCGATTCAGTTGGAAGTGGGTCAAATTTGAACTGCGGCTGCCTTATAGTTTGCTCTTTAATTTTTTCAAAATTCATTTCTAGGTACATAAGTATCTATTTAATCAGTGAAATATCAAAACAATTCCAAGATTCCACTACTAGATAGGAACGGTCATTCTCACTGTTTTGACTGCATTTTGAAACGAGCATAAAAAATTCAAGAAATCAAAAAAATTGGAAAACCGTCGCATGGTGTCATTATATGTGACCAACTTACCACATTTTTATACACAAATTTAAATATTTTTATATACAACATTTAAATATTTTTTAAATACAAGATTAATATTTTTAATACATGGTTAATATTTTTTATTTACACATTTTAACATTTTCAAATGCTTGATTTACATTTTTATATAATTCTTTAACATTTTTAAATACATGATCAACTTTTTCCACACACATTGTATATTTTTTGTACATATGGTAATAATTTTCTTCATATACATGTAAGATTTTCAAATGCTTGGTTAACATTTTTTCAAACGTTTTATGTGAAGTTTGTTTTTCAATATATATATATAGAATAATTGGAAGTATAAATAATAAACAAAAGTAAAAAAGAATGAACGAACAAAAAACAGACCAAAAAACGAGCCGCGGGCCAGTAGTTGGCCCACTCGGCGGACGAAAAATATAAAAGAAAAAAAGGTGCTCTTGTCCCACCAAGGCCTAAGCCCACTCGACACTACCCATTAAATAGGTTACGGGCGAGAATGTGCCAGTGTCTTTTTTACGGTGTGATGGTTTGTCTCCTTAGGGAAACTCGACTGGTAGCTAATTCGAATCACGTGGTGTGGTTTCTTTTTTGCTTTATTCACCTTTGTGGGACGGGTCCTTTTTTTCTTTTAAAGTGGCGTTTTGGCGCGGTGGCCTTTTTTTTGCTTTATTCACCTTTATGGGACGGGTCCTTTTTTTCCTTTGAGAGTGGCGTTTTGGATCTTAGATGTAGATACACCTATTATGAAATATGTATAGAAAAAATCCCATGTGTACATCTTGACATCCTATGTTCGCACACAAAATTTCGGTGAACAAGGGCATTTTTGTTGCATGTGTAAAAAAGATTAAAAATGGCTTGTGAATAGCTGTAATCAAGCATCAAAAGTTGTCTTTTTACACAAGCCACAAAAAATGTCATTTTTCATCGAAACTTGGTGCACACACATATAGTGTCCGGATTTACACGCGGGATTTTTTCTTGACTTTTTTTTACTTTTTAAAATATATATTTAGACAATGGGTGCATATACACCTATGAGCCAAAGTGAATTTTCGCCTTTTTCTGCTTTATTCACCTTTGTGGGATGGGTCCCACATGTCATTTGTATTGTGTTAGTTGGCCCCGTCTGTAAATATAGACCCAGTTTAGTCAACAAGTCAATCTATGGACGATATGACACTACAACCGACACATAAGCCAAAATGACACGACACATAGGTAAAATTGATGATGTGGACGTCCAGTCATCCATGTTACAACACCATGACCATCTGGATTGGTCGTAATCAGCTAGAAATAAGGCTATCGACCACTCTTGTCTGCTTATGACCATTTTGTGTAAGGCAATTACGACATTTTTGACCAAAATAGTCACTATAGTTTATGGTTTCGACTCTCCTAAACAGGCCACGACCAATTGGATCGAAATGGTCATAGATTTATGACGATTTCTTCCACGGTCACTGCCAGAAGGTCACAATTGAGCATATTTCTTGTAGTGATGAAGTGTTGGTGTTGGCATTGCAGCAGCGTGTCGACAATGATGCGTCGCTTGGAGGCATCCCTCAGGGCGACGAATTATCGATATTGTGTCATGCCGAAGAAGTCGATGAATAATTGCATCTCTTTCAATACTAGCCTGGCACGTGAATGATGAATGTCAATGTCCGCTTCTCTTAGATGTGCACATATGGAAACCCACGTTTCCCGAAAAGCAATATTTTAATCTTGAGCATAAATGCACCCGCATGAATAGTAAATTCCAAAATAATAGTTTAAAAAACCAGTTTTTTTGTGTGTGGATGAGCTGCAAAATTTCACACCGAAAAGGCATCCGTAGATGTGTGTGCAGAAAAAGCAAAAACGAGTGCTCCAAAATGCGTCTTCTTTTAGTCCCAATTTTTTTGGTACAAGCATCCACAAATGTCTTTTCAAAGTGAGATTTGGAGGATGCTAGAACTTTTGCTGATGTTCATATACAAAAACAAAAATAGATTTGTCAGATTTTTTTTGGAATTCACTATTCTAACAGGTGCATTTGTGCTCAAGATTAGATATTACATGTCCCACGTTTATTCACTTCTTTAGTCACTTGATTACATGCTTCTCATCATATTTGTAGGACAATGAAGATGCCACAAGTTCAACTCTCATCATATATTACCAGATGGAATCGAAAAAAGGTCCTGATTCAAGTCAAGCCATATGATCCTTGGATACAAATATTTCATTTTTATGCTCCTAATGCATTTGTGATGACAAGTGGTTTGTTGTCTTCTTTACTTTGCTAAATACAAGCTTTGAAGCTTCAAACTTTTGTTTTGCCTGTGTCAGATGTGCGTTTGTGCTTTGTTTATCTGAACGTGACAGTTATAATTTGATTATGTTGATTTGTGCTTCATGGAGTTGCTTCATATCTGAAGGGTTGTATTCTGCAATTTATTTCATGTTGGTGTGAATTTTAAATTTAGAAAGAGATGGTGTGGCAACCAAGCTTGGTATCTCAGTTTTTAAGCCAAGCTTGATGTGGTTGTATGAATTCTTGTCAAAATGCAGCCAAACACGAGACAAATATCATTTCAGTTGCTAAATTCCAGTGGCAGCCAAACCCGATATTTTGATTTGGAATCTTGATTCCAGCAAATGAAATATGATCATTGATTTCATTTCATTTTTCTATCAAACAAAATGAAATCAAACATGCCAAATGAGTTGTAAAGGCATTGATTCCAACATTCTTGGCCCATGAGATTTTCATGGCACATAATTATATTCTGCTAGTTGGGATATGCAGAAAAATACAACTCAAACCATAAACCCGCGCCTGAAAACTAGAAGGTGCATGTTTTCCTTTCCAAGGAAAACATATGTTTTTTAGAAATTTAGAATTGTCTAGGGCTTCTCTCCAAGATAAATGTCGGTGAGAACAGTCTTGGACGCCAAAGAAGATTTCAAAATCTCTAAGGCCTACACAATAGGATTAATAACTATAAATGTTTTGCAACACTAGATTGTTGCCGACTTCGGTTAGATTCAGTCATACGACAAACCAAATTCTTCCTAAATTTGTTGTAAAGTTAGCTATGAAACGAACATGACCTAAATTATTGGTTGATACTTCCTATTTTCTGTAGTAGTAGTTCGCGTTCGTGGGTTAGTTGAAACAAATGAACTTGAACAACATGCATCTGGTGAAATTAAAAGCAGGGGCGGGCCCAACCCAATATTTCAATGTGGGCCCAAATGATAGTGGAGGCGCACTTGCTTTGTCAACTGGGACTAGCGAAAACTGGGCTTCGGAGTTGAAAAAACAAAAATTGAGTGGGGGGCTGGGCCCCCACTTGGCCCAACATGGGTCCGCCCCTGATTAAAGTAAGAAAGAAACTAGTCGATCAGAACTCACCTTCTTGCGCATGAGTTGCACGTGCCTCTCCTAGAGGGCGCTGAGGTCCTTGATCGCCATGGTGTTCAGCAGCTTAATGTCGACGATGGCGGACATGGGCGTCACCGTGAGGTCGTCCAACACCGTGTATGTAACGCCGCCACGCACGGACGAACTTCGGTGGATGGGGAGGGTGTTCTTGGAGGGCACGGGCAGTGCGGCGGTGAGATTCCCGACAACCGCGCCAGACTCGAGGTAAGCTTTGTCGAGCATCACGACGCCGGCGTGGAGGTTGCCCATGCTGCTCACACCCATCTGTTCCCTCTCGAGAAGCTCGATTGTCGTGATGATGGGCTGGGCGAGGATGGATAAGAGGAAGTCCACTATGTCCTTCTTTCCAAAAAGAGGGGACATCCCTCGGCCTCTTGGCGGCCTTCGCGAACAGCATGCGGCACGCAGTCGTGTCCACCAGGAGCCTCATGCTCGGCGCAGTGACTATCTTCATCGTCATCGATCGCGGCGGTGCGCGCCAAACATGGTCTGTGCTTGGTGTATGTGGCCGCACGCATGGGTTGATTTAGGGCTTGAGTTAAGAAGCAGTGCGATGTAGTAGAGCTCCTTCGTAGTTTTCTGTTTTTTAGCAAAAGAGCTCCTTCCTGGGTTTTTTAGGCAAGAGCTCCTGCCTCTTTTTTTTGAGGGATAAGAGTTCCTTCCTTTTTTTGAGATGAAAGAGCTCCTTCCTATGTCGCCCACAGGGGGTGCACAACTGGGCCGGCCCATGTTGACGTTAGTATCGTACTGAGTCAATCAAGTTCCTTTTTTTACCTAGGTAGGGCTTGTCTGGCAAGTTTTCTTGAAATAAACCAGTTGTGATGGATTTTTTTAAAAAATAATCATAATGTTTAAAACGTGAATATTTATGGAAAATAATGACATATAGCATTATTGAAGATGAGAGAGGAATAACAAAGAACTTTTAGTATGTCATCATTGGGATCTTGTTGAGCCGAAACACGATGCAAACAAGATACAAAGATTTGTTACAACACATTGAAGCATTGAGAACTGCGGACTTCATACCCACCTCCAAGATGATTTTGCTGAGCATTAGTGGCTACTCCATATCACCAATTGATTGTTGGGCTTTTGTCGTGCTCTTCTCTTCATTTGCGCACATTTGTGTGTTTAAATTTGAATAATTCGAATTGTAAACTTTCAATTTGTTATATTCATGAATTATGTGAACTATGATTATTAAATTGGGATTGAATATGTGTGCAAATATGTAGTTGAAACATAATAACTATGCAGAAGCTTATAAGAATTACCGAAGTAAATTTTGTAGCTAGGGAGTTAAGTTTCTGGAGTTCAACTAGGAACCAGTTTTTAGGGAGCAAGTATAAGAAGTTAAGGTATAAGGAACCATTTGAGGGAAGCATATTAGGAGCACTCTGATGATCCACCCCCCCCCCCCTTATATTCGTAAATAATGTAGTAATTCCAAAAAACAAAAAAACAGGTTTTTTTTGGAATCAGTATTACACTACTAGGGAAAAGCCTATACACAGAGGTATAGCAGTAGTGCTGGTTAAAATAGGGCGCTACTGCTAATTTGTAGTAGCGCGTTCACGCAAAGCGCGCTATAGCTCAGTCATTCACTACAAGAAATATGTCAACTTGTGACCACCACTATTGGTCACTGAAAGGTCATGGTTTTTCATTTGCGACCTTTTTGTGACCAAAAACAGAAGGTCAAAAGCTAGCGGTCGTAAACTGACTATAGCGACCTTTCTTCTGGAATGGTCGAATACGTTTATGACCAAAATATGTCCACTGTGGCGTTTTGGTCACTAGCAACCTCCCCAGGCCACGTAGGCATCCAGCGTGGCAAGCTGATGCGGCACAAGATTCAGCACGGTCCAATTCAATTTTCTACATGGGCCTAGCCCAACAATTCGGCCTTTCTATATTTTTTTTTCCTGTGCTTTTATTAGCTACATGGGCCTGGCCCAAGAATTCGGCCTTTTTATTTTCTAGGCCATGGCCTTTTTTATTTTATTTGTTCCAAAAGATGAGCCCACTAGTGAGATGGGACCCAGTTGTCAGGTTCTAACAAGTGGGTCCCAGTTGTCACTGTTATATTCTTCAGATCTCAATTTTCCAGTAAATAAATAACAATATTTAAATCCGAACAGAGCATGACTAATCAGGAAAAATATGGTACATATCACGAATACAATCGGAAAGAGCCAAACTTGGCACATTATTACAATCAAACTTGTTCATCCTGGTAACACAGCAAGGATGGTTCATCTTGGTAACACATTATTACAGAAAAATATGGTTCACATCAAGTTTACAATAAAAAAATGTTCACATTAGGTAACACAACTATCACAGTATAACTAGCTCCAATGCTTCTCCCAACTCGTTCATCCTGGACCTCATGACAAAACATGAATGAAGGCCAGCATCTGCAAGTTATCAAGAAAAATGGTTAGAACAAGCAAAATGCGACATTTTTACCATTTAAGCATAGAAGAACAGGGTCAACAACATTTCGATCTTTGAAAATGAACCAGGATTTCAATCTTTGAACAACAAAAAATTGATACAATAGATCATTTGCGGTTTAAAACAACCCCTAAGGAGAGACATGTTGACACATTCATTTGGCAAAATCTGTAGAAATTGAACCTCATAAACATGCAATGTGGAATTTGTATCTCAAATAAGTATACATACTTATCAAGTTTAATTAGCACATAAACATGCAATGTGGAATTTGTATCTCAAAGAAGTATACATACTTATCAGGTTTAATTAGCACAGAGAAGCCAAATGCTAGTAACTCATGATTAGTACACAAGACAGGATTCAGCAAAGTAAACAAGAAGGTGGCTACAGTACAAAAGTAAGCTCATCACACAGAATAAATGAGTGGAACTACAGTCCATCCTCTAAATTTGCATGTTTACAAGATTAAAAGTAAGCGCAGCATAAGCATATGAGTTTTGTTTGGCATAGTTTGTTCGGTAATTTAGAAAGAGGGGAGATGGGGCACAGAACTTTGAGGCACTGTTATGAGGTAGTGTCTGATGAAGGTTGCCCTTTGGGGCGGTAGCGGTAGCTCCGCCAAATGTAGCAGCAGCACCTCCGACTAGCACAGCGGCAAATACCAAGAAGAATGTCATGACAAAAGCAACTTATAAGGCTTTTGTGATGGCGTACCTGAAAATAGCAGCAGTAGGTTAGTGTGGTTTATGTATATTTGCATAGCGCACAACATAATAGATAAACAAAGGCCAAGAACCCATAGGCGCCAGAAAACAAAAATCTTTTTAGACTAATGCCTATTCCATGCCATCTGATCTACAGCAGCAAAATTCACTACACAATAGTTATTTCATAGAAGAATGTTACTCCAGCAGTACAATTCAGTACACAATAGTTATTTTATAGAAAAATGTCCCTCCATGTGCACCAAAAGCAACCAATGCATCTTTTCACTGAGCTTGCTGGGGAAAAGCAATGATGCTACAGACAATAAACCTACACAGGGGCTTTCCAGCAGCACACCATGTAACAGAAACAATTCTAATATTTCATATCATCCATGTCATAATTAGAAAATGAGATAATATAGTTCCACATAAGCAAGCAAATATAAAACGAAAACTAGTTGCATATATGTTTTGCAACAAACTAATTTAGAGCAGTAGCACTAGGGAGTAGGGAATGACAGCAGCAGCAACAGTAGCACTTGGCATTTCACTAGATTCAGTCAAGCATGAATGTGAACTTAGAGCAACAGCAAAATCAGGGAACGTGGGAGAGGTAGAGGGAGGCTCGACCATGAATTGCTGCTGCCCCATGGTTGGGTATGTAATTGTCACTGCTCCTCCTTTTGGATGCCGAGGTCGGAGACGTTGGATCCGTGCGGGCATCTACCGCCTCCCATCCTTTCTGCCCGAGCTCCGGTCAAGGCTCCACCCTCGCGTCCGAGGTACCCGCAGAGAGAGAAAGACTAAGAGAGAAATCAGTGCTTACCTACAGAGATGAGATGGGGGTGGGGGAGAGGGAGATGGAGATGGATATGACTTACCACCTATGCCTGGGTGGGGAGGAAGAAGAACCCCTTCACACGAGCTGAAGCAGACCATAGCAGATCGGAGGGAGCAAACTGCAGAGACCGCACGCACGAATCAGATGCGGTATGAAGGAAAGTAGAAGAAGAGAAGGGATTCATCATTGAGGGAGTTGTTCAACTTTGAGCTATCTACAAATTTCTGTAAAACAAACAGAAAAAGGATTCATCATTTCTATACAAAAAGAATAGTCACGTAGTTAGGAATTACATTCTCCCATCAACAACAAGGACACATATGACAGTTTTTTCATTTTATCAATATAGGAATATAACCAAACGTCTTACATGTATGGTTGTACTGAAAGAAATCTATTGGGCCATAACTCCATCAATAACTAAGAACATCATAGGAAGTTCCTTGTGGATAATAAGAATAATAAAGAGATTAAATCCATTTCTCATCTGAGCATGAAAACAAAGGGAAGTTCACCAACAGTAGTAAGCGGATAAGTTCACTAATGCTAGAGTATGCACTTGTAAAGGCATAAAGTAATTTTCTTTCACTGGAGACATTTTCCCATAGCCGGGCTCCTGGCAAAAAATATTGTCGCTCGCCGTGCACGTGGGCATGCTTCCTCAAGGCAGCCACGTCGACGAAGGTCTTGCCGCAGTTGTCGTAGCTGCAGAGGAAGAGGATCTCCGTGGCTGGCTCGACCTTGGGTGGCTGCGCCTCTGGCTCCTGCCCAAAATTATAAGGTTGTTCATACAAGGAACAAAATTAACAAAAATATAGTTTCTAGCGCCTCGGAGCTTCGATCTCCGCAACTCCTTTTCACAAGGGAAAAATTCAGGATTTATCAGCAGTAGCAGCTGAAAACCATGTCTGAAACTGGTCCAGTTGCCTATTTTCAATGCCAAGTTTCAGTCGAATTGATGCTAGCCACAAGACAAGAGGGCATTTGGGTTGGATTCTTGTGCTGTTCTGGATTAGCATTTGCGTTGGACAGTGCCTACACGTAGGTAGATGGGGATTTATATTTTTCGTCCAATCATCTGGCACAAATGTGGACTGAATACAGATTTGTTTGACCATGGCCAGAATACAAATGTACGCCGTTTAGTTCAGTACCCAGAAACATCTACTAGTCCTGCTTACAACAACAACAACAACAACAGTAGAGTATAGTCTCGAATTGTTTCTTTACTAATACATCAGCATTTGCAGATTATACAGGATGACAGCAGGAAAAAGTCTGATGGTAATAACATACACAAACATCAAACAAGGCATTGCAGACTACGAGAGCTTTTATTCTAGAGGCAGAGTTAAGCTGGAACCGAGGCTAGCGACGAGAGACGGAGGGGGGAGGGGGGCAGACCTTGAGGGCGTGGCGGTAGAGCTCCTGGCGCCGGAGGCGGCGGATGCAGACTGCCGAGGAAGCCGTCCACCTCCTCGCGCACTGCCTACCACATCGACCCCCGCCGGAACAGCCGCCCCTAGAGCGCCTCCTCCACGTACTTCTTGGGCGACCCACGCGCCAGGTCCGTTGCCCTCGTCGGCGTCGCCATCGTGCGGCCGGTGGCGTGGTTGGGGTTGTTGGCGACGGGGAGGAGCGCACCGACGAGGCCCGCGGGCGTCGGGGCCTCCCCCGCCGGGTCGGAGAGCGGCACGGAGAGCGCGGATGGCGACGAGGTGGTCGTGGAGCGGGTGGTCAGCGGGGAAAGCGAGGAGCGAGTCGAGGAAGAGCCACGCCGGCGACAAAGGCGACGCGTCGCCCGAAACCTAGCCACAGGTGAGGGTTTCGAGTGAGCGGTAGAGGAAGCGAGAAATGGATCTGGCTGGAGGGGAGGAAAGAGCCGCGCGAGGGGAGCCTGGGGGTGTGCTGCGCGCCAGCGAGATCCTCCTCTACTCGCCAGAATCGGTTGCGGCGCGAAGGAAGGATGGCGGCGCCGCCACCAGGGACAGGAACCTAGGTTTGGACGAGGGGGGCGAGGGAGGAGGGGGCGATGGGGGATGGGTCTAGGGTTTGAGCTGCGGGTGGGGTATCTCTTTTTCTTTTTTTTTCTGTCGATACATGGATGGATGGATGTGGGATGGAGAGATGATGGATGGATGGATGGATGGATGGACCCCATGTCATCAATCCGTGAGAAGGGTTCTGATTGGTTCGGAAAAACAGTGATTTAAAATTGTTTCCAAGTACTAAAAATAAAGGGATTTTGTGAAGTAACTATCAAAAATATTTTTCAAAAGTGCACCACACAAATTTTCACTAGAGTTAGACCACATTTTATGGATAATGACCAATTTGTATGCATTTATGATCTTTCTAGCTATTTTTAATCATTTTCTGAGTGGCAAAAATGAGTTTTTTTTTTGTGAAGAACCTACCAAATATTTGTTACAAAATTAGATTCCAACAATTTTCTAAAATACTAGGCCATATTTAATGCACAATTGACCAAATGGTTGGGTGTCAAAAGTTTTTATCCACCTCTGGTGAAAAAGACAAATTCCCGCCGATTCAGATGGAAGCGGGTCCAATTTGAACAGCAGCTGCCTCGTAGTTTGCTCTTTATTTTTTCCAAAAATCATTTCTAGGTACATAAGTATCTATTTAATCAGAGAAACACCAAAGAAATTCCAAGATTCAACCACTAGCTAGGAACGGTCATTCCCGCCGTTTTGACCGCATTTTGAAACGGGCATAAAAAATTCAAAAAAAAACAAAAAATTGGAAAACCTTCGCATTGTGTCATTATATGTGACCAAGTTTCCAGGAAAAATAATAAACTTGTAATACGGTAATTGTTTTAAAAAAATGTTCTCAGAAACAAGCTATCAAGTGTGAAGATTCATGGCTTTCAAGCCAAATGATCAATCTTATGGCCACATTCATGGCATAGTTTGTTCAAATGATCTAATATTGTGCACAAGGGTGCATATTGGAATGGCAAACAATGTTACCTAAGGAAGTTTTCTTTTTCTTTGGACGAAAGAACCATTTTCCATTTTTGAGTGCCCGAAAGGAGGTTTTTTTGTGAAGGACCTCCCAAATAATTATTGCAAAATTGGACCAGATCATTTTTCTAAAATACTAGGCATATTTAATGCACAATTTACCAAATGGTTGGGTGTCAAAAGTTTTTATCCACCACTGGCGAAAAAGACAAATTCCCGCCGATTCAGGTGGAAGCGGGTCAAATTAGAACTGCAGCTGCCTTGTAGTTTGCTCTTTATTTTTTCCAAAAATCATTTCTAGGTACATAAGTATCTATTTAATTATAGAAACACCAAAAAAATTCCAAGATTCAACCAATAGCTAGGAACGGTCATTCCCGCCGTTTTGACCGCATTTTGAAACAGGCATAAAAAATTCAAAAAAAATCAAAAACTTGGAAAACCTTCGCATTGTGTCATTATATGTGACCAAGTTTCCAAGAAAAATAATAAAATTGTAATACGGTAATTATTTTAAAAAAGTGTTCTCAGAAACGAGCTATCAAGTGTGAAGATTCACGGCTTTCAAGCCAAATGATCAATCTTATGGCCACATTCATGGCATAGTTTGTTCAAATGATCTAATATTGTGCACAAGGGTGCATCTTGGAATTCCAAACAGTGTTGCCTAAGGGAGTTTTCATTTTCTTTGCACGAAGAACCATTTTGCATTTTTTGAGTGCCCGAAAGGAGGTTTTTTTGTGAAGGATCTCCCAAATAATTGTTGCAAAATTGGACCAAATCATTTTTCTAAAATACTAGGCCATATTTAATGCACAATTGACCAAATGGTTGGGTGTCAAAAGTTTTTATCCACCTCTGGTGAAAAAGACAAATTCCCGTCGATTTAGTTGGAAGCGGGTCAAATTTGAACTGCAGCTGCCTCGTAGTTTGCTCTTTATTTTTTCCAAAAATCATTTCTAGGTACATAAGTATCTATTTAATCAGAGAAACACCAGAAAAATTCCAAGATTCAACCAATAGCTAGGAACGGTCATTCCCGCCGTTTTGACCGCATTTTGAAACGGGCATAAAAAATTCAAAAAGAAAACAAAAAGTTGGAAAACCTTCGCATTGTGTCATTATATATGACCAAGTTTCCAGGAAAAATAATAAACTTGTAATATGGTAATTATTTTAAAAAAGTGTTCTCAGAAATGAGCTATCAAGTGTGAAAATTCATGGCTTTCAAGCCAAATGATCAATCTTATGGCCACATTCATGGCATAGTTTGTTCATATGATCTAATATTGTGCACAAGGGTGCATCTTGGAATTCCAAACAATGTTGCCTAAGGGAGTTTTCATTTTCTTTGCACGGAAAATTCATTTTCCATTTTCCGAGTGCCCGAAATGAGTTTTTTTTGTGAAGGACCTACCATATATTTGTTGCAAAATTGGACATAATCTATTTTATAAAATACTAGGACATATTTAATGCACAATTGACAAAATGGTTGGGTGTCAAAAGTTTTGATCCACCTCTGGTGAAGAAGACAAATTCTCGTCGATTCAGCTGGAAGCGGGTCAAATTTGAACTGCAGCTGCCTCACAGTTTGCTCTTTATTTTTCCAAAAAATTATTTCTAGGTAAATAAGTATCTATTTAATCTGAAATACATGGTTTGATGGCGAGACATCGAGGTTTGGACGGTGACCGAGGGCCCCAATTCTAGAGCACGTAAGCTCGCATGCCCGCCACATGGTCACCACGTGACCATGGCGTTGCCATGTGTTCTAGGCAGCCTAGGCATGTCTAGTGGGTTGGGCACTCCCCAGGTAGGTGCTAGGAAGAAAATCACAACATAAGATTCTCACGAGGAGACCAATCGATGCTCAAACATGAATAAGCAGCCAAGTGTTTGATTTGCGGTACGGGAAATGCACATGGCTAATTGGCGTGAGTTTTGGCTGAGGATGATCAGTTACTAAGAAGACCGTCTTCACAAATTTTCACCTCAAAATAAGGAGCCTAGCTGGTACTTGCTTTGCAAAGTACCACACTGGACATAAATACGAATGTTGAAGCTGGGCTCAAAATAATGAATGCATTGAGCTGGGATTTGGTGGAGGATGGTTATTTGGGCATAGGAAAGCACTGTAGAAAATGGATACCATTTGGACATGCCAAAGTGGTACTTCCTTCACAAAGTGCTGCTTTGAACAGGATAGGAAAATGAATATTGTTGAGTTATTTTTGAACTAGGCAAGGAAGGTTTTTGACATATTTGATGAAGATATTATCCAAATAATTTATAAGAATTTTTTGGGGATTTTTGGAATAACAAAAATATAGGTTGCTTCACAACCTAGGGCAAAAATTGACACATGGACATGACACATAGGCAAAACTGATAAGATGGCGCCTAGTCATCACAACCCACCACAATCTACAAGTCTATGACCATCTATATTGGTCGTTAACAACTAGAAATAAGGCAGCAGACCAGTCCTGTTTGCTTTGTGACCATTTCGTGTAAGGAAATTACGACCTTTCTGACCAAAATGGTCGCAATGGTTTAGGGTTTGGAGCCCCCCGAACAGCTTTTGACCAATTGGTCTCAAATGGTCATAGGTATATGACCAATTCTTCTAGGGTCACTGACAGAAGGTCACTAGTTGACATATTTCTTGTAGTGGTTAGCAGTAGCGCATGTTTGGAAACAAGCGCTACCACTATAATTCCCATGGCTTAGCCGATAGGCTACACATAGTAGTAGCGACCCATATGGAACCGCGCTACCGCTACTTCATTTGTAGCAGCACGTTTTCTTCTAAACTCGCTACTGCTAAAGGATATAAAATTAAATGAAAAGCAAATAGAAAGGTAATTGAAAATGAAAGAAATAGAATAAGGTGAAAGAAAAAAAAACAAAATGTGAAGAAAAATAAATGAAAATGGAAAAAAGAGAAAGGAGTAGGAGTATCGTGTATACCAGAACGCGTTGTAGCTAACATAGCAGTAGCGCGCTTTCTGGAACACGGTACTGCTACTTCTGAATTAACCACCCGCCGGCTCAAAATTTGGCTAAGTCCTCCACGCCCCCCTTTCCCCTACTCCTCTGTCGTCGCCGCCCGAGCCTACCCTCACCGCCGCCGCCCGCCCTCAACCTCAGCGCCGCCGCCCGCCACCGCTCTCGACCTCACCGTCGCCGCCCTCGACCTCACTATCGCCGCCCTCGACCTCACCGCCGGCGCCCGAGCCCGCCTAGCACCGCCGCCTCCCGATCCCGAGCCCGCCCTCGCCGCCCCTACCTCTCCGTCACCGAGCACCTCCCCGCCACCGTCTCTCCCCTCTCTGTAAGCCCCCACCCCTCCCCACCCCCTTTCTCTTTGCTTAATTAGTTAGTACTAGATGTTTTTAGTAGTAGTAGATGTTAATTTAGGGTTCATAGATAATGATTTTTAGTAGTTGAACTAGTTTAGTTTTAGTTGAACTACTTTAGTTTTAGTTGAACTAGCTTAGTTTTAGTTGAACTAGTTTAGTAAGTAAATTAATAAACTTGTTGAACTAGTTGAATTAATAGAACTAATGTATTTTTAGTAAGTAAATTAATAAACTAGTTGAACTAGTTTAGTTTTAGTTGAACTAGTTTAGTTTTAGTTGAACTAGTTTAGTAAGTAAATTAATATAACTAGTTGAACTACTTTATTTTTAGAAAGAACTAGTTTTTTTCTATTTATAGTAAGTTTATATTTAGTAAGAACTAGTTGAATTAATAGAACTAGTTGAACATGTCATATTTGTTGTTATTTTTTTAGTTTAAGCAATTATTTGGGATGTATTAGTGATAACTTATAGGGTTTTTGCTTTTGCAGAAATCAAGGAGCCCCTCCATCATCCCCGCCGTCGTCCCCGTCACTGACCCTCTCCGACCTCGAGGTGAGACCTGCCAAATCTCCATGTATATCTTGTGTTGCTCATATAGGATATGTGGTTGCCCAAGTGGCCGGTCATGTTCAGGTTACACCTCC
This sequence comes from Triticum timopheevii, assembly GCA_963921465.1. Taxonomy (NCBI): domain Eukaryota; kingdom Viridiplantae; phylum Streptophyta; class Magnoliopsida; order Poales; family Poaceae; genus Triticum; species Triticum timopheevii. The sequence goes on along the minus strand of OY997266.1, from coordinate 24,702,902 downwards.
GAGTGGCATATGTTTTGCCGGAGTGTTGATTAATTTTCGTTTCGGCAAATTTCAGGCGCTGGATATGTCCTTTTTTAGCAAAGGTCATGCCGGATTTTCCCGTGAATTCTGGCATGACTTGTGCTAGAATATGTACAAGTTTAATATTTGAATTATGAACGTAGGAAATGTCGTACTCGGACGACGACAGTCTCCCAGGGGAGTGCAGATGGTGCCACGATGATCGAGGTATGTGCGACAGGTTCGTTGAGCTGGACGAAGATCGGTGCTTCAGCATTAAGTTCGAGGAGACATTCGATGTTGAAACGGTACGCAACAACGACAAGTGTTTTTTTCATAATTAAGCATGACTTCAACTATTTCAACGTCTAATTTTCATCTTTTACAATTCGACTAGCTTATCCCATGCCATGCAAGACACTATGTCTTGGAGAGGGTGGGTTTTGAAGAGCATAAAAATTTTGAAACAAAGAAAATACACCTAAGGACCCATCATGATATGGATTTTGAAGTAAATCTATGCAATGCTCAGAGCATAACCCATTTTGGTTGCCAAAATTGGGAAGCACTTTGTAAAATGTATGGTTTTTATGAGGGTATGATTGTCACCATGGATCTTGGTGATCCTGACATTGAGCAAGACAATATGGACATTTGGGTCCTTGTTGATACGCTTCCGATTTTACCGCAATGTGAGTTTCTCAAACATAGTTATTAACTAATTTATATTGTTTGTTTCAAAATAGTTGACAGCTTATTTCCATTGACAACTTATTTTGATTCTTCAAAGAATGTGGGGAAGATGGTAGACAAAACCCACTACACTGATGGCTCCGAATTAACTTATAAGGAGAAAAGTCATCTGATCACTTATTGTACTTATCTTGAGGACTACAATACCTATTATCGAACTCCTCCAAATTATGGTGAATACGTGCCACTAGTGCATGTGTTGAACCACGGTAACTTCTATGGAGATACCCTGGTAAGATTTTTTACTATTACGACATCCGTGCATCTTTTGCATACTTCTAAAACTAGTACATCATTGCTAAGTACGAAGTTATTACTATGTTTTTCAACAAAAAATCCCGATGGATTGTGTGCCTCATCTAATGTATCTGAATAGTCACCTTAGAGTTCTGAACATACTACCAGGTCAATCTAGGGAGCTCACCTGTGCATATCTGATTTCTAAAACCGGTGATCATATGCTCATCAAAGAATGAAAAAAATGTTTGGACATTCGCAAGGAGGTTCTTGGAAGTAACATTAAGCGAAAGCCAAGACTTGGAGACAGGATAATCTCCATTCTCCATAATGGAGAGTCAGGGGCTATCTTGTTTTTTTTGCTATTTTACCTTAGAGAATGTAGTAGGTCCTAAGAAAATGTAGTAGGTCCTATGAGGTACAATATGTTCATTATATGGTACAATGTGTTAGAATTGATGATGAGGAGTACTTGTGATTACGACTAGTGACCAATTTGCTATGTGATGTCATTGATGAAAACGATGATCTTGAGTAGGTGTATTATGATGATAAGTTGTTAATGATATGATGATGATGATATTTATTATATCATTGGGTGAAAGAACCGCGGATTAGTTTCAAGTGGATGGACATCCACTTGAAACTAGTCCACGGTTCTTTCATCCCGTGATGTAATAACTCATTATGATGTAAAAACAATCTCTAAATTCCTGTTGTATGAAAACTTGTGTAAAGGTGTATGAATACAACATGAAATAAAAAAGAAATAAAATACGAAATAATAGTAGTAGCGCGGGAAGGGAGAAGCGCTACTACTAATTGTCAGTAGCGCTCCTCTGGGAAATCGCTATTACTAAGTAGATTTAGCAGTAGCGTGGGTTGAGGCACGCTACTGCTAAGCTTTAGCTGTAGCGCCGTACCAGTAGCACCCCTGCACGCGCTACTGATAGGCCTAAAACCCTCGCTGCTGCTAGCCTTGTCCATAGTAGTGTTATACTCGTATAAAAAAGTTTGGCCAAGGAATGATTCCCATTGACTTTAGGGGAGAAGAAAACAAATTTATGACAATGATACTTGGCAAATCTTTGACCCTGGATACAATAAAAGTCATTCCCTTTTTAATCTTTTTATATGAGTGGAATACTTGGTCATGTTTGATTCCATAAAATGTTCCTGAATTTTCTTTTGACATTTTTAGAACTACTAAATTATTTTTGAATATAGGGGGTTATGGTAGCTTCCTTGCTTTCCGAAACGAAACAAACTTCCGTGTAGGTTAAGCATTCTTGCGTCTAAGATGAGGTATATTCTGCATCCTCGGCTTGCAAGGCTCAATTTTTGAATATAGGTTAAACAAACTTCCTTATATGGAAGTTCACCAAAGATGGGGTATATTCTGCATCCTAGACTTACAAGGCTCAATTTTAAGACCTCACCACCTCAGACCTTGTATATTCGGTGTGGACGGTGTGGGCCCCCTCGGTGCATTTTTTGCTTGGCTTGTTCTTCAAGATAGGATTTGGACTTCGGACCGCTTGAGCCGCCGTGGTTGGCCTAATTGCGGTCTATGTCCTATGTGCAAGCAAACCCAAGACACCACGGCTCCTCTACTCTTCCAATGCCGCTACACCATGCGCATTTGGAATGACGCCTCCCATGGCTTGGCATGCATCACATCACCACGTCTATTTGGGTGACGAGGGCTTCGGTCAGAGAATGGTGGAATGGTAACCATCAGATCCGTCTCGGCTCGTCCAAGGCGCTGGCCTCCCTCACGATGCTCATCTCTTGGGAGGTTTGGCTGGAGCGCAATGCTAGAGTCTTCCGCAACTCGGCGGCCCCTTTCATGGTCATCATCAACAAAATCAAACATGAGGTGGTACTTTGGGCTTTGGCTGGAGCGAAACATTTGGGTGCTGTAATACCGCGAGAGTAGTCCTTTTATTCGCCGCTTTGCGGTTTCTGTCTAAAACTTTCTCCCTTGATCAATGAAATGGCAAGTCTTTTGTCTTGTTTCAAAAATAATAATAATCTTGCGTCTGAGCTCACCCATGTTGATTTTAGACGGTCTTTTCATTTGGCTCTTTTTTCTTCGAGGGCCATTTGACTCATTGTGTTTACATCATTTTGATGTTTTATTTCAAATCATGAAATCAATAAAAAATATCTTCTTAATTTTTTCTTTCTAAAATGCATCGTGGCGTTCACATGGGGCCGTCCCGTCTGAGATGAGATCCTGTCTCATACCACACCAAGCAGGGGCATTTCGTGCCACATGGAGAGACTGTCCAAAAATTAATCAACGTGGAGGTGGAGCGCATCTTGCTTGCTGTTTCGTGGGGGATACCTGGCTGCCACACAAATACATTGGGCGTCGACCTGCCGACTTGCCGTACCCACGTGGCGGTTGGTGCGATTCGGCTCGTACATTATTATCTCTTGCCTTGTCGGCGGCGGCGAAATATCGCACACTCCCAACTTCACAGGAGACCCGCCGTTGCGCCTCAAAAATATCCACGACAGAACCGGCCGACCAACTGGCTAGCGAGTGCCCAGGAGATGCGTGGTGCATCGAAACTTTTCAGACAACTAGCTAGCCAGTGTCCAGGAGGTGCGTGATGCATCCAAACTTTTCAGACCCGATCTATCTCTCGTTTTACTGCGCGAGGAAGACCCAAAATATCTTCGGTTTCATCCTAAATTTTTTGTGTGCAATAATGCATCCACTTTTTTTTACTAAATTTCAGTTGCCTGAAATTATAAATTTTGTTATATTAATCGATTTTGCATTAGAAGAGCGAAGTTCCGAACCCGAGGCAGGGACGTCGGGAGGCAGCTAGTCGTGGTCCGTCAACGGCAATGGGTCTGAGATTTGACAGGTTTTGGTGTGGGGTGCAGGGGATGGTCGACGGCGCTAGAGAAGGTGGGGCCTAGAGGGTTGGCTGACAACAATGGCTCGGGCAAAGCAGCAAGTGGCAACATTCGCTTGACGAGGGGGGGGAGAGAAAAAAAGGGAGTTGGAGTGAAGGTATGGGAAGGGAGGAGGGAGGATATACGCCATCATGTTGGAGAAGAACAATGCATCGGGGGAGGAAGATGACCAACATGTTCAAACGACGTTGTCCATCCCTTCGTCTCATGGCTCTCGGACGAACAAGGCGATTAGGGTTTCCCCTGACTCCCCTCGACATTATCGCCGGTCCACCACATCTTCGGTGGCCTTAGGGCCATGAAGGCGTGATGGACTCCAGCCCTTGTCGGTGGGAGGGACCATGCTTCTTTTTTTAGTTAGAGTTTTGAGTTCGGGTAGGATTTGTGTCCTGCTTAGAAAGGCGAGGCGGCAACACCTCCCTGTAGATGGACTAATGTCCTTACGTCTTAGCCCCGTCCCGACGGGGCGTCTAGCACCACCGAGGCGTGTCTCCAATAGATCTCGGGATTTGTTCGGTGTTGGTCTTTGATGGATCTGTTTGAATCTAGTCTTTGTTCGTCTCCGATGGATCCATCTTGATTCGGCTGTCCATCGTCTTTGTTTGTGTGTCTACAAGTTTGATCGTTTCAACCTATTCTTCTCTTTGTCGGCGTTGGCTGCTATTCTAGTGCGCTGGTCCTATGAAACCTTAACTTGACAATTTCTCGGTTGTCTACTACGAATAGATCGAAAACGGACGGATCGGGCAAATCGACAGAAATAAAAATAAATCATGCGCTTGATGCATAGTTTTTTTTAGGCAGGCTTGATGTATAGGTCAAATATAGGTGGTCTCATATTTCAACGAGTACAGTTAATTAGCGAGTACTTTGTGAACACTTCATTAATTTGAGCGTGAACACCTGAAGTAACAAGTAACAGTACAGGCAACCATGCAAGCACCTCACTCACAAGTCACAAGTCACAACAGCAAGCCACATACCGACTCAAGTACGTAGTTACGTACATCGAACACCACAATTTATGGAATCACACCCAAGGAACCGATCGAGCAGATCATACGTACGAGCGGCAACTTACCGCACGTACGTCTGCACTCTGCCTGCAGTCGGCACCGGGGTACGCCGCAATCAGCATGGGCTGGCCTCGACGACCTCCATGGCCCCGGCAGGCTCGGGCATGGTCACGGCGGCAAGGGCGGCGCCGACCCTGGGCACGGTGACGGTGAGCTGCGCGCCGCCGTCGTCCATGGCGGCCCTGACCTGGCCCAAGGCGGCGTCCTCGGGGAGATGGAACCTGCCGAAGAAGGTGGCGACGCTGCGCTCGATGTGGTGGAGCGCCTCGCTCTTGGCCTCCCTCCGCAGGCACCGCTCGCCGGCGATGACCAGCACCTTGCCGTCCTCCTCCACCTCCACCTTCACCTCCTCCTTGGTGACGCCCGTGGGGAGCCTGGCGCTGAACACGTAGGCCTCCGCCGTCTCCCGGCTCTCGATGTAGGTGTCGGCGAAGGCCGTGGTGTCGCTGGCCAGCCACGCGTCGGTGCCGCTGGACGCCGTGGTGCCGAAGATGGTGCCGAATGGGTTCCATGAGTCCAAGGCCAGCGTGTCGAAGAACCTCACCAACGACATCCTCTAGATCGGTTTAGCTAGCTTGGGGATATGTATGTAGCTGTGTACCAAATGCTATCTAGCTAGCTCGTTTCCTCTTGTGAGTGCTTGGAGCTGTCTAATGGCGAGGCACCGGCTATATATATATATATATATATACATACATACATATATATATATATATATATATATATGGACGACGAAAGTACACACCAGCCACCTACCTGCCTTGCGCCTTCCTGCGGACCTGCACCTGTCTCTGTAGCTTGAGTTGTCCTTGCGCTTGCGGGAGTAATGTGAAGTGAACATGTCAATTTCGTTGCTTTGCGCATGGACTCTTATGGGACGATCACGAAAGCACACACGAGAAATCCGAGCAACGGTGAAAGCAGACCCGATGCACCTAAAAAAAATGCTTTGAAAAGTATCCAAAAACATTGGTTTTACAGCAGCATCACACGCCAAAATATATCGCACGTGAAGCAACAAAAAATTGAGTTACAAACGGTCCCTCCCCGGCACAACTTTTCCGGACCAGTCCGATCGCGACGTCGCCCAAATTAGTTTGTTGGCATATCCTCGTCACCTCGCCACGGATGCGAACTAGGCTTCGCGACCGATCGGGAGCTAGCGGCCGATCGGGTGTGGGGCAACATGTCGCACGGTCGACGTCGTCGAGTTATGGGCTCGATGGGTGATCCGTTCACACTCTTTGTCATTCACACGTTGTGCCGTCGACCAGAAAGATCGCGTCGCTTCTTGATGTAATCTGTGTTGACGTTGAGGTAACGATGGCTCAACAGTTGTACTACTTTTTGGTGTGGTCTGCGTATTCTTTAGTGGTTCTACTCAAGATTCTAGCCTCTAGCTAGGATTGTGAAGGCAAAGCTTTTAGCTAGTGTTACATGCACATAGGTCATACAGTAGAACTTAATCTTGCTTCCTGTTGCATTTGGTGAGTCGTCCATGTTCTTGTTACATTTGGAAAAGGGAGGGCTTCTCATTAATTATTTGCGCCGTATAAAATCCAAAGCTTCTGCGTCACCACATTTCCCATTTTCAACCTTGCTGCTGTACAGAGTTGTGCCCTTGACTGGTCGACGTACGTGTCCGCTGCACTGGAGCTGCAGTCAAAATATAGTCCAATCTACAGTAGATTCTAGAGTGCTTTTCTACCACACGTGCACCGTGCATCTTTCAAGCCAAATATGAGGTCGTCAGACGTGCCCGTTTTTCTCCGCCGTGAACTGTGGATTGTCGACCCGACCCCGACGGCACGTACGTCCGTGATTCGCCTCACTACCATTGACACCAACGTCAGCTTTAATCTCCCTTCCGAAACGAAAAAGGGAGAAGGAAAAGTTTTGGGCCACGCAAAAACTTCCGGTCCCAACAGACATGTTATGCCGACTACTCAGCGACAAGTACCCATCGATCAGCAGCAACCGCTACGTCCTGATCCGGCAAGCAATTTCTTCCTTCTTCATTAACACGCAGTCCAGACTTCAGATAGAGAGAGAGAGAGAGAGAGCTGCGGTTAAGATGATCCTTGACTTTTTAATCGCTTGGCTAGGGTTTGGTGCATGCGTGGTGCGGCTGCTGCCATCCGGAGTTGAATGGATCTTGGACAGCACGACACGTGCGTACTGTACTAGTACTCGTGAGAGATTTTTCCTGATCGAACTAAATTCCAAAGTCTCGTGGCAGCTACCCAAGAGAATAGTCACTGCGCGTCAATCAGTTGCGATGGAGGTTCTATATTTGGTGTGGTGTCTTAGCAGCGAAGGAGAGAATTAACTACATACATAGTATTCGTTAGGCCAAAAGGGAAATTTGTCATATCAATTGCCAAATCATCAATCAATCAGCAAAAGTAGTAAGAATACAGACAGAAGAATCCATCGACTTGAACAAATAAGGAGATGTGTGATTTGAGAGTGACATCACGGGAATCACAGCGTCCGCCTTAAGCAAGTCCTCCTTTTCTTCCCTTGTTATTAGTTCTCCTTTTGTATAAAAAAGGAGTACCGAGTTTTTCCTTATTTTACAACACATAATATTTTTATATTTTTTATTTATTAATAAAATTAGTCGAAAGATTTTTGTTGAGAAACAGTAACAAGAAAATAATAATTCAAGATTTACGGAAACAAAAAAGAAGTTATAGGCTGTGCTGAATGAGGCCCATGAAGAAGCGCTTTATCAAGGGTCAAGGTTTAATCTCCATCGCTGTTTTTTTTAAGAAATATGTCTCACCCTTATGACGAGTGCGCTACTGGGACAGCAATTTAACGTAGAAACGGCGCAAGTTGTTTGTCTGTGTGGGTTTTTATAATTTTTTTCCACTGTTGATAGTGTTTTTTTTTTAATTTTTTGGTTTTCTTTTTTAATTATTTTCTATGTTGCCTCCTCGCCCCACTAGTTTTATTTACATTTTTTCCAACACATGTTTATAATTTTTATACACACTGTACATTTTTCATATATATCAAGAACATTTTTACAACACTTTTATAATTCTTGAAATATATGATTAACAATTTTCAAATATATGATTAACGTTTATGAAATGCTAGCTTGGAAAAATATGTATCTCTTGATGCTAGCGAGCTTGGAGCTGGCTAGTGACGAGGCAAGGCACCGTCTATTTATGGACGACGAAAGCATAGACACCAGCTACCTACTTGCCTTGCGCCTTCCTGCGGAGCTGCACCTGTCTCTGTAGCTTGAGTTGTCCTTGCTTCGTTGCCTTGCGCATGGACTCATATGGTACGATCACGAAAGCACACAAGAGAAATCCGAGCAACGGTGAAAGCGTCGTCTCCAATGGTGGCCACGTATGTATAGCACCCTTAATTCATCAGCCTCTGTTGTAATCTCGATCGACGTTGAGGTAACCATGGCTCAACAGTTGTACTACTTCTTGGTGTGGTCTGCGTATTCATTAGTGATTATACGCAAGATTCGTGCCTCTAGCTAGGGATCATTTTTTCTTACTGTGGAGGTGTAGGTGACTCGTCGATGTTCTTGTTAATTAATTTGTGATTTTTTTTGAGAACTAATTTAATTTGTGATTTGGAAAAAGGAAGCTTTTCATTAACTCTCTCCGCCGTACCAAAGCCTCTACATCACCAGATTTCCATTTTTCAACCTTGTTGTCGCATGAGTTCACTTGCTCAGCAGCTGTGTGATTAGACGTTGAGTTTGACTGCAGGACGTGTCTGCTGAAGTACTAGAGCTGCAGTCAAAATATTGTCCAATCCATAGACTCTCGAGCACTTTCCTAATCTACAGCCGGACTAATCCAGCCTCTCAAACGCCCGTGGATGAACGCGTCCGCGGTCATGGCATTGACTGGACGCCCCTTAAATAATGTAGTCCACATCCATACAAACTCATGCAACTACGGTCGATGCGCACACATCGTCCGACTACTCAATCATTATTAACTAGACGTGCCATTATACTATTAAAATTTGGCATGTTTGGCTATGGTGAAGTTCATCCACGGCTATCCTAGTCCTTCCAGGCGCCCTTGTTATCCTTCTTGTGGAAGTACCGGTCGAAGACGCAATATGGATCGAGCCGGATCTGCTCGTTGCCGGAGCTGTCCTCGCCATCACTGTCCGTCTTCTCCCCCTTCGATGGCAGTCCGGCCATGGCACGAACACCCGATTTCTCTCTCGGACGACGGCGCGCGTGTTCCTCCGTTGTCGTTTCATCACAATGCGGGCGCGGATGGCTTCCTCCTCTGCGGCCGCCCGCGGTGCCGCATTAGCCGCCTCTGCCGCTGCAATTTCCACCGCGATACGGGCCCCAGCGGCCCTTAACCTCTCCTTCCCGCGGTGGGTCGCCCGTTTCCGGTGGGACTCACCCTCTGCCCAACCGGTGATGGGGAAGGAGAGGTGTTCCAGCTGCCGGGACCGCGATGATCCAACATCAAAGGACCCGAGTGCCCGGTTAGCTGACACTATGGAGTCGCTGCGGACAGATCCGTCCATAGACCGGGCGCTGCCCTCCCGGGAGCGGCGGTCTGCCATTGCCTCCTATAACCCGCACGGAAGACACCCCGATCGACGGATTCGGAGTGGTCGGAGTCTGATCCGCTGCATGTGATGCCGGAGATGACCGGGAACCGCCCGAGATGAATTCGGCTGGCAGAGAGGAGTGGGATGAAGTGGCTAGGGTTTTCTCCAGAACGGGACAGTGAACCTGAAAATTTGAGTTACAAACGGCCCCTCCCCGGCAGCCGGCACAACTTTTCCGGGCCAGTCCGATCGCGACGTCGCCCAAATTTGTTCGCGTATCCTCGTCACCCTCGCTGGGGATGCTAGCTAGGCTTCGCCACTCACCGGAAGCTAGCCACCGTACGCATGACTCATCACGGGTGTGGGGCAACGTGTCGCACGGTCGACGTCGTCGAGTTAAGGGCTCAACGACGATCCGTTCACACTCTTTCTCACTCACACGTTGTTGTTATGTCATCGACAAGCAGATCGTGCATCAGGCGCAAGGCCGGCCACGTATGTACGTGCGGCACCCTTAATTAATTGATTGATCAGCATCTGTGTATATTATTCAGTGCTTCTACGCAAGATTCTAGCCTCTAGCTAGGAAGGATTCTAGAGAACCCAAGCTAGCTAGCCAGGGATGATGTTACATGGACAGGTCGTCACAGGGGCTTAATCATTTTTTCTTACTGTAGGTGACTCGTCGATGTTCTTGTTAATTAATTTGTCGATGAGCACTTTCCTAACCACACGTGCATCTTCAGCCAAAGACGTGGTCTTCAGACGGCCCGACGGCACGTACGCCCGTAATTCGCCTCGCTCCCATTGGCACCAAAGTCAATACTGTACGTACAATCCAAAGAAAAATACTGTACGTTCTATCACCGGATGCACAGGTTTAATCTCCTATCCAAAAATAAAATGCAGGGGAACGTTTCGGGCCACGCAAAATCTTGCGATCCCAACACACATGTTGCGGACTACTCGACGAGAAGTAACCATCGATCAACAGCAACCGCTACGTACTCATCCTGCAAAACTCTTCCTTCTTAATCAACACGCAGTTCAGAGAGTGCTGTGGTGAAGTACTTAGATAGGAGACTTAGCGAGGAAGGAGACTTCAATCGCTTGGTTGGCTCGAGTTTGGTGTGGGAAATGCATTGCCCGGTGGCCATGCATTAACGAGAAAGACGTCGAGGCGCCATCGTGAGTTGAATCTTTGGACAGCACAGCACCTACTATCTTATATCGTGGGATATTTTTCCCGGATCGAACTAAATTCCAAAGTCTCTTGGCAGCTACGCGAAGAAAACAGTCACCGCGCGTCAATCAAGCTCCAAGAGGTTCTATCTATGCGCTTGGTGTCTTAGCAGCGAAGGAAAGAATTAACTACATGTATATTCGCTAGGCGAAAAGAAGATACAAGAATTTTTTCATATCAGCTGCCAAATCATCAACCAGCAAAAGTAGTAAGACTATCGATAGATAAAATCCATCGGCTTGCACTTGCAAAAATAAGGGATTTATGGTTTGAGAGTCACTTCACGGGAATCATAGTCTGCAGTCACAAGGGTGCGCCGGCGCTATACCGTTCTGCTCCTTATATTTTTGTTTACTTTCAATTCATTAATTTTCGTTCTTCACGTTTTCTTGATTCGCTTTATTTCTGCCTCTTTACTTATCATTGTTGTTGTTTTTTGAGATACCTTACCAGGCTTGCCGCCTGGTGCCTCTTTACTTGATACTTTATTTATTTGTTTGTTTTGTTACTTTTTTTGTTTCCTTTTTTGCCAATACATGATTTTTAATTAAAACAAATTAATGTTTTTTTTATTTATATGATTTTTGTATAAACACTTGTAAATGCGTACGTGCAATGCACATTGACATTAGGGAGTAAATTAATTGCATGTTGATATAAGATGGTATATCAATTACCAGTTTTCAGTTGCCTTGCCTAGTGCTCCCAAACTTAAAAGGCTAACTATCTATTTTACACGGGTCCAAGATGCACGGAAGAAGTAGCCAACATGCAAGAGTTACACCGGTCGGTGAGTAGCATTGTCGACAAAGTGGCGAGCAGATGCGTGAGCCGACAATTCTAAACATCGGTGGCAGGGGACATCGGCCATAACTAAGGCCAGGGAGGACTGTCAAGGCCAATTGGGTGGGATGATGCAGTCATGCTCAAGAGGAGGCGAAGCGTCCAACATGCCAGGGGGCAGGGTGGCGACAATGTCAGCAATAAGCAATGGTGCAGCAGAGGTTGTGACCGTTACGGGATGCATTCGCACGGGGCAAAGGAGAAAGACATGCGATTGGCAGCTCGTGCGTCTAGCAATCCATGGAAAAAACCTATTTCTCTCATTGTTAAAAAGTGTCGGATCAATGCATAGGTGGAGTACAAATAGGCGAGCCCATATTCATGCGGTTTCCCAGGGTTTTCATTTGGTTTTTTCACTTTCTTTTTTTCTTTTTCTTTTTATCTGTTAACTACATGAACAGTTATTAAAAATTATGAACATATTAAAAAATTCAAGATTATTTTTGAAATAAAATATTCTTTTTTAAAAATAAAATAGTATTTTTTTAATATGAGTTTCTGAAAAATGGCAGCAAAGATCATAGAACATTTTTTAATTTGTAATTTTCGAAAATCCATGATTTTATAAATTCTAAACATTTTAAAAGCATTTTTTGCACCTATGGATAGTTTTTTAATTCAAGATCTTTTATGAAAATTCATAAAATTTCTTTAATTCCTGAAAAGAAAATCCTATATTTTATCTTGCAGGTACATATTAGTTAAACCTACCGACATAAACTAGTAACCTATTATTAGGAGTAAAACCGACAGAAAACCAGAAAAAAAAAGAGAAAGAAAATTGGGAGCGATTTGGGCCACATGGCTCTGGACGCAAACCGTTCATGTGCGTCTTGCGTTTCTAATAAATAAATAAATAAAACCTATATGCATCTTTCCAACAATACGGCGAGTGACATATATGAGGACTCAGATGCCATATTGCAACGAATCGAAGCTGCAAGCTGCTATGCGACACTATGTGTCTCAAAATAACAGGATGCCGAGAGTTGGTTTTCTAGTGATTTTGTATGGTGTTTTTGGTTTTGCAGGTTTTCACTTTTTCCCATGAAAACGTAAATATTTATTCATTTTAAAACTAAAAAAATATAAATTTTCCACATTTCGCAAAAGAAGAACTGTAATGTTTTTAAGAAAATAGTCCACGTTTTATGAAAATTTCAAGAGGATTATTAGAAATTATGATAATTTAAATATAAAGAGTAAGTGAAATAAAAGAAATAATAGAAAAAAGAATGAAAAAGTAAAACGGAAAAAGAACAGATAATAGAAAACTGATGGACGAAAAAAGCAAAAAGAAAATGCTTGGCGGAACCCTGCTACCGAACACAAGGAAAAAAATTGCACGGAATTTTTTCTCTACCATAAATCACTTTCAACCATTAACTTCAATAGGTACTGGTCCAGTTTTTTTTTTTTTTTTTTTGAGCGGAGGTCTGGGTCCAGCTAATACACACACTGAAGGTAAGGGGCAACATGAAAGCCTAGAAGTGAAGGAATCGGGCCACTCAGAGGTAAATAAAATTCAAGCCCCGTGTTGTAGCCTTATGTGCCCACAAGACAGGGTCAATTTTTTTTTTTTGCTCAAAAGAAAAAAAAAAGGGTCAACTTGTTTCGTGTGCCTTTTGCAAACTGTGTGCATGCAAAACCCAATGGTAGCAGAGGGTGTCTTTGAGCTTGTTTATAGTAATTTCAGGTGCCTTTTTCTGCTCGTTACATTGTGTGCTCAAGTTATAATAGATAAAGGGTTAAAACTGTGCAATCCAAAAGAAAAAAATGTTGTGATTATTATCAGAGATGGTTTTCTTAACTGGATCTATTATGCTACATGATGGAACAACTACTAATGGAGATACACATTAACTTCCGGGAGATGCACAATTTAATGTGCATCTTTTTGCGCCGCACAATGTAATGTGCAATATGAATGGTATTTCAGAGTAGTGAGTAATTACAAATATCAAAATCTATGTGGCATTTAATAACACAATCTCCACAAGATATTTCTCATGATGCTCAAAACAATAATGTGAGAAGTATTATTAGAGCAAGAATGGATCCTTCGAGACTTATGCCTCTATATAAATAACACAATAAGAAACATCACCTAAAGAATATAGGGATAGGAGGAAAAGAATAAAGAAACCAGTCCTCATGGCACATATGAAGAACAACATACAGGCTCTATGCTTGGTAGTTCTTCTGATGATGCCTAGCACTTTATGGTCATGTGAAGCAACTGCGAGAAACCAAGGTACACTATTTGTTTATGTTTATAATAGTCTAATTATGTATGATGTATCTCACAACTTGGACACTCATATAGTCTGAACTTATGCAATTTATACTACATATCCTAATATGAATGGGGATGCTATACTTTGTTGTTCGTAGGTACAACTGGATTGTGGACTTCATGTTCGCCTTTCCGAGCATGCCAGACACCAACGCTCAACAATGTTGCTATGTGCAAGATTAGCTGTGAATGGTGGTTACAGATTTGAAGAAAGTTACTGCCACCTTAATATATCGTGTTGTTGCGTATGGTGAATGCTATGGAAATGATAGATACAATGTACTTTCATGTGCCAAAACCTTGTGCTAGTAAGATATGGAAACTTACAATAAATTATACAAACTGATTTTGGATCGACTATGCAACTCAATGAAATTATACAAATCTCGATTTAAGTTTTTGTAATTTAAAAAGTGATTTTCCTAATTCTCCATAGTCTTAGAATTTCATAACGCTCAATAGACATAATTGGTGAACCAACTTGAGATCCATGCAAGATTCCGTGATTTTTTGAACTCTGGAGTACTACTCTTTTTTGAACTAATGTGAACAAACTATGACACCACACTCAACACTATTCAAATATGTATGAAGAAACTTGTGAATTGTTTTCTGGCATTCATATATAAATTTATAAAACCGTTTTGAGTCAACTTTTAGTCAATTGAGAAATAGACGTCTCCTAAAGAAGGATGAACTGAACGAAATATGCCCTAGAGGCAATAATAAAGTTGTTATTTTATATTTCCTAGAGTCATGATAAACATCTATTATTCATGCTAGAATTGTATTAACCGGAAACTTGATACATGTCTGAATACATAGACAAAACACCGTGTCCCTAGTATGCCTATACTAGACTAGCTCGTTAATCAAAGATGGTTAAGTTTCCTAGCCATGGACATGTCTTGTCATTTGATGAGCGGGATCACATCATTAAGAGACTGATCTGATGGACAAGACCCATCTGTTAGCTTAGCATAATGATCGTTCAGTTTTATTGCTACTGCTTTCTTCATATATATATATATATATATATATATATATATATATATATATATATATATATATATATATATACAGGACAAATGTTTCCTACAAGCAGTGGTAGTTACCACCACTTGCGTTTTGTATGTTATATGTAGTATCTGTCAAAATTGAGAGTATGTACGTGTAGTATGTAGTATATAACAATGATTAAGTAGTATATATACTAATTTTTAGGTAGTATATACCATGTTTTGAGTATGCTATTTTTTACGTACAAATATGTACGTATTTCACAGATATAACAAAAACTATGGGTTCATATGTAATTTTTTCATGTCACTTACTTTGAAATATCTTAGATATAGTATATGAATATATTTAAAATGATAAAGTAGTATATATAGTACCACATGGTAGTATATGAGACATATGGGGTAACTACCATCGGGTGGTAGGATGGATTTTCCCTATATATTCCTCCGACTATGAGATTATGCAACTCCCGGACACCGAAGGAATGCCTTGTGTGCTATCAAACGTCACAATGTAACTGAGTGATTATAAAGATGCTCTACAGGCATCTCTGAAGGTGTTTGTTGGGTTGGCATAGATCGAGATTAGGATTTGTCACTCCGAGTATCGAAGAGGTATCTCTGGGCCCTCTCGGTAATCTACATCATATGAAGCCTTGCAAGCAATGTGACTAATGAGTTAGTTGCGGGATGATGCATTACAGAATGAGTAAAGAGAATTGCTGGTAACGAGATTGAACTAGGTATGAAGATACCGACGATCGAATCTCGGGTAAGTAACATACCGATGACAAAGGGAGTAACATATGTTTACATTGCGGTTCAACCGATAAAGATCTTCGTAGAATATGTGGGAACCAATATGAGCATCCAGGTTCCGCTATTGGTTATTGACCCGAGAGGTGTCTTGGTCATGTCTACATAGTTCTCGAATCCGTAGGGTCCGCATGCTTAACGTTGGATGACGATAAGTATTATATGAGTTATCTATTTTGGTGACCGAAGGTTGTTCGGAGTCTCGGATGAGATCACGTACATGACGAGGAGTCTTGAAATGGTCGAGAGGTAAAGATTGATATATTGGAAGGTAGTATTCAGACACCGGAAGGGTTCTAGAGTGTATCGGGTACATACCGGAGTGTCTGAGGGGTTGCCGGAACCCCCGGTGGAAGATATGGGCCATATGGGCCATAGGAGGGAGGCTAACCAGCCCACAAGGGGCTGGTGCACCCCCACAAGGGAGGATGCCGAATTGGACTAGGGAAGAGGGTGGCACCCCCCTTTCCTTCTCCCCTCCCTTTCCTTCCACCTTTCCCCCCTCTGGTAGAAGGAAAAGGGGGGCCAAATCCCACTAGGAGTCCAAGTGGGACTCCTCCCCACTTGGCGCGCCCTAGGCCGGCCTCCTCCCCTCTCCCTCCTTTATATACGGGGGCGGGGGGCACCTCTTAGGACATCAATTGTCTTAGCCATGTGCGGTGCCCCCCTCCGCCGTTTACTCCTCCGGTCATATTGTCGTAGTGCTTAGGCGAAGCCCTGCGCGAATCACATCACCATCACCGTCACCACGCCGTCGTGCTGACGGAACTCATCTAATCATTCATACCTCTACTAGATCAGGAGTTCGAGGGACGTCATAGAGCTGAACGTGTGCAAAACTAGGAGGTGTTGTACGTTCGGTGCTTGATCGGTTAAATCAAGAAGATGTTCGACTACATGAACGGCGTTAAGCTAACACTTCCGCTTTCGGTCTACGAGGGTACGTGGACACACTCTCCCCCTCTCGTTGCTATGCATCTCCTAGATAGATCTTGCGTGAGCGCAGGAATTTTTTTGAAATTGTGTGCTACGTTTCCCAACAGTGGCATCCGAGCCAGGTCTATGCCTAGATGATATGCACGAGTAGAACACAAAGAGTTGTGGGCGGTGATTGTCATACTGCTTAGCACCAATGTTTTATTTTGATTCGGCGGTATTGTTGGATGAAGCGGCCCGGGCCAACCTTACATGACTGTGTTCATGAGACTGGTTCCACCGGCAGACATGCAACTAGTTTTGCATAAAGGTGGTTGGCGGGTGTATGTTTCTCCAACTTTAGTTGAATCAAATTTGACTGCGGCCAATCCTTGTGAAGGTTAAAACAGCAAACTTGATAAATCATCGTTGTGGTTTTTGTGCCGTAGGTAAGTACGGTTCATGCTAGAAGCCCGTAGCAGCCACGTAAAATTTGCAATAAATAAAGTAGAGGACGTCTAACTTGTTTTTGCAGGGCATGTTGTGATGTGATATGGTCAAGACATGATGTGATATAAAGATGTTGTATGAGATGATCATGTTTTGTAGAAGTTTTCGGCAACTGGCAGGAGCCATATGGTTTTCGATTTATTGTATGAAATACAAACACCATGCAATTGCTTTACTTTATCACTAAGCGGTAGCGATAGTCGTAGAAGCAATAATTGGCAAGACGACCACGACGGTACGATGGAGATCAAGTCAATCCGGTGACGATGGAGATCATGACGTTGCTTTGGTGATGGAGATCAAAAGCACAAGATGATGATGGCCATATCATGTCACATATTTTGATTGCATGTGATGTTTATCTTTATGCAGCTTATTTTTCTTAGTACGGCGGTAGCATTATAAGATGACCCCTTACTAAAATTTCAAGGTATAAGTGTTCTCCCCGAGTATGCACCGTTGCGAAAGTTCTTCGTGCTGAGACACCACGTGATGATCGGGTGTGATAAGCTCTACGTTCAAATACAATGGGTGCAAGCCAATTTTGCACATGCGGAATACTCGGGTTAAACTTGATGAGCCTAGCATATACAGATATGGCCTCAGAACACTTGAGACCGAAATGTCGAACGTGAATCATATAGTGGATATGATCAACATAGAGATGTTCACCAATGATGACTACTCCATCTCACGTGATGATCGGACATGGTTTAGTTGATTTGGATCATGTATCATTTAGATGACTTGAGGGATGTCTATCTAAGTGGGAGTTTTAAGTAATATGATTAGTTGAACTTAATTTATCATGAACTTAGTCCTGATAGTATTTGCAAATTATGTTGTAGATCCATAGCTCGCGTTGTAGCTCCCTGTTTATTTTTGATATGTTCCTATAGAAAACTAAGTTGAAAGATGATAGTAGCAATGATGCGGAATGGGTCCGCGATCTGAGGATCATCCTCATTGCTACACAGAAGAATTATATCCTTGATGCACCACTAGGTGACAGACCTGTTGCAGGAGCTGATACAGTCGTTATGAATGTTTGACAAGCTCGGTATGATGACTACTTGATAGTTTAGTGCACCTTGCTTTACAGCTTAGAACCGGGACTTCCAAAACATTTTGAACGCCACGGAGCATATGAGATGTTCCAAGATCTGAAATTGGTATTTCAGGCTCATGCCCATGTCGAGAGGTATGAGACCTCTGACAAGTACTTCGTCTACAAGATGGAGGAGAATAGCTCAACTAGTGAGCATGTGCTCAGAATGTCTGAGTAAGACAATTGCTTGAATCAAGTGGGAGTTAATCTTCCAGATAATATAGTAATTGACAGAGTTCTCTAGTCACTATCACCAAGTTGCTAGAACTTCATGATGAACTATAATATGCAAGGGATGACAAAAGCAATTCCCGAGCTTTTCGTGATGCTGAAATCAATGAAGTTTGAAATAATGAAAAAGAATTAAGTGTTGATGATTAAACAAGACCACTAGTTTCAAGAAAAGGGCAAAGGGAAAGAAAGGGAACTTCAAGAAGAATGTCAAGCAAGTTGTCACTCCCGTGAAGAATCCCAAAGCTGGACCTAAGCCTGAAACTGAGTGCTTCTACTGCAAAGGAAATGGTCACTAGAAGCGGAACTACCCCAAATATTTGGCGGATAAGAAGGATGGTAATGTGCACAAAGGTATATTTGATATACATGTTATTGATGTGTACCTTACTAGTGCTCGTAGTAGCCCCTGTGTATTTGATACCTATTCGGTTGCTAAGATTTGTAACTCGAAACAGGAGTTGTCAAATAAATGGAGACTAGTTGAGGGTGAAGTGACGATGTGTGTTGGAAGTGGTTCCAAGATTGATCTGATCATCATCGCACACTCCCTATACTTCCGGGATTAGTGTTGAACCTAAATAAATGTTATTTGGTGTTTGCGTTGAGCATGAACATGATAGGATCGTGTTTATTACAATACGGTTATTCATTCAAGACAGAGAATAAATTTTATCCTATTTGCATGAATAAAACCTTATATGGTCATACACCTAATGTTAATGGTTTATTGAATCTCGATCGTAGTGATATACATATTCATAATATTGATGCCAAAAGATGCAAAGTTGATAATAATAGTGCAACATATTTGTGGCAGTGCCGTTTAGGTCATATCGGTGTAAAGCGCATGAAGAAACTCCATGCAGATGGACTTTTGGAATCACTTGATTATGAATCATTTCATACTTGCGAACCATGCCTTATGGGCAAGATGACTAAAACTCCGTTCTCCAGAACAATGGAACGAGCTAATGACTTATTGAAAATAATACACACCGATGTATGCAGTCCGATGAGTGTTGAAGCTCATGGCGGGTATCGTTATTTTCTGACCTTCACAGATGATTTGAGAAGATATGGGTATATCTACTTAATGAAACACAAGTCTGAAACATTTGAAAAGTTCAAAGAATTTTAGAGTGAAGTGGAGAATCATCGTAACAAGAAAATAAAGTTTCTATGATCTGATCGTGGAGGTGAATATTTGAGTTACGAGTTTGGCCTTCATTAAAACAATGTGGAATAGTTTCACAGCTCAAGCCACCTGGAACACCATAGCGTAATGGTGTGTCCGAACATCGTAACCGCACTTTATTAGATATGGTGTGATTTATGATGTCTCTTACCGATTTACCACTATCGTTTTGGGGATATGCATTAAAGACAGCTGCATTCACGTTAAACATGGCACCGTCAAATCCACATCGTATGAACTGTGGTTTGACAACAAACCTAAGCTGTCGTTTCTTAAAGTTTGGGGATGCGATGCTAAAGCCAAAAGGCTTCGGCCTGATAAGCTCGAACCCAAATTGAAGAAGTGCATCTTCATAGGATACCCTAAGGAAACAATTGGGTACACCTTCTACCACAAGTCCGAAGGCAAGATTTTTGTTGCTAAGAACGGAATCTTTCTAGAGAAGGAGTTTCTCTCGAAAGAAGTGAGTGGGAGGGAAGTAGAACTTGATGAGGTAATTGTAGCTACTCTCAATTTGGAAGGTAGCTCATCTGAGAAATTTGTTCCCATGATGCCTACACCTACTGGAGAGGAAGCTAATGATAAAGATCATGAAGCTTTAGATCAAGTTGCTACAAAATATCGTAGGTCAAACAGAGCACGATCCACACCAGAGTGGTACGGTAATCCTATTCTAAAGGTCATGTTACTTGACCATGACGAACCTATGAACTATGAAGAAGCTCTGGTGAGCCCAGATTCCGATAAATGGCTTGAGGCCATGAAATCTAAGATAGGATCCATGTATGAGAACAAACTGTAGACTTTGGTGGACTTGCCCGATGATCGGCAAGCCATTGAGAACAAATGGATCTTCAAGAGAAAGACGGATGATAATGGTAGTGTTACTATCTACAAAGCTCGACTTGTCGCAAAAGGTTTTCGACAAGTTCAAGGCTTTGACTATGATAAGAGTTTCTCACTCGTAGCGATGCTTAAGTCTGTGCGAATCATGTTAGCAATTGCCACATTTTATGAAATCTGGCAAATGGATATGAAAACTGCATTCCTTCATGGATTTACATAAAAAAGGGGTTGTATATGATGCAACCAAAAGATTTTATCAATCCTAAAGGTGCTAGCAAAATGTGCAAGCTCCAGAGATCCATCTACGGACTGGTGCAAGCATCTCGGAGTTGGAATATATCCTTTGATGAGTTGATCAAAGCATATAGTTTTATACAGACTTGTGAAGAAATCTGTATTTACAAGAAACTGAGTGGGAGCACTATAGCCTTTGTGATAAGTATATGTGAATGACATATTACTGATCGGAAATGATGTAGAATTTTCTGGAAAGCATAAAGGAGAGTTTGAAAGGAGTTTTTAAAAGAAAGACATCGGTGAAGCTGCTTACATATTGGGCATCAAGACCTATAGACATAGATCAATATGCTTGATAATATTTTTCAGTGAGTACATACCCTGACAAAGATTATGAAGTAGTTCAAAATGGAACAGTCAAAGAAGGAGTTCTTGCCTGTGTTGCAAGGTGTAAAGTTGAGTAAGACTCAAAACCCAACCATAGCAGAAAATAGAAAGAGAATGAAAGTCATTCCCTGTGCCTCAACCATAGGTTCTATAAATGTTGCTATGCTGTGTACCATACCTATTGTGTACCTTATCATGAGTTTGGCAAGGGGGTACGATAGTGATCCGGTAGTGGATCACTGGACATCGGTCAAAGATTATCCTTAGTTACCTAAGAGGACTAAGGAAATATCTCTTAGTTTTGGAGGTGATAAAGAGTTCGTCATAAAGAGTTACGTCGATGCAAGATTTTACACCAATCCGGATGACTTTGAGTCTCAATCTAGATACATATTGAAAGTGGGAGCAATTAGCTAAAGTAGCTCCATGGAGAGCAGTGTAAATATAGATAATTTGCAAAATACATACGGCTTTGAATGTGGCCGACCCCTTGACTAAACTTCTCTCACAAGCAAAACATGATCACACCTTAGTACTCTTTGGGTGTTAAACACATAGCGATGTGAACTAGATTATTGACTCTAGTATACCCTTTGGGTGTTGGTCACATGGCGATGTTAACTATGGGTGTTAATCACATAAATATGTAAACTAGATTATTGACTCTAGTGCAAGTGGGAGACTGAAGGAAATATGTCCTAGAGGCAACAATAAAGTTATTATTTTATATTTCCTTATATCATGATAAATGTTTATTATTCATGCTAGAATTGTATTAACCGGAAACTTGATACATGTGTGAATACATAGACAAAACACTGTGTCCCTAGTATGCCTCTACTTGACTAGCTCGTTCATCAAAGATGGTTAAGTTTCCTAGCCATGGACATGTGTTGTCATTTCCTGAACGGGATCACCTCATTAGGAGAATGATGTGATGGACAAGATCCATCCGTTAGCTTAGCATAATGATCGCCTGATGTCTACTACACAACTTCTTCTTGTAGACGTTGTTGGGCCTCCAAGTGCAGAGGTTTGTAGGACAGTAGCAAATTTCCCTCAAGTGGATGACCTAAGGTTTATCAATCCGTGGGAGGCGTAGGATGAAGATGGTCTCTCTCAAGAAACCCTGCAACCAAATAACAAAGAGTCTCTTGTGTCCCCAACACACCCAATACAATGGTAAATTGTATAGGTGCACTAGTTCGGCGAAGAGATGGTGATACAAGTGCAATATGGATGGTAGATATAGGTTTTTGTAATCTTAAAATATAATAACAGCAAGGTAGCAAGCGATAAAAGTGAGTGTAAATGGTATTGCAATGGTAGGAAACAAGGCCTAAGGTTCATACTTTCACTAGTGCAAGTTCTCTCAACAGTAATAACATAATTTGATCATATAATACTATCCCTCAACATGCAACAAAGAGTCACTCCAAAGACACTAATAGCGGAGAACAAACGAAGAGATTATGGTAGGGTACGAAACCACCTCAAAGTTATCCTTTCTGTTCTATCTATTCAGGAGTCTGTAGTAAAATAACACGAAGCATTCTTTCTGTTCAATCTATCATAGAGTTCATACTAAAATAACACCTTAAGACACAAATCAACCAAAACCCTAATGTCACCTAGATACTCCATTGTCACCTCAAGTATCCATGGGTACGATTATACGATATGCATCATACAATCTCAGATTCATCCATTCAACCAACACAAAGTACTTCAAAGAGTGCCCCAAAGTTTCTATCGGAGAGCCAAGACGAAAACGTGTGCCAACCCCTATGCATAGGTTCATGGGCGGAACCCGCAAGTTGATCACCAAAACATACATCAAGTGGATCACGTGATATCCCATTGTCAACACAGATAAGCACGGCAAGACATACATCAAGTGTTCTCAAATCCTTAAAGACTCAATCCGACAAGATAACTTCAAAGGGAAAACTCAATTCATTACAAGAGAGTAGAGGGGGAGAAAAATCATACGATCCAACTACAATAGCAAAGCTCGCAATACATCAAGATCGTGCCATAGAGAGAACACGAGAGAGAGAGAGATCAAACCGATAGCTACTGGTACATACGCTCTGCCCTGAGGGTGAACTACTCCCTCCTCATCATGGAGAGCGCCGGGATGATGAAGATGACCACCGGTGATGGGTTCCCCCTCCGGCAGGGTGCCGGAAAGGGCTCCCAAGAGGTTTTTGGTGGCTACAGAGGCTTGTGGCGGCGGAACTCTCGATCTATTGTGCTCTCTGAAGGTTTTAGGGTATATGGACTTATATAGGCGAAAGAAGTCAGTCAGGGGACGCTCCAGGGGCCCACGAGATAGGGTGACGCGCCTAGTGGGGGGGCACCCTCGTGGCCACCTAGAAGCTTCCTTGACTTCAACTACAAGTCTCCTGGATCACATCCATTCCAAAAATAACGCTCCCGAAGGTTTCATTCCGTTTGGACTCCGTTTGATATTCCTTTTCTTCGAAACACTAAAATAGGCAAGAAAACAACAATATGGGCTGGGCCTCCGGTTAATAGGTTAGTCCCAAAAATAATATATAAGTGTATAATCAAGCCCATAATCATCCAAAACAGATAATATAATAGCATGGATGCTTCATAAATTATAGATACATTGGAGACGTATCAGCATCCCCAAGCTTAATTCCTGCTCGTCCTCGAGTAGGTAAATGATAAAAGAAAGAATTTATGAAGTGTGAATGCTAGCAGGTGCACAAGTTTGATCAATGATAATTTCAATCACCTTTTCTAGCATGATTATATGTCATAACAGTAGTTCATCTCATAAAACTTTCTCAAGATCAAGTAACAAGCTATTCACATGTTAAAGCATAGAGCATAAACTTTCTTGAAAACTAGCAAACTTCATCCTTAGTCATCAAACAATTGCAATTCATCTTATTTTCAGGAAGGGTCTATGTTAGAGCTTTGATTTAGCAAACTCCACATACTCAACTATCATATAGTCTTCTACAATTACTAAAAATCATGCAATACTTGTGGTTATGGAGTTTTAATCTGACACTGAGAAAGATAGGGGCTTATAGTGTTGCCTCCCAACGTATTCACCTTTGGGTGATGTCAACAATAATAGTTCATGCTAACTTACATCCAATTGGATATATATATATATATATATATATATATATATATATATATATATATATATATAAGGATCTTTCCAACACGAGGTGTTTGTCAAAGGATAAAATGAAAAAGGGAAAGGTGAAGATCACCTTGACTCTTACATAAAGTAAAAGACATGAAGTAAAAGATCGGCCCTTTGCAGAGGGAAGCAGAGGTTGTCATGCTCTTTTATGGTTGGATGCAAAAAATCTGAATGCAAAAGAACAACACTTTATATTGCCACTTGTATATGGACCTTTATTATGCAATCCGTCGCTTTTATTGCTTTAATAACAAGATCGTATAAAGCTTATTTTCTTCACACTAATAGATCATACATATTTAGAGAGCAATTTTTATTGCATGCACCGATGACAACTTACTTGAAGGATCTTACTCAATCCATAGGTAGGTATGGTGGACTCTCATGGCAAAACTAGTTTAAGGGATATTTGGAAGCACAAGTAGTATCTCTACTTGGTGCAAGGAATTTTGGTTAGCATGAGGGGGAAAGGCAAGCTCAACATGTTTGAATGATCCATGACAATATACTTTAACTGAGATATGAGAAAACATAACCGATTACGTTGTCTTCCTTGTCCAACATCAACTCTTTAGCATGTCATACTTAATGAGTGTTCACAATTATAAAAGATGTCCAAGATAGTATATTTATATGTGAAATCTCTCTTCCTTCAATATTCTTTCATGAATTGTTCAAATGACCAATACAATGCTTGCTAACCTTCAACAAATTTATAACCTCTACTTCTTAGATGTGAAGTCATTACTCCCCATGGGATAAGCAAATGAGACATATATAATTTCAGATTTATGACATTCAACTCATTCAACCATTTACTCATAGGATATAAGTGAAGCACACGAGTAAATGACAAACTACTCCAAAAAGATACACGTGAAGATCAATGAGTAGTTAAATAATTACGTAACTATGTGAAGACTCTCTCTCATTTATGAATTTCAAATCTTGGTATTTTATTCATACAGCAAGCAAAGCAAAACAAAATGACATTGCAAGGATAGCACGACTCATGTGAAGAAGCAAAAACTTAGGCTCAACCGATACTAACCGATAATTGTTTGAAGAAGAAAGGCGGGATGCCTACCGGGGCATCCCCGAGCTTGGATGCTTGAGACTTCTTGAAATATTATCTTGGGGTGCCTTGGGCATCCCCAAGCTTGAGCTTTTGTGTCTTCTTAATTCCTTTTATATCTCGGTTTCCTAAATCTCGAAAGCTTCATCCACACCAAACTCAACAAGAACTCGTGAGATAAGTTAGTATAAACCAATGCAAAACCTTATCATTATATACTGTAGCAAATCATAAAAATTGTTATTCAACATTGCATACTAAATGTCTCTGCATATTTAATACTCCTATCATCAAATAGAATCATTAAACAAGCAAACATATGCAAACAATGCAAACATAACAGCAATCTGCCAAAACAGTATAGTCTATAAAGAATGCAAGATTCATCATACTTCCCTAACTCCAACAATTATGAGAAAAATACTATGCTGTATAATATTTATCATAGCTCAATATGCAAAAGGTTTTAACATTAGATCGTTCTCTGACTTTTCTTGGGAATTTTTGCAACAGCGGTAAACTCTCTGTTTTGAAACAGCAACATGTATACTTGCAAAATAAGCATGGTAAAGGATGTCCTTGACATTCTTATTGAAAATATAGATGCAAAACATTATTCTAAATAACAGCAAGCAAATACTAACAAAATAAAATGACGCTCCAAGCAAAACACATATCATGTGGTGAATAAAAATATAGCTCCAAGTAACGTTACCGATGAACGAAGACGAAAGAGGGGATGCCATCCGGGGCATCCCCAAGCTTAGGATCTTGGTTGTCCTTGAATATTACCTTGGGGTTCCTTGGGCATCCCCAAGCTTAGGCTCTTGCCACTCCTTATTCCGTAGTCCATCGAAACTTCACCCAAAACTTGAAAACTTCACAACACAAAACTCAACACAAAACTCGTAAGCTCCGTTACTATAAGAGAATAAAACCACCACTTAGGTACTATTGTGAACTCATTATAAATTCATATTAGTGTTAAAACTACTGTATTCCAACTTCTCTATGGTTCATACCCTCCGATACTACTCATAGATTCATCAAAATAAGCAAACAACACATAGAAAACAGAATCTGTCGAAAATAGAACAGTCTGTAGTAATCTGTATCATTCGAATACTTATGTAACTCCAAAAATTCTGAAATAAATTGGTGGACCTTAGGAATTTGTCTATTAATCATCTTCAAAAAGAATCAACCTAAAAGTACTCTCCAGTAAAAAAATGGCAGCTAATCTTGTGAGCACAAAAGTTTCTGTTTTTTACAGCAAGATCATAAAGACTTCACCCAAGTCTTCCCAAAGGTTCTACTTGGAACAAACACTAATATAAACATAAAACCACATCTAACCAGAGTCTAGATAAATTATTGATTACTAAACAGGAACAAAAAGCAAGGAACAAAAATAAATTGGGTTGCCTCCCAACAAGCGCTAACGTTTAATGCCCCTAACTAGGCACGATGATATCAATGATGCTCACATAAAAGATAAGAATTGAAATATAAAGAGAGCATCATGAAGAATATGACTAGCACATTTAAGTCTAACCCACTTCATATGCATAGGGATTTTGTGATCAAACAACTTATGGGAACAATAATCAACTAGCATAGGAAGGTAAAACAAGCATAGCTTCAAGATTTTCAACACATAGAGAGGAAACTTGACATTATTGCAATTCCTACAAGCATACGTTCCTCCCTCATAATAATTTTCAGTAGAATCATGAATGAATTCAACAATATAACCAGCACCTAAAGCATTCTTTTCATGATCTACTTGCATAGAAATTTTATTACTCTCCACATAAGCAAAATTCTTCTCATGAATACTAGTGGGAGCAAACTCAACAAAATAAATATCATGTGAGGCATAATCCAATTTAAAACTAAAATCATGATGAAAAGTTTCATGGTTATCATTATTCTTCATAGCATACAAGTCATCACAATAATCATCATAGATAGCAACTTTGTTCTCAAAATCAATTGGAACCTCTTCCGAAATAGTGGATTCATCACTAAATAAAGTCATGACCTCTCAAAATCCACTTTCATCAATATAATAATCATAAATAGGAGGCATGCTATCATCATAATAAATATTCTCATCAAAACTTGGGGAACAAAAAATATCATCTTCATCAAACATAGCTTCCCCAAGCTTGAGGCTTTGCATATCATTAGCATCATGGATATTCAAGGAATTCATACTAACAACATTGCAATCACGCTCATCATTCAAATATTTTATGGAAAATATTTTATAGACTTCTTCTTGTAGCACTTGAGCACAATTTTCCTTACCATCAGACTTATGAAAGATATTAAAAATATGAAGCGTAAGAGATAAACTCAATTCCATTTTTTTCGTAGTTTTCTTTTATAGACTAAACTAGTGATAAAACAAGAAACAAAAAGATTTGATTGCAAGATCTAAATATATACCTTCAAGCACTCACCTCCCCGGCAACGGCGCCAGAAAAGAGCTTGATGTCTACTACACAACCTTCTTGTTGTAGACGTTGTTGGGCCTCCAAGTGCAGAGGTTTATAGGACAGTAGCAAATTTCCTTCAAGTGGATGACCTAAAGTTTATCAATCCGTGAGAGGTCTAGGATGAAGATGGTCTCTCTCAAGCAACCCTGCAACCAAATAACAAAGAGTCTCTTGTGTCCCCAACACACCCAATACAATGGTAAACTGTATAGGTGCACTAGTTCGGCGAAGAGATGGTGATACAAGTGCAATATGTATGGTAGATATAGGTTTTTGTAATCTAAAAATATATAAATAGCAAGGTAGCAAGCGATAAAAGCGAGTGTAAATGGTATTGCAGTGGTAGGAAACAAGGCCTAAGGTTCATACTTTCACTAGTGCAAGTCCTCTCAACAATTATAACATAATTGGATCATATAACTATCCCTCAATATGCAACAAAGAGTCACTCCAAAGACACTAATAGCAGAAAACAAACGAAGAGATTAGGGTAGGGTATGAAACCACCTCAAAGTTATCCTTTCTGTTCTATCTATTCAAGAGTCCGTAGTAAAATAACACGAAGCTATTCTTTCCGTTCAATCTATCATAGAGTTCATACTAGAATAACACCTTAAGACACAAATCAACCAAAACCCTAATGTCACCTAGATACTCCATTGTCACCTCAAGTATCCGTGGGTATGATTATACGATATGCATCACACAATCTCAGATTCATCTATTCAACCAACACAAAGTACTTCAAAGAGTGCCCCAAAGTTTCTACCGGAGAGTCAAGATGAAAACGTGTGCCAACCCCTATGCATAGGTTCATGGGCGGAACCCGCAAGTTGATCACCAAAACATACATCAAGTGGATCACGTGATATCCCATTGTCACCACAGATAAGAAGGCAAGACATACATCAAGTGTTCTCAAATCCTTAAAGACTCAATCCAACAAGATAACTTCAAAGGTAAAACTCAATTCATTACAAGAGAGTAGAGGGGGAGAAACATCATAAGATCCAACTATAATAGCAAAGCTCACGATACATCAAGATCGTGCCATAGAGAGAACACGAGAGAGAGAGAGAGAGAGAGAGAGAGAGAGAGAGATCAAACACATAGCTACTAGTACATACCCTCAGCCCCGATGGTGAACTACTCCCTCCTTGTCATGGAGAGCGCCAGGATGATGAAGATGACCACCGGTGATGGGTTCCCCCTCCGGCAGGGTGCCAAAAAGGGATCCCAAGAGGTTTTTGGTGCTATAGAGGCTTGCGGCGGCGGAACTCCCGATCTATTGTGCTCTCCGAAGGTATTAGGGTATATGGACTTATATAGGCGAAAGAAGTCAGTCAGGGGAGGCTCGAGGGGCCCACGAGACAGGGGGCGCGCCCCCACCCTCGTGGCCACCTTGAAGCTTCCTTGACTTCAACTCCAAGTCTCCTGGATCACATCCGTTCCAAAAATAACGCTCCCAAAGGTTTCATTCCGTTTGGACTCCGTTTGATATTCCTTTTCTTTGAAACACTGAAATAGGCAAGAGAACAACAATATGGGCTGGGCCTTCGGTTAATAGGTTAGTCCCAAAAATAATATAAAAGTGTATAATAAAGCCCATAATCATCCAAAACAGATAATATAATAGCATGAATGCTTCATAAATTATAGATACGTTGGAGACGTATCACCGTCCAGTTTTATTGCTATTGCTTTCTTCATGTCAAATACATATTCCTCTGACTATGAGATTATGCAACTCCCAGGTACCGGAGGAATGCCTTGTGTGTTATCAAACGTCACAACATAACTGGGTGATTATAATTGAGATGCTCTACAGGTATCTCCGAAGGTGTTTGTTGGGTTGGCATAGATCGAGATTAGGATTTGTTATTCCGAGTAATGGAGAGGTATCTCTGGGCCCTCTCGGTAATGCACATCATATGAAGCCTTGCAAGCAATGTGACTAATGAGTTAGTTGCGGGATGATGCACTATGGAACGAGTAAAGATACTTGCCAATAACGAGATTGAACTAGGTATGGAGATACGATGATCAAATATCTGGCGAGTAACATACCGATGAAAAAGGGAATAACGTATGTTGACACACTACTAGGAAAAAGCCTAGTAGTAGCGCGGGTTAAAAGCTAGTAGTAGCGCGGGTGCCTGCGCTACTACTACGACGCTACAACTAACTAGTAGTAGTAGCGCGGTGCATCCCGCGCTACTAGTACGTGTGTTAGTAGTAGCGTGGGTTCTGACACGCGCTACTACTAACTATCTGTAGCGCGTGTCTGTGACCCGCGCTACTACTATTAATTTGAAAAACCAAAAAAAAAATCTCGACCCCATGACGCGCGCACGTTGGCCGGGATAGGGAGATCTCGGCCATGACGCGTGCCTCGTGGAAGCCGTCGAGGGCGGATGCGGAGGCCAGCCCGGTGTGGGCCGGGAGCTGGAGGACCTGGATCTTGGCATCGTGCTTGGGGAGCAGCACCTCGCGGCGGCCGTCGCCGTTGAGGTCGGCGACGAGCGGCGGCTGGAGGCGGCCCACGTTGTGCTTGACCGGGAATCCGTCATCCGACAGGTGGTACCACGCCTCCCGGAACGAGAAATCGCCCTCATGCTGCCGGAGGAGGAGGGGGATGGATCAGCTAGGGTTCCGGATCTAATCGGAGAGGAGGGAAGGAGGAGGGCTGACCTGGAACGAGAAGAAGACGGTGAAGGAAGCGAGGAGGAGGATGCCGAGGTCGCGCTTCCGCATCTTGGCAGTGGCAAGGAGCTCTGGCGACCGCCCACTAGAGGGATCTCGGAGAGGGAGGGGGAAAGAAAGCAGAGTGTACCAGCGGCGGCCACCGCTGGAGTATGAGGGAGAGACGAGGAAAGTGAGAGAGGGGGAAAGTGAGGGAGAGAGGAGGGATTCGGCCGAGGATATGGGGTTTTCACCTACCTCGTACTTAGTAGTAGCGAGGGGTATAAAACCGCGCTACTACTATCAACTTAGTAGTAGCGCGGATTTGTACCCCTCACTACTACTATGGCATGTCCCGGGAGGGCACGGTAGAGACCGCTTAGTAGTAGCGCAGGTTAAAAACCCGCACTACTAGTATCAACTTAGTAGTAGCGAGGGTTAAAAACCCGTGCTACTAGTAAGTAGCAGTAGCGATGGTTATAAAACCTCGCTACTAGTAAGCGTCTGCCTATAAGCTCTTCCCTAGTAGTGACATTGCGGTTCGACTGATAAAGATCTTCGTAGAATATGTGGGAACCAATATGAGCATCCAGGTTCCGACATTGGTTATTGACGGGAGAGGTGTCTCGGTCATGTCTACATAGTTCTCGAACCCGTAGGTGGTATATTGGAAGGTGGTATTCGGACACCGGGAGGGTTTCGGAGTGTATCGGGTACAAACTGGAGTACCAGAGGGGTTACCGGAACCCCCTGGTGGAAGATATGGGCCATATGGGCCATAGGAGGGAGGCTAACCAGCCCACAAGGGGCTGGTTCACCCCCCCACACACAGAAGGGAGGAGGCCGAATTAGACTAGGGAAGGGGGCGCCACCCCCTTTCCTTCTCCCTCTCCCTCTCCTTCCCCCTTTCCCCCTCCGTTAGAAGGAAGGGGGGCGACTAGGACTAGGAGTCCTAGTAGGACTCCCCCATGGCGCGCGCCCTACGACCGGCCTCCTCCCCTCTCCCTCCTTTATATACGGGGGCGGCGGGGGGGGGGGGGGGGGCACCTCTAGACACATTAATTGTTTAGCCGTGTGCAGTGCCCCCTCCACCGTTTACTCCTCCGGTCATATTGTCATAGTGCTTAGGCGAAGCCCTGCGCGGATCACTTCAAAAACACCGTCATCACGCTATCTTGTTGACGGAACTCATCAACTCCTTCGTGCCTCTATTGGATCAAAAGTTCGAGGGACGTTGATGACCCACAAGTATAGGGGATCTATCGTAGTCGTTTCGATAAGTAAGAGTGTCAAACCCAACGAGGAGCAGAAGGAAATGATAAGCGGTTTTCAGCAAGGTATTCTCCGCAAGTACTGAAATAAGTGGTAACAGATAGTTTTGTGATAGGATAAATTGCAACGAGCAACAAGTAACAAAAGTAAATAAAGTGCAGCAAGGTGGCCCAATCCTTTTTGTAGCAAAGGACAAGCCTGGACAAACTCTTATAATAGGAAAAGCGCTCCCAAGGACACATGGGAATATCGTCAAGCTAGTTTTCATCACGCTCATATGATTGGCGGTCGGTACTTTGATAATTTGATATGTGGGTGGACCGGTGCTTGGGTACTGCCCTTACTTGGACAAGCATCCCACTTATGATTAACCTCTATTGCAAGCATCCGCAACTACAACAAAAGTATTAATGTAAACCTATGTTGGGGAATGTAGCAGAAATTCAAAATTTTCCTACGTGTCACCAAGATCTATCTATGAAGAAACCAGCAATGAGGGGAAGGAGAGTGCATCTACATACCCTTGTAGATCGCTAAGTGGAAGCGTTCAAGAGAACGGGGTTGAAGGAGTCGTACTCGTCGTGATCCAAATCACTGGAGATCCTAGTGCCGAACGGACGGCACCTCCGCGTTCAACACACGTACAGCCCGATGACGTCTCCCATGCCTTGATCCAGCAAGGAGAGAGGGAGAGGTTGAGGAAGACTCCATCCAGCAGCAGCACAACGGCGTGGTGGTGATGGAGGAGCGTGGCAATCCTGCAGGGCTTCGCCAAGCACCGCGGGAGAGGAGGAGTATTTGGGTGAGGGGGAGGGCTGCGCCAGAACTTGTGGTGCGGCTGCCCTCCCACCCCTCCACTATTTATAGGTGGGGGAAAGAGGGGGACGGCCCCCCTAGATCCCATCTAGGGTTGGGGTGGCGGCCAAGGGGGGAGGAGTGCCTCCCAAGTCAAGTGGAGGCCTCCCCCTTTAGGGTTTTCCCCTCCCATGCGCATGGGCCTTGGGGGGCTGGTGCCCCTGGCCCATTAAGGCTAGGGCGCCCCCCTACATCCCATTCTACTGTATTGGACGTGGTGGAACAATTTCCGGACCTCCGGACCCCTCCGGAATCCTCCGGAACCTTCTGGAAGCTTCCCGGTACAATACCGAAAAACCCGAACTTTTTCTGGAACCCGAACAACAACTTTCCATATATAAATCTTTACCTCCGGACCATTCCGGAACTCCTCGTGACGTCCGGGATCTCATCCGGGACTCCGAACAACATTCAGTAACCACATACAAACTTCCTTTATAACCCTAGCGTCATCGAACCTTAAGTGTGTAGACCCTACGGGTTCGGGAGACATGTAGACATGACCGAGACGTTCTCCGGTCAATAACGAACAGCGGGATCTGGATACCCATGTTGGCTCCCACATGTTCCACGATGATCTCATCGGATGAACCACGATGTCAAGGACTCAATCAATCCCGTATATAATTCCCTTTGTCTAGCGGTATTATACTTGCCCGAGATTCGATCGTCGGTATACCGATACCTTGTTCAATCTCGTTACCGGCAAGTCTCTTTACTCGTTCCGTAACACATCATCCCGTGATCAACCCCTTGGTCACATTGTGCACATTATGATGATGTCCTACCGAGTGGGCCCAGAGATACCTCTCCGTTTACACGGAGTGACAAATCCCAGTCTCGATTCGTGCCAACCCAACAGACACTTTCGGAGATACCTGTAGTGCACCTTTATAGCCACCCAGTTACGTTGTGACGTTTGGTACACCCAAAGCATTCCTACGGCATCCGGGAGTTGCACAATCTCATGGTCTAAGGAAATGATACTTGACATTAGAAAAGCTTTAGCATACGAACTACACGATCTTTGTGCTAGGCTTAGGATTGGGTCTTGTCCATCACATCATTCTCCTAATGATGTGATCCCGTTATCAATGACATCCAATGTCCATGGTCAGGAAACCGTAACCATCTATTGATCAACGAGCTAGTCAACTAGAGGCTTACTAGGGACATGGTGTTGTCTATGTATCCACACATGTATCTGAGTTTCCTATCAATACAATTATAGCATGGATAATAAACGATTATCATGAACAAGGAAATATAATAATAACTAATTTATTATTGCCTCTAGGGCATATTTCCAATAGTCTCCCACTTGCACTAGAGTCAATAATCTAGTTCACATCACCATGTGATTAACACTCACATGTCACATCGCCATGTGACCAACATCCAAAGAGTTTACTAGTGTCACTAAACTAGTTCACATCATCATGTGATTAAGACTCAATGAGTTTTGGGGTTTTATCATGTTTTGCTTGTAAGAGAGGTTTTAGTCAACGGGTCTGCAACATTCAGAACTGTATGTACTTTGCAAATCTGTAGGTCATATTGTAAATGCTGCTTCCACGCTCCACTTGGAGCTATTCCAAATGGTTGCTCCACTATACGTATCCGGTTTTCTACTCAGAGTCATTCGGATAGGTGTTAGAGCTTGCATCGACGCAACTCTTTACGTCAAACTCTTTATCACCTCCATAACCGAGAAACATATCCTTATTCCTCTAAGGATAACTTTGACCACTATCTGGTGATCTACTCCTTGATCACCTTTGTACTCTCTTGCCAGATATGTAGCAAGGCACACAACCGGTGCTGTACTTAGCATAGCATACTGTAGAGCCTACGTCTAAAGCATAGGGGACGACCTTCGTCCTTTCTCTCTTTTCTGCCGTGGTCGAGCTTTAAGTCTTAACTTCATACCTTACATCTCAGGCAAGAACTCCTTCTTTGACTGATCCATCTTGAACACCTTCAAGATCATGTCAAGGCATGTGCTCATTTGAAAGTACTATTGAGTGGTTTTTGATCTATCCTCATAGATCTTGATGCTCAATGTTCAAGCAGCTTAATCCAGGTTTTCTATTGAAAAACACTTCTCAAATAACCCTATATGCTTTACAGAAATTCTACATCATTTCTGATCAACAATATGTCAACAACATATACTCATCAGAAATTCTATAGTGCTCCCACTCACTTCTTTGGAAATACAAGTTTCTCATAAACTTTGTACAAACCCAAAATCTTTGATCATCTCATCAAAGTGTACATTCCAACTCCGAGATGCTTACTCCAGTCCTTAGAAGGATTGCTGGAGCTTTGCATACCTTTTAGCATCCTTAAGATCGACAAAAACTTTCTGATTGTTTTACATACAACCTTTCCTTACGAAAACTGGTAAGGAAACTCGTTTTGACATCCATCTGCAGATTTCATAAATGCAGCTAATGCTAACATGATTTCGACGGACTTAAGCATCGCTACGGATGAGAAAATCTCATTGTAGTCAACTCCTTGAACTTGTGAAAAACTCTTCGCCACAAGTCGAGCTTCATAGACGGTGACATTACCGTCCACGTCCGTCTTCTTCTTAAAGATCCATTTATTTCAATGGCTTGCCGATCATCGGGCAAGTCCACCAAAGTCCATGCTTTGTTATGATACATGGATCCTATCTCGGATTTCATGGCTTCTAACCATTTGTCGGAATTTGGGCCCACCATCGCTTCTCCATAGCTCGTAGGTTCATTGTTTTCTAGCAACATGACCTTCAAGACAGGATTACTCTACCGCTCTGAAGTAGTACGTATCCTTGTCACCCTACGAGGTACGGTAGTGACTTGATCCGAAACTTCATCATCACTATCATAAGCTTCCACTTCAATTGGTGTAGGTGCCACAGGAACAACTTCCTGTGCCCTGCTACACACTGGTTGAAGTGATGGTTCAATAACCTCATCAAGTCTCCACCATCCTCCCACTCAACTTTTCGAGACAAACTTTTCTCGAGAAAGGATCCGTTTCAAGAAACAATCCCTATTGCTTTCAGATCTAAATTAGGAGGTATACCCAACTGTTTTGGGTGTCCTATGAAGATGCATTTTATCCGCTTTGGGTTCGATCTTATCAACCTGAAACTTTTTCACATAAGCGTCGTAGCCCCAAACATTTAAGAAACGACAACTTAGGTTTCTCCAAATGGTGTCGTCTCAACGGAATTACGTGGTACCCTATTAAAGTGAGTGCGGTTGTCTCTAATGCCTAACCCATGAACGATAGTGGTAATTCGATAAGAGACATCATCGTACGCACCATATCCAATAGGGTGCAACTATGATGTTCGGACACACCATCACACTATGGTGTTCCAGGCGGTATTAATTGTGAAACAATTTCCACAATGTCTTTGTTGCGTGACAAAGCTCGTAACTCAGATACTCATCTCTATGATCATATCATAGACATTTTATCCTCTTGTCACAATGATCTTCAACTTCACTCTGAAATTACTTGAACCATTCAATAATTCAGACTTGTGTTTCATCAAGTAAATATACTCAACATCTACTCGAATCATCTGTGAAGTAAGAACATAACGATATTTACTGCATGCCTCAGCACTCACTGGACTGCACACATCAAAATGTGTTACTTCCAACAAGTTGCTATCTTGTTCCATTTTACTGAAAAACGAGGCTTTTTAGTCATCCTGCCCATGTGGTATGATTTGCATATCTCAAGTGATTCAAAATCAAGTGAGTCCAAACGATCCATCTGCAAGGAGTTTCTTCATGCGTATACACCAATAGACATGGTTCGCATGTCTCAAACTTTTCAAAAACGAGTGAGTCCAAAGATCCATCAACATGGAGCTTCTTCATGCGTTTTATACCAATATGACTTACATGGCAGTGCCACAAGTAAGTGGTACTATCATAACTATCTTATATCTTTTGGCATGAAAATGTGTATCACTACGATCGAGATTCAATAAACCATTCCTTTAGGTGCAAGACCATTGAAGGTATTATTCAAATAAATAGAGTAACCATTATTCTCTTTAAATGAATAACCGTATTGCGATAGACATAATCCAATCATGTCTATGCTCAACGCAAACACACAATGACAATTATTTAGGTTTAATACTAATCTTGATGGTAGAGGGAGCGTGCGATGTTTGATCACATCAAACTTGGAAACACTTCCAACACATATCGTCAGCTCACCTTTAGCTAGTCTCCGTTTATTCTGTAGCTCTTTTATTTCGAGTTACTAACACTTAGCAACCGAACCGGTATCTTAATACCCTGGTGCTACTAGGAGTACTAGTAAAGTACACATTAACATAATGTATATCCAATATACTTCTATCGACCTTGCCAGCCTTCTCATCTACCAAGTATCTAGGGTAATGCTGCTCCAGTGGCTGTTCCCCTTATTACAGAAGCACTTAGTCTCGGGTTTGGGTTCAACCTTGGGTTTCTTCACTAGAGCAGCAACTGATTTGCCGTTTCATGAAGTATCCCTTCTTGCCCTTGCCCTTCTTGAAACTAGTGGTTTCACCAACCATCAACAATTGATGCTCCTTCTTGATTTCTACTTTCGCGGTGTCAAACATCGCGAATACCTCAAGGATCATCATATCTATCCCTGATATGTTATAGTTCATCACGAAGCTCTAGCAGCTTGGTGGCAATGACTTTGGAGAAACATCACTATCTCATCTGGAAGATCAACTCCCACTCCATTCAAGTGATTGTTGCACTTAGACAATCTGAGCACAAGCTCAACGATTAAGCTTTTCTCCCTTAGTTTGCCGGCTAAGAAAATCGTCGGAGGTCTTATACCTCTTGACGTGGGCACGAGCCTAAAATCCCAATTTCAGCCCTCGAAACATCTCATATGTTCCGCGACATTTCAAAAACGTCTTTGGTGCCTCAACTCTAAACCGTTTAACTGAACTATCACGTAGTTATCAAAACATGTATGTCCGATGTTCGCAACATCCACAAACGACATTTGGGGTTCAGCACACTGAGCGGTGCATTAAGGACATAAGCTTTCTATTGTCTGCATAATTGCTACTTTCAACTTTCAACTATATTTTCTCTAGGAACATATCTAAACAGTGGAACTAAAGCGCGAGCTTACGACATAATTTGCAAAGATCATTTGACTATGTTCAGGATAATTAAGTTCATCTTATGAACTCCCACTTAGATAGACATCCCTCTAGTCATCTAAGTGATTACATGATCCGAGTCAACTAGGCCGTGTCCGATCATCACGTGAGACGGACTAGTCATCATCGGTGAACATCTTCATGTTGATCATATCTACTATACGACTCATGCTCGACCTTTCGGTCTCTTGTGTTCCGAGGCCATGTCTGTACATGCTAGGCTCGTCAAGTCAAACTAAGTGTTTCGCGTGTGTAAATCTGTCTTACACCCGTTGTATGTGAACGTAAGGATCCATCA
Source organism: Triticum timopheevii (assembly GCA_963921465.1). Taxonomy (NCBI): domain Eukaryota; kingdom Viridiplantae; phylum Streptophyta; class Magnoliopsida; order Poales; family Poaceae; genus Triticum; species Triticum timopheevii. The sequence continues at coordinate 24,664,617 of OY997266.1, read as the reverse complement.
CACCCGATCATCACGTGGTGCTTAGAAACGATGAACTTTCACAACGGTGCACAGTTAGGGGGAACACTTTCTTGAAATTTTAATGAGGGATCATCTTATTTACTACCGTCGTTCTAAGCAAATAAGATGTATAAACATGATAAACATCACATGCAATCAAATAGTGACATGATATGGCCAATATCATATTGCTCCTTTTGATCTCCATCTTCGGGGCTCCATGATCATCATCGTCACCGGCATGACACCATGATCTCCATCATCGTGTCTTCATGAAGTTGTCTCGCCAACTATTACTTCTACTACTATGGCTACCGGTTAGCAATAAAGTAAAGTAATTACATGGCGTTGTTCAATGACACGTAGGTCATACAATAAATTAAGACAACTCCTATGGCTCCTGCCGGTTGTCATACTCATCGACATGCAAGTCGTGATTCCTATTACAAGAACATGATCAATCTCATACATCACATATATTCATCACATTCTTCTTGGCCATATCACATCACATAGCATACCCTCCAAAAACAAGTTAGACGTCCTCTAATTGTTGTTGCATGTTTTACGTGGCTGCTATGGGTTTCTAGCAAGAACATTTCTTACCTACGCAAAACCACAACGTGATATGCCAATTGCTATTTACCCTTCATAAGGACCCTTTTCATTGAATCCGTTCTGACTAAAGTGGGAGAGACTGGCACCCGCTAGCCACCTTATGCACCAAGTGCATGTCAGTCGGTGGAACCTGTCTCACGTAAGAGTACGTGTAAGGTCGGTCCGGGCCGCTTCATCCCACAATACCGTCGAAACAAGATTGGACTAGTAACGGTAAGCATATTGAACAACATCAACGCCCACAACTACTTTGTGTTCTACTCGTGCAAAGAATCTACGCAATAGACCTAGCTCATGATGCCACTGTTGGGGAACGTAGCAGAAATTCAAAATTTTCCTATGTGTCACCAAGATCTATCTATGAAGAAACCAACAACGAGGGGAAGGAGAGTGCATCTACATACCCTTGTAGATCGCTAAGCGGAAGCGTTCAAGAGAATGGGGTTGAAGGAGTCGTACTTGTCGTGATCCAAATCACCGGAGATCCTAGTGCCGAACGGACGGCACCTCCGCGTTCAACACATGTACAGCCCGATGACGTCTCCCATGCCTTGATCTAGCAAGGAGAGAGGGAGAGGTTGAGGAAGACTCCATCCAGTAGCAACACAACGGCGTGGTGGTGATGGAGGAGCGTGGCAATCCTGTAGGGCTTCGCCAAGCACCGCGGGAGAGGAGGAGTACTTGGGAGAGGGGGAGGGCTGCACCAGAACTTGTGGTGCGGCTGCCCTCCCACCCCTCCACTATTTATAGGTGGGGGAAAGAGGGGGCTGGCCCCCCTAGATCCCATCTAGGGTTGGGGCGGCGGCCAAGGGGGGAGGAGTGCCTCCCAAGTCAAGTGGAGGCCTCCCCCTTTAGGGTTTTCCCCTCCCATGCGCATGGGCCTTGGGAGGGCTGGTGCCCCTGGCCCATTAAGGCTAGGGCTCCCCCCTACAGCCCATTCTACTGTATTGGACGTGGTGGAACAATTTCCGGATCTCCGGACCCCTCCGGAATCCTCCGGAACCTTCTGGAAGCTTCCCGGTACAATACCGAAAAAACCCGAACTTTTTCCGGAACCCGAACAACAACTTTCCATATATAAATCTTTACCTCCGGACCATTCCGGAACTCCTCGTGACGTCCGGGATCTCATCCGGGACTCCGAACAACATTCGGTAACCACATACAAACTTCCTTTATAACCCTAGCGTCATCGAACCTTAAGTGTGTAGACCCTACGGGTTCGGGAGACATGTAGACATGACCGAGACATTCTCCGGTCAATAACCAACAGCGGGATCTGGATACCCATGTTGGCTCCCACATGTTCCACGATGATCTCATCGGATGAACCACGATGTCAAGGACTCAATCAATCCGGTATAAAATTCCCTTTGTCTAGCGGTATTATACTTCCCCGTGATTCGATCGTCGGTACACCGATACCTTGTTCAATCTCGTTACCGGCAAGTCTCTTTACTCGTTCCGTAACACATCATCCCGTGATCAACCCCTTGGTCACATTGTGCACATTATGATGATGTCCTACCGAGTGGGCCCAGAGATACCTCTCCGTTTACACGGAGTGACAAATCCCAGTCTCGATTCGTGCCAACCCAACAGACACTTTCGGAGATACCTGTAGTGCACCTTTATAGCCACCCAGTTACGTTGTGACGTTTGGTACACCCAAAGCATTCCTACGGCATCCGGCAGTTGCACAATCTCATGGTCTAAGGAAATGATACTTGACATTAGAAAAGCTTTAGCATACGAACTACACGATCTTTGTGCTAGGCTTAGGATTGGGTCTCGTCCATAACATCATTCTCCTAATGAGGTGATCCCGTTGTCAATGACATCCAATGTCCATGGTCAGGAAACCGTAACCATCTATTGATCAATGAGCTAGTCAACTAGAGGCTTACTAGGGACATGGTGTTGTCTATGTATCCACACATGTATCTGAGTTTCCTATCAATACAATTATAGCATGGATAATAAACGATTATCATGAACAAGGAAAAATAATAATAACTAATTTATTATTGCCTCTAGGGCATATTTCCAACAACCTAACCATAGCATGAAACATATGGATCCAAATCAGCCCCTTACGAAGCAACGCATAAACTAGGGTTTAAGCTTCTGTCACTCTAGCAACCCATCATCTACTTATTACTTCCCAATGCCTTCCTCTAGGCCCAAATAATGGTGAAGTGTTATGTAGTCGACGTTCACATAACACCACTAGAGGTTAGACAACATACATCTTATCAAAATATCAAACGAATACCAAATTCACATGACTACTAATAGCAAGACTTCTCCCTTGTCCTCAGGAACAAACGTAACTACTCACAAAGCATATTCATGTTCATAATCAGAGGGGTAATATTGCGCATAAAGGATCTGAACATATGATCTTCCACCAAATAAACCAACTAGCATCAACTACAAGGAGTAATCAACACTACTAGCAACCTACTAGCACCAATCCCGGACTTGGAGACAAGAATTGGATACAAGAGATGAACTAGGGTTTTGAGATGAGATGGTGCTGGTGAAGATGTTGATGGAGATTGCCCTCTCCCGATGAGAGGAGCGTTGGTGATGACGATGGTGATGATTTCCCCCTCCCGTAGGGAAGTGTCCTCGGCAGAACAGCTCTGCCGGAGCCCTAGATTGGTTCCGCCTCGTGGCGGCGGAGTCTCGTCCCGAAAGGTTGCTTGTTATTTTTTTCTCATCGAAAGACTTCATATGGGAGATGATGGGCGTCGGAGAGCCACCAGGGGGCCCACGAGGTAGGGGGCGCACCCAGGGGGTGCCCCCCACCCTCGTGAGCAGGGTGTGGGCCCCCTGGCCTTCATCTTTGGCGACGATTTTTCTTTATTTATTCTAAGATATTCCGTAGAGTTTTAGGACTTTTGGAGTTGCGCAGAATAGTCCTTCAATATTTGCTCCTTTTCTAGCCCAGAATTCCATCTGCCGGCATTCTCCCTCTTCATGTAAACCTTGTAAAATAAGAGAGAATAGCCATAAGTACTGTGACATAACGTGAAATAACAGCCCATAATGCAATAAATATTGACATAAAAGCATGATGCAAAATGGACGTATCAACTCCCCCAAGCTTAGACCTCGCTTGTCCTCAAGCGAAAAGCCGATAACAATAAATATGTCCTCATGTTTAGAGGTAGAGGCGTCGATAAAAATAAAATACGGACATGAAGGTATCATGATGGCTTCATAACAGCAACATATATAAAATTTTGTCATATGATTACTTATGTTCTAGTGATGATCTTTTCACAAAGCCAAAATATGAATCAGAAACTTTATTGGGCACCAACAATTATAATCTCAGTCATTGAAGCAATTGCAACTTATCATAACATCGGAAAGAGCTATGTTAGAGCTTAAAAGCAAGTCCACATACTCAACTATCACTTAGTCCTTCATAATTGCTAGCACTCACGCGATACTTTGTGGTTACAGAGTTTTAATCGGACATAGAGAAAGATAGGGGCTTATAGTTTTTGCCCCACAACCTTTTACCTCAAGGGTAATGTCAACAATAATAATTCACGCTCCCCCACATCCAATTATATATATATATATATATATATATATATATATATATATATATATATATATATATATATATCATGTTCTTTCCAACATGCTGAGCTTGCCAAAGGATAAAATGAAAAAGGAAGGTGAAGATCACCGTGACTCTTGCATAGAGGATAATAATAAAAGATAGGCCCTTCGCAGAGGGAAGCAGAGGTTGTCATGCGCATTTGGGGTTGATGCACAAAATCTTAATGCAAAAGAACGTCCCTTTATATTGCCCCTTGCATGTGAACCTTTATTATGCAGTCCGTCACTTTTATTGCGTCCACAACAAGTTCATACAAAGCTTATTTCTTTGCACTAATAAGTCATGCATATTTAGAGAGAAATTTTTTATTGCTTGCACCAATGACAACTTACTTGAAGGATCTTACCCAATCCATAGGTAGATATGGTGGACTCTCATGGCGAAACTGGTTTAAGGGTATTTGGAAACACAAGTAGTATTTCTACTTAGTGCTGAGAATTGGCTAGCATGAGGGGGAAAGGCAAGCTCAACACGGTAGAGGAACCATGACAACATACTTTATCTCAGATGTAAGAAAACATAACTCATTATGTTGTCTTCCTTGTCCAACATCAACTCTTTAGCATGTCATATTTTAATGAGTGCTCCCAATCATAAAAGATGTCAATGATAATATATCTATATGCGATACCTCTCTTTCCTTATTACTTCCTATTAATTGCAACGATGACCAAAGCTATATTTGCCAATTCCCAACAACTTTAAATCATCATACTCTTTCTATGTGAAGTCATTACTTTCAATAAGATCAATATGAACTCTTGACTCTTTTTATTCTTTTTCTTCTAATCACCCAAGATCATGGCAAAATACTCAAGCCCTTGACTCAACACTAATCTTTATTATATAGCTCACGGACTCGATTACAAAGAAGGATCATAAAGCAAAATTCGAAACTAGATCATGCCATGAATTTATTCTACTAAATCAAGATACTACTAATAAGATCGAACTAAGAAAAACGGTAAAGATAGGAGTTGTGATGGTGATACGATACCAGGGCACCTCCCCCAAGCTTGGCAGTTGCCAAGGCGAGTGCCCATACCCATGTGATTATGTCTCCTTCTTTGTTGTTGGTGGTGGAGGTGTTGTTGATGATGGAGTTGTCGCTTTTTTCTTCTCTAGCTTGTGTCTGAGGCTAAAATTTTCATACCTCAGATCCTTGTTCTCGAGCTCAAGTTTCATTATCTTTTTGCATAGTGCTGCCTTGCTGTCCTGCAAAAAACGAGGTGGGATAGATTGAACCTTATGGAGACTTGACTTCTTGAACTCCACATGCATGTCACCAGGTTGAGGTAGGGGATAGTCTTCTTCGTCGGAACTCGTTTCCTCCTTCCTCTTTGGATCAAAATCTTCTTCTTCCTCCGTGGTCCAGCCATAATGCGCCACGTCACCATATACCTTGGGATTTGCAATACAATCAGCCATGTAGCTCTCTCCCTCCGAATCTTGGGAAGACATCTTGCTCTAGTCTGCAGCAGCAACAGCTCGAAACAAAAACAGAGGATAATTGCGTGATACGAGAGTCAAAACCTTCGGGAGTATATATAATGAATTTTTACCGACCAAAATACGTATCGTGCAAGGAAACAGAGTCCGGAGGGCACACGAGGTGCTCACGAGGTAGGGGGCGCGCCCAGGGGGTAGGGCGTGCCCTCCACCCTCGTGGAGGCCTCGTGTCCTCCCCGGACTGCTACTTATTTTTATATTTTTCTGAATATTCCAAAACAGAGAAATATTGCCTTAAAATTGTTTTGGAGTCGGTTAACTTACCGTACCACATACCTATTCCTTTTCGGAGTATGGAACGTTCTGGAAAGTGTCCTTTATGTATTCCTCCGGGGTTACGGTTTCAATAATATTAGTTTCAACATTTATAGGATTACCTAAAATATAGTGTTTGATCCTTTGACCGTTTACCACCTTCGGATTTGTGTCTGCGAAGTTGTTGATTTTTATGGCACCAGAACGATAGACCTCCTCGATAACGTAAGGACCTTCCCATTTGGAGAGAAGTTTTCCTACAAAAAATCTTAAACAAGAGTTGTATAGCAATACATAATCACCTACATTAAACTCACGCTTTTGTATCCTTTTGTCATGCCACCTTTTAACTTTTTCCTTAAACAACTTGGCATTTTCATAAGCTTGGGTTCTCCATTCATCAAGTGAGCTAATATCAAATAACCTCTTCTCACCGGCAAGTTTGAAATCATAGTTGAGCTCCTTAATAGCCCTATATGCCTTATGTTCTAGTTCGAGAGGTAAATGACATGCCTTTCCATAAACCATTTTATACGGAGACATACCCATAGGATTTTTATATGCAGTTCTATAGGCCCATAATGCATCATCAAGTTTTTTGGACCAATTCTTCCTAGACCTATTGACAGTCTTTTGCAAAATTAATTTGAGCTCTCTATTGCTCAATTCTACCTGACCACTAGACCGCGGGTGATATGGAGATGCAATCCTATGATTAACGTCGTATCTAGCAAGCATCTTACGGAAAGCACCATGAATAAAATGTGAACCACCATCGGTCATTAAGTATCTAGGGACTCCGAACCTCGGAAAAATAACTTCCTTAAGCATTTTAATAGACGTGTTATGATCAGCACTACTAGTTGGAATAGCTTCTACCCACTTAGTAACGTAATCAACAGCAACTAGAATATGAGTGTAACCATTAGAGGCAGGAAAAGGTCCCATATAATCGAAGCCCCAAACATCAAATGGCTCAATAACAAGTGAATAATTCATAGGCATTTCTTGACGTCTACTAATATTGCCAATTCTTTGACATTCATCGCAAGATAAAACAAACTTACGGGCATCCTTGAAGAGAGTAGGCCAACAAAAACCGGATTGCAATACCTTATGTGCAGTTCTATCCCCAGCGTGGTGCCCTCCATAAGCTTCAGAGTGACACTTGAGTAGGATCTGTTCCTGTTCATGCTCAGGTACACAACGTCTAATAACACCGTCTACTCCTTCTTTATAAAGATGTGGGTCATCCCAAAAGTAGTGTCGCAAGTCATAGAAAAACCTTTTCTTTTGTTGGTATGTGAAGCTAGGCGGTATAAATTTAGCAACAATATAATTAGCATAATCAGCATACCACGGAGTGCTACGAGAAGTACTTATGACATTTAATTGCTCATCAGGAAAACTATCATCAATAGGTAGTGGGTCATCAAGAACATTCTCTAGCCTAGACAAGTTGTCTGCAACGGGGTTCTCAGCTCCCTTTCTATCAACAATATGTAAATCAAATTCTTGAAGCAAGAGAACCCATCTAATGAGTCTAGGTTTTGCATCTTTCTTTTCCATAAGATATTTAATAGCAACATGATCTGTATGGATAGTTACTCTAGAATCAACAATATAGGGCCTGAATTTATCACAAGCAAATACAACCGCTAAAAGTTCCTTTTCGGTAGTAGCATAATTTCTTTGAGCATTGTCTAGAGTCTTACTAGCATAATGGATAACATTCAATTTCTTATCAACTCTTTGCCCTAGAACAGCACCTACAACATAATCACTAACATCACACATAATTTCAAAGGGTAAATTCCAATCAGGTGGCTGAACAACAGGTGCAGAGACTAATGCTTTCTTAAGTATTTCAAATGCTTCTACACAATAATCATCAAAGACAAATGGTACATCTTTTTGTAATAAATTAGTCAGAGGCCGAGAGATTTTTGAGAAGTCCTTGATGAACCTCCTATAAAATCCGGCGTGACCAAGAAAAATTCTTATACCTTTGATGTCCTTGGGACATGGCATCTTTTCAATAGCATCAACCTTGGCTTTATCAACTTCAATACCTCTTTCAGAAACTTTGTGCCCCAAGACAATACCTTCATTAACCATAAAGTGGCACTTTTCCCAATTCAAGAAAAGATTAGTTTCTTCACATCTCTGCAAAACTCGAGCGAGATTGCTCAAGCAATCATCAAAAGAGGAACCATAGACGGAAAAGTCATCCATGAAAACCTCACAAATTTCTCACAAAAGTCAGAGAATATAGCCATCATGCATCTTTGAAAGGTAGCAGGTGCATTACATAAACCAAAAGGCATACGTCTATAAGAAAAAGTACCAAAAGGGCATGTAAAAGTAGTCTTTGATTGATCTTTACCGACACAGGTATTTGAGAAAAACCAGAATAACCATCTAGAAAGCAATAATGTGTATGTTTGCATAGTCTTTCTAACATTTGATCAATAAAAGGTAAGGGGTAGTGATCTTTCTTAGTAGCCTTATTTAATTTGCGGAAATCAATGACCATCCTATAACCCATGATAATTCTTTGCAGAATCAATTCATCTTTATCATTAGGGACAACAGTAATACCTCCCTTCTTAGGGACACAATGGACAGGACTTACCCACTGACTATCAGCAACAGGATAAATTATACCTGCCTCCAGAAGCTTGAGTATTTCTTTTCTTACCACTTCTTTCATTTTAGGATTCAAAAGTTGTTGAGGATCACAAACTGGTTTGGCATCAGCTTCCAAGTTTATTTTATGTTGACATAGAGTGGGACTGATGCCCTTAAGATCATCCAGAGTATATCCAATAGTGGCACGATGTTTCTTTAGAGTCTTCAATAATCTTTCTTCTTCATGCTCTGAAAGGTTAGCGCTAATAATAACAGGGTATATTTTCTTTTCATCAAGATAAGCATATTTAAGATTATCAGGCAACCGTTTAAGCTCAAACACGGGATCAGCCTTGGGTGGAGGGGGATCCCCTAGGATTTCAACAGGCAAATTGTGTTGCAGAATAGGTTCCTGTTTAAAGAATACTTCATCTATTTCCTGTCTTTCATTCATGAACATATCATTTTCATGGTCTAGCAAATAGTGTTCTAGAGGATCACTAGGAGGTACAGCAATAGAAGCAAGACCAATAATTTCATCCTTACTACCTCCGTCCGGGATTATAGGTCCGGCCGACCGAATCCGCAGGACCAAGGCAGAGCGAAGACGCACACAAATTCGTTGATTCCCGATGGTATTAACTGCCGTATGCACTGTTGCCTTTCGAGCTGATCGCTTACATTGGCTGGATTTTGCGCATGCAAACAAGGGAGCACTAGCCCCGGAACAAATGCTAGCATGCAGCTAGACTCCTTCGCATGCAGCGGCTGGAAAGTAATCACTAGAACAACAATTGAGGGACAACGGTCTAATAAAAGTGTACACGGCTGTGTTGCTAAATGGCCTAATATACCCGGACGGAGGTAGTACTAGGCAATTCTTCCTCACGATGTTGTTTACTAAATTTAGAGAAATTAAACTCATGGACCATATCATCCAAGCCAACAGTAACAACATTCTTTTTGCAGTCTATCTTAGCATATACAGTACGCAAGAAGGGTCTACCAAATATAGTGGGACAAAAGCTATCTTGTGGAGAACCAAGAACAAGAAAATCAGCGGGATATTTGGTTTTCCCACACAAGACTTCAACATCTCTAACAATTTCCATTGGAGCTATGGTATCTCTATTGGCAAGTTTGATTGTAACATCAATATCTTCTAACTCAGAAGGTGCAATCTCATGCATAATTTCTTTGTATAAGTCAAAGGGTATAACACTAGCACTAGCACCCATATCACATAAGCCATGATAACAATGATCTCCTATTTTAACAGAAATAACAGGCACGCCTACCACAGGTCTATGTTTATCTCTATCACAAGGTTTGGCAATTCTAGCAGTTTCACCAGTGAATTGAATAACATGCCCATCAATATTATCAGACAAGAGATCTTTAACAATAGCAATATTGGGTTCTACTTTGACTTGCTCAGGAGGTGTATAAGTCCTAATATTGCTTTTACGAACAATAGTTGAAGCTTTAGCATGATCCTTCATTCTAACAGGGAAAGGGGGTTTCTCAACATAAGAAGTAGGAACAATAGGATCATTATAAGTGACAATCTTTTCTTCAACTTTAATAGGTGCAACTACTTTTACTTCTATGGGAGGATGATATTTAAACCACTTCTCCTTGGGGAGATCAACATAAGTAGCAAAAGATTCACAGAAAGAAGCTACTATCTCAGAGTCAAGTCCATATTTAGTGCTAAACTTACGGAAAATATCGGCATCCATAAAAGATTTAACACAATCAAACTTCGGTGTCATACCTGACTCCTTACCTTCATCGAGGTCCCAATCTTCAGAGTTGCATTTAATTCTATCCAATAAATTCCATCCAAATTCAATAGACTTCATCATAAAAGAGCCAACACAAGAAGTATCGATCATGGTGCGATTATTAGCAGAAAGCCGAGCATAATTTTTTTGGAGAATTGTCAATTTTGAGAGCTCATGATTGGGGCATGAATATAACATTGATTTAAGCCTCCCCCAAGCTTGAGCGATGCTTTCTCCTTCGCGAGGCCAAAAAGCGATCACGATGAACAAGATGCATAGGTAATACTTTTCATGAAATTCCAATTTCAATCTTTTATAGTTCCATGATCTCGTATCATCACATAGCCTGTACCATGTCAATGCGTCTCCCTCCAAATATAAAGGGAAAACCTTCCTCTTAACGGCATCGTCGGGTATACCTGCAAGCTTAAATAGTCCACAAATATCATCCACAAAGCGTAGATGTTCGTCAGGATGCTTTGTTCCATCTCCTGAGAAAGTGTTAGCTAGCAGTTTTTCCATCATACCCGAAGGAATCTGAAAAGCAGTTTCATTTTCAATAGATTCAGTAGGTTGAGGAGCAACTCTTGGCTCAACTAGACGGGGTGAAGATACCCCGAACAAGCCCCTCAAACAATTACTTTCCATGGTAACAAGTGACAGAAAATTTCAGCACACTAAATAAATTTTTCCTTACCAAATTCCACTTACCAAAGGCGCTTCACTCCCCGGCAACGGCGCCAGAAAAGAGTCTTGATGGCCCACAAGTATAGGGGATCTATCGTAGTCCTTTCGATAAGTAAGAGTGTCGAACCCATCGAGGAGCAGAAGGAAATGATAAGCGGTTTTCAGCAAGGTATTCTCTGCAAGTACTGAAATAAGTGGTAACAGATAGTTTTGTGATAGGATAAATTGCAACGAGCAACAAGTAACAAAAGTAAATAAAGTGCAGCAAGGTGGCCCAATCCTTTTTGTAGCAAAGGACAAGCCGGACAAACTCTTATAATAGGAAAAGTGCTCCCGAGGACACATGGGAATATCGTCAAGCTAGTTTTCATCACGCTCATATGATTGGCGTTCGGTACTTTGATAATTTGATATGTGGGTGGACCGGTGCTTGGGTACTGCCCTTACTTGGACAAGCATCCCACTTATGATTAACCTCTATTGCAAGCATCCGCAACTACAACAAAAGTATTAAGGTAAACCTAACCATAGCAAGAAACATATGGATCCAAATCAGCCCCTTACGAAGCAACCCATCATCTACTTATTACTTCCCAATGCCTTCCTCTAGGCCCAAATAATGGTGAAGTATTATGTAGTCGACGTTCACATAACACCACTAGAGGTTAGACAACATACATCTTATCAAAATATCGAACGAATACCAAATTCACATGACTACTAATAGCAAGACTTCTCCCTTGTCCTCAGGAACAAACGTAACTACTCACAAAGCATATTCATGTTCATAATCAGAGGGGTAATATTGTGCATAAAGGATCTGAACATATGATCTTCCACCAAATAAACCAACTAGCATCAACTACAAGGAGTAATCAACACTACTAGCAACCTACTAGCACCAATCCCGGACTTGGAGACAAGAATTGGATACAAGAGATGAACTAGGGTTTTGAGATGAGATGGTGCTGGTGAAGATGTTGATGGAGATTGCCCTCTCCCGATGAGAGGAGCGTTGGTGATGACGATGGTGATGATTTCCCCCTCCCGGAGGGAAGTGTCCCCAACAGAACAGCTCTGCCGGAGCCCTAGATTGGTTCCGCCAAGGTTCCGCCTCGTGGCGGCGGAGTCTCATCCCGAAAGGTTGCTTGTTATTTTTTTCTCATCGAAAGACTTCATATGGGAGAAGATCGGCGTCGGAGAGCCACCAGGGGGCCCATGAGGTAGGGGCGCGCCCAGGGGGGGCACCCTCATGAGCAGGGTGTGGGCCCCCCTGGCCTTCATCTTTGGCGTCGATTTTTCTTTATTTATTCTAAGATATTCCGTAGAGTTTCAGGACTTTTGGAGTTCCGCAGAATAGTCCTTCAATATTTGCTCCTTTTCCAGCCCAGAATCCCTCTTCATGTAAACCTTGTAAAATAAGAGAGAATAGCCATAAGTATTGTGACATAACGTGAAATAACAGCCCATAATGCAATAAATATTGACTTAAAAGCATGATGCAAAATGGACGTAACAGACGTCATCGAGCTGAACGTGTACAGAACTCGGAGGTGTGACGTACGTTCGGTACTTGATCGGTTGATTCGAGAAGACGTTCAACTACATCAACCGCGTTAAGTTAACGCTTCCTCTTTCGGTACGAGGGTACGTGGACACACTCCCCCCCCCCCCTCTCGTTGCTATGCATCTCCTAGATAGATCTTGCGTGAGCGTAGGATTTTTTTTGAAATTGAATGCTACGTTTCCCAACACATATTGTCGTAGTGCTTAGGCGAAGCCCTGTGCAGATCACATTAGCATCACCGTCGCCACACCGTCGTGCTGACGGAACTCATCTACTCCTTCGTACCTCTACTGGATCAAGAGTTCGAGGGACGTCATCGAGATGAACATGTGCAAAACTCGAAGGTGACGTACGTTCGATGCTTGATCGGTTGAATCGAGAAGACGTTCGAATACATCAACTGCGTTAAGCTAATGCTTACGCTTTCGGTCTATGAGGGTACGTGGACACACTCTACCCCTCTCGTTGCTATGCATCTCCTAGATAGATCTTGCGTCAGCGTAGGAAATTTTTTGAATTTGCATGCTTCATTTCCCAACATGAACTTCGACCAATCAATTCGATCTTCTTGGAGCGGAATTATACTACAGCCATGATTTTCTTTATAGATCTAGGATTGTTCAGGGTACAAGGAAAATTGTTGGCTGGAGAGGCCCTACATGATATCCAACCAATATTGCGTGCTCACCTTAGCAAGGCTATGAACTTCATGGTTAAATTAATCTCTAAAATCATGTGAAAAAGGATTGTCATAAATCAATCATTATAGCACCAGGTAGGGTCCCCTTCGTGATAGTGTTAATAAGTTGTTACAGTCCAATCACTCATGCGAAAAGACCTCCAATGATGCAAAATCATTCTCTCGAGGGCGATGCGCTGCACTACTCATGGTCGTATGGTCGCCAACCAATAGAGATGGTGTGGAAGCTTCCCAATGGCTCATCCAGTAACCGACAATTTGTGGCTCATCAGTAGCATAGGGATTGTCGAAGCTAAATCCTGCCGATCCCTCGGTAGGGTATCCCACGTAGTGATCAGGTCGAAGGGGAAATATGGTGTAGAGTTTACACAGGTTCAGGCTCTCACGATCGAGGTGATACCCTACTCCCGCTCATGTATATTTTGCGATTTGAGTGTAAAATGTAAGGGTATGAACCAACGGATTGTATGATAATCTCTCAACAAGCCCGACCCATGGCTTATATAACATACCGCGCTTGTGGCCGTGGGAGACACACCATCGAGATCGATCACGCGGCTCGCGTGCGACCAGCCCAACCTTCGGCGGGCGCGCCGTGTCTAAACGATTCCCAATAAAATTCAAGCCCCGTGTTGTGGCCTTATGTGCCTGGGCCTATCTCCGCTCACAAGACAGGGTCAATTTTTTGTTTTTGCTCAAAAGAACAAAGGGTCAACTTGGTTTGTGCGATCTTGTTTATAGTAATTCTTAGGCGCCTTTTTCTGCTCGTTACATTGAATGCTGAAGTTATAATAGATAATGTGTTAATATTGTGGAATCCAAAAGAAAAGAATGTTGTGATTATTATCAGAAATGTTTTTCTTAACTGGATCTATTATGCTACATGATGGAACTACTACTAATGGAGATACACATTAAATTCTGGAAGATGCACAATTTAATGTGCATTTTTTGCGCCGCACAATGTAATGTGCTATATGTATGGTATTTCAGAGTAGTGATTAATTTCAAATATCAAAATCTAGGTGGCATTTAATAACACAATCTTCACAAGATATTTCTCATGATGCTCAAAACAATAATGTGAGAAATGTTATAAGAGCAAGAATGGATCCTTCAAGACTTATGCCTCTTTATATATAACACAATAAGAAACATCACCCATTAAGAATATAGGGATAGGAGGAAAAAGAATTAAGAAACCACTCCTCATGGCACATATGAAGAACAACACACAGGCTCTATGTTTGGTAGTTCTTCTGATGATGTCCAGCACTTTATGGTCATGTCAAGCAACTGCAAGAAACAAAGGTACACTCTTTGTTTATGTTTACAATAGTCCACTTATGTATGATGTATGCTCACAACTTGGATACTCATATAATCTGAACTTATGCAATTTATATTGAATATCCTAATATGAACCTGGATGCTATACTTTGTTGTTCGTAGGTACAACTGGATTGTGGACTTCATGTGATCTTTTCCGAGCATGCCAGACACCAACGCCCAACAATGTTACTATGTGCAAGATTAGCTGTGAATGGCGTGGTTTCCACTTTGAAAAAAGTTACTGCGACTGTGCATCGTGTTGTTGCGTATGGTGAATGCTATGGAAATGATGGATGCAATGTACTTTCAAGTGCCAAAACATTGTGCTAGTAAGATATGGAAAGTTACAATAAATTATGGATTTTGGTTCGACTATGCAACTCTTATACAAATTTCGATTTAAGTTTCTGTAATTTGAAAAGTGGTTTTCCTAATTCTTGATAGTAGGTGCCTCATTGATGTTCTTGTTAATTAATTTGTGATTTGGAAAAGGAAGCTTTTCATTAACTCTCTGTGCCGTACCAAGGCCCCTGCATCAGCAGATTTCCATTTTCAACCTTGCTGTCCCAGTACTTCATCCGGTTCAGTTTATAGGTCGGGCATGGACTTTTAGGTCTTTAATTTAACTAGGGAAACATGCGTTGTATTTATATTTTGTAAAAAAGGAATCTTTAGATCGTTGTTAACTGTATTTTCTAACAATGTAAATCTTGTGGCATATTACACATGTTTTATTAGCCAATTCAAAGATCTGAAAACCAGTGCCCCCGACTAATATACCGAGCTGCAGGGAGTAGTTCACCTGCTCAGCAGCTGTGTGTTGTACAAGATTAGAACGTTGAGTTTGACTGGGCGGCGTGTCTGCCGAAGTACTAGAGCTGCAGTCAAAATATAGTCCAATCTATAGTCTGGAGCACTTTCCTAACCACACGTGCATCTTCAGCCAAAGATGTGGTCTTCGGACGGCCTTGTTTTTCTCCACCGCGAACCGTGGGTTGGTTGATCCGATCCCGACGGCACGTACGCCTGTGATTCGCCTCGCTTCCATTGGCACCAAAGTCAATACTGTGCAATACAATCCAAAGAAAAACACGGCACCGTGTGTGCTATCACCGGATGCAAGAAAAAAGAAGGTTTAATCTCATTTTTCGAAAAATAATCAAAAGCAAAAAAGAGAAGTTTCGGGCCACGCAAAAACTTGCGATCCAAACACATGTGTTAGAGTAGCTCTAACGCGCCGACCCATTTCGTCCGCGCGCATCCGTTTGGGTCGGCGCGGAGAGAAAATTCGGCTCAATGTGCCGACTCAGACGGACGCGCGTCCGCTTTTCGTCAGTCTGCCGACCCATTTCCGTCCCAATTTTGAGTCTGATTTACGTCGGCGCGGACACGAAGCGGACGCGCACGACGTGCCTACTCCCCGTGGCCCGCTAGTCTGTGTTACATTGGTCATCCTCTTCCATCCATATCGACAGCAAACCCTCGCCCGCCTCGCCCTGTTGCCGCCGCCACCCATTTTCCGGTGCCTCTGCCAGCAGCCCGTGCCGCCACACCTTCCTCCCAACACCGCCACCTCCCACGTCGCCTGCACCACTGCCTCGCCGCCGGGGCACCATAGCTCCTACCCCACACTTCGACGTCGCCATGAGCAGGAAGTCGTCTCCCTCGCCCCAGCCAGCTCCTTCGTCCGACACCGCCCGATGTCCTGACGCCGGCAGGGGCGGACCCAGGACAAAAATGACCCGGGGTCCTATGTCTATTACATACGTGGATATCAAGTCACAATATAGATAAAATGTAACACATTTAATAATATAATATATATGACCGTAAATATGATTACCAAAGGTCCAAAATAAAGAGTTCACTTGAAATACTAGTTGATTGTTGGAAATTGAACAGTAAAAGAGAGTCAAAATGTCCAAATTATGAATAAAGTATAACCGACGATGAGAAAATGCAACACTAGATCCTGATTGTCTACAAATCAAAAGAAACAAAACCACTTAGCAACATATTAATTACATTTGTGTAATATAAGTAAAGCTTTTTTTGCGATAAGTGTAATATGTAAATTAAAACAATTACGTTTTGAAAATGGTTTCCTATTTTCTTTCATGGCCTCAAGGCGGCCAATTACTGCATCATTAGTTAACTTACCTCACAGTTTGCTGGTGCTTCCAGCCGTCCTAGTCTCCTAGAGTATTGCAATATTGACATATTGTTCTCCACTAACCACTACAATAGCCAATACGATCAAAATTTCTTGTCTTATCAAGTAGCCCTAATTTTCTAGGGTTAGAGAAATAAAGCAAGAATTAGAACAGAATTTGCAAATTGCAGTAGAGGTAGACACACACTGAGGTGGGGTCTGATGCATCATACCTATTCTTTCTTTTTTTCATTGATTGGCGAATTGGGGCGATCTGCCGATAGGCGGCGACTGCACGCACGGCGTACGGGCGCACGAGGCAAAACAGCGAGTAGACGGCGTAAGGCACGTACGTATGGATGAATTGATCCATTGACCTATCGATATATGGACCGGGCCTTCCGCTGGCCGTCACCCGCTACTAGTAGGCTGGGCCGTCTGGGGCCTAGTTGGCTAACTGTGGCCTTTCGGTCTGTAGGAGGTGTCCCATCAAGAAATTTAGGGGTGTCCAGTCTTCATGGGCTCTGTATGTATAAGGTAAAATAATTTTTTACCCGGTGTCATGGGCTACCTGCTGGGCCAACGTGGGCTCGCCCCTGGACGCCGGCATGCTCGTCGGACACCGTTAGGCTAGCCACCTGGTCCAGGGAGACGCGCGTCTCTTCGCCAGCCAGCTTCTTCATCGATGCCTGCAAACTGTTCGACAGTTAGCCAAGGTACAAAATGGACTCCGCCGACGAGTTATTTTTCTCCAGTTTCCTATGGAACTCCGACGATTCCTCGTCCAATGATGAGGAGATGTTGGCTGCCGTGTTGGTCCTTGCATGCGATCCCGGGGCACATTCCGATGTTGAATCGCAATCGAGAGAGCGACCATTTGCTTCTTTAGAAGGACTACTTTGACACAACCAACCCGTTGTTTAAACATCAAAAATTTCGGCGGCGTTTTCGTATGACTATGTATCTTTTCAACTGTATTAGAGAGTGGGTGAAACTATGCTATTTTTGTTTGCTCGTGAAACTATGCAAAATGTGTGCATATTTGTTAAAAAACAACGGCCTACCAGCCACGCCAACAAATATGGGTCGGCGCGTTGGGCGCAATGCCGACCCAAATCATAAACAGGGTGGACGCCGAGCGGCCGGCTGACCCAAACGGACGAAAAGCGGACAAATCACCGTCCGTTTGGATCGGCCCGTTGGAGTTACTCTTACATACTACTCGACGACAAGTAATCATCGATCAACAGCAACCATTACGTACTTATCCTGCAAAAATCGTCCTCCTTAATAAACACGCAGTTCAGAGAGTGCTGTGGACTTAGATTGGAGGAGTAGCTCGAGTTTGGTGTGGGAAATGCAGTGCCCGGTGCTTATTAACGAGAAAGACGTCGAGGCGCCATCGACGAGTTGAATCTTTGGACAGCACAGCACGTACTAATCGTGAGAGATTTTGCCAGATCGAACTAAATTCCAATGTCTCGTGGCAGCTACGATATGAAAATAGTCACTGCGCGTCAATCAGTTCCAAGAGGTTCTATGCGTTTGGTGTCTTAGCAGCGAAGGAAAGAATTAACTACACTACACATAGATATTCGTTAGGCGGAAAAGAAGATCCGAGAAATTTGTCATATCAACTGCCAAATCATCAACCAACAAAAGTAGAAAGAATACAGACAAAAATCCATCGGCTTGCACTCGCACAAATAAGGGATTTTTGTCACAATGGTGCAATGGCGCTATAAAGTATGAGCCCCCCGTTTCAATGTACCCCCTTTTTGCTCCTTTTTTTTGTTTATTTTCAATTCATTAATTTTCGTTCTTCACTTTTTCTTGATTTGCTTTATTTCCGCCTCTTTACTTATCTTTGTTTTTTTTGATAGCTTATCAGACTTGCCGCTTGGTGCCTCTTTACTTAATACTAGTTGTTGGGGCGCAGCCTTGCTGCGCCGCCTGAGGCGTGCCGCTGCGGTGTCAGGTAGGCACTCTGCTCGTTTCTTTTGCTTCTTTGTGATTTGTGTGGTACATCTGCATGCAAGTGATGAGAGCCTCATCAACGAAATATATTGTTTGTACACGTTAGAATAAACTAAAACCGCATCATATGCAATAGCTGAGTCAGGTGCAAGTTGCTGGTTGGGAAAATAAGAAAAAAATTGGCAAGTGATGATAGGCTGATTTGATGAGCGTAATATATTGGTGCTTATAACATAATTAAGCTCCCATGACTTGTTCTCACAGATTTGTGAACGATTATAGAAGAATATAAGATTTCTAGAAATGGAGGCATATAAGTATACTAAGTGATTGCCGGACGACCGAGGCTGAGCCCCGCCACCTCCTCCATGCTTGCTGCCAACGACGCGGATGTGCCCCCGAACCTCATCACCACACCCAACTTATCTCCTCCCACTCAGATTCCTCCGTGGAAGCTCATTCCTGCAAGGATATCGTTTCTGTCACCCTCTTTCTTGGCCTGACAGCGAGAGTCCAGTGGCAAGCAGAAGGGGATACAAGCGGGCAAGTCTTGGTGCAGTAGCATGGTCATGAAGTCGGCGTCAGGCGGCACGGCTGGATCATGCCATCGCCTCCAGCAGGGAGGCGTACCATCGATCGAAATCGCTGCCGCTGCCGCCTTCGCCTCTCATCTGGTCCTCCCACGGCTTGCATGCAAACCTCACAAAAAATGCATGATGAATAGATTGCTTGAAAGGTGATTGCTGTAATGGATCATGACAACTGAATAGGTGAATATGGTTCACTGTACCAAAAGAATGTTAAACATTTATAGTTACCGATATATCAATAGAGTGGTTTGTTATTAAAAGAAACATACAAAGAAATATAAGAAATGCAATATGTAACAAGTTAAACTAACCAATTAGCATGGCAAAAATGTTGATGTTGCACACAGGTACCAAGATGGGGATGCATGATACAAGGCACGGTGCCTTTATCTGTCAGATCTAAAATGCAAACAAAACAAAAATCAACAAGTAAATTTTCATCAAAGTAGTAATACATCCTGACAAAAAAATTGTGCAAAAATTTGCACCCAAGAGTTATGATTTATAAGGCATAATTGCACAATTCTTTCCAACAAAATATCTATACATAAAAATGGTATGAGAAATGTTGCATTATTCACAACATGGTTAGAGTGCCATGGCTTCCAATGTTACAAATCAGTCGCCAAATGTTTTCAGCAAGAAACTTCTTGCTGACAAGTAGGTGATTTACTATTTTATTTTCATTTGACATTCACATAACAGAAGGTTGGTAAATATTATGAAACACTTTCCCCTTAAACAATTTTGTTTCTTACAGGAAACATCTGATGGCATAAATAGTTTTTTGATTATAACAATCATTTTTTTCTTATTAGTCCTGATGACATCTTTCATTTCAACATCTTATCAAATTGTTGCAAAGGACTAATGATCTATAGAAGATACATATCCATTAGAAGAATGCCGCTACCAGAAATTTGATTTCGGCATCTTATCAAATTGTTATTGGTCCTAACCACACCTTTGTATAGTATTAGCTTTCTTGCACATGAGACACTCTTATGTGTTTTGAAGTCGTAACTCGGAATGTCAACAACTTTACCCTATTTCAGTGTTTCCATACAACAGAGTAGTAAATCCATATCAAATGCTGTAATTAGGACAGGAGCAGCATCAATAACAAAGTCAGTGTGTACATCTCTTGCCAATAGCACAAAGAGGCATCAGGTTCTCATGAAACATGTGATGTACCTAGATGATCAAAGTTATAATCATGATCACAGAACGATTCCTCATTAGAGAGTCCATAATGAAATGACTCCTCCGACATTTGAGATCAAAATTCTTATTGCTTGAGAGATTGTACCATCGTATGATTACAATAAAATTATAGCAAGGGATGTTGATAAAAAATTTGAATGCATAATTAATGACGCTACACACTTATAAAACAGGAGAAATAAACTACTAGTGACTTTGTCAAGAAAGAATTGATGGTCCAAATATCATAAGAAGCGCAATCAGAGCTGTAATACACAAAACCTGAGTAACAACAATGATCCCATAGCTGATCGATGATCATTTTGCAAACAATACTTTTACCTGAAGAAAGGAAGAAAGTTTGTTGTCATCATATGATGGGTGAGGTGAATTTGGGCGTATAAAGGTTGTACCATGTAAGCCACTACAATCCACTGAATTTCTGCTAACAAATAGAAAGAACAAAACCCATCGACTAATAACAAATGGTTCCTGGTGTCCATTCTCCAGGCCCGACGTCAATGGTAGATCCTCCCCTGACAAAGAATCTTTCCGGTCTAGCTCGTGCAAACGGAGTGCTGGATGATGGACCCCAACCGCGGTAGCATTAAGCACTTCGTGTGTCGAGTGCGTTCCCATCTAGTGTTCAACAAACTTATAGTCACCTGGATATATATAAAGTGAAAGGGTAAAATTAGGATGTTAGAAAGCCACTTAGATCCACGTCTTGGCGCAAAAGAATTATTTAATGATTATACAAGCCTTTAAGATGAAGATCCATAAATGATAAGGCATTGGATAAAATAATTTTGTCTTCTATAAATATACCATTCAAAAGTTAGAATAGAAGTGTGCGACCTTCTTCCTTTCCTCAGATGATAGGCATACATTACGAGAGCTCATGGCAAGACCATCGACTTATCGTACTATATCTGATCCTACTATCTCTACGGCAAAATCAAGGTCACCAACCTGAAAAAGACCATGAGAATATCTAAGTAACTGGAGCACTGAACAAAATGGTCCAGGTCCATTGGTATATATAGTTGAAGCAATCAGAAAGGAAACTTCTCGATTTTCTCCATCATTATGATCGGAAAAGTTGTGACCCAGTCACTGGATTGGCAATGCCAAGAACTGAATAAGTTGTTAACACTATTCCCTTTACATGACATAATTATACACAAACTTCAACACATGTGGCTCAACAAAGTCTAACCTTAGAGCACTGTATTTCCTTTAAACGATATTTTTTATACAGGTTCAGTTTTGAACTTCTGATGATGTAGGTTTGTTTCAAGCAATCCAGTTGACTCAAGACTTGGACATGTTAAAATAGGGAGCCACATGGGCTGTCTTGCAGACATGATGGTGTGATTTAATGGCAACCAAGCAAGCATATAACTGGACATGATTACTACCTCGGCTCTGCTCCATTATGTACATGATTACTACCTCGGCTCTGCTCCATTATGACCTAAAGCTGATTAGAATGACTAAACACCCAAGAGTATATACGACGGGCATGGCTGTAGGAAATTTATGGATATGCTATACCCTATTCCTAGAACTGTAACCATTAGGTTGAGAAGAAACAAAAATAATGAGATGTCTGGTGTGGAATTTCTAGCCGAGAATCAATCAGTACGACATCTACGTTAGGTAGTAAAATCTGCAGTTCTATGTATAATTTGGACATCTGAAGCTGAAGCTTTCCTGGAAAAGGCCGTCCCTCATATACTCATGTGATGAACTAAACTTTGATTACAGTTCAAACTGAGCAATGTGTAGCAGTTACAGGACCAGCAGAAATGCATTTCATATAATAAATTAGAGATAAGATCCCATCACATAAATTCGCAGAAATATAAAACCTACAGAACGATATTTTTTTTATCACACAACAGTTATGATCTATCTTCTTGAAAACTAAAATACATGACTCATCTTATTTCCTCATATTTAGTACAGAACATTATGGGGGGGGGGGGGATCTGATTTTATATACACAAGCTAATGGTAAAGCCAGCTTCACTTGTGATATTGATCAATCGCCTAAGCGGCTTTGGACGACGAGGGGACACTGGTGACATTGTCAGAACTCCACGAGCAAGGAGATGTTGATGCCGAAGCAACAGCAAGATCTGTCCAGCACGAGGAGGCTACCGCATCAATCTCCACCGTGACGGCAAGCTCGAGAAGGCCTACGAGGGACAACTAATTTGAATACGTGCGAGTCAGAGAGGAATGAATGGACGATGGACTCACCATCGGGCCGCAATGTGACGGCTCCATCAACAGCCAGCGCGGGCATGAGGTTGCATCTGATGAGTCACGCGAGGAAAATGGCACCCTTTGCCGGTGCTCTGCGTTGACCCCAACACCTACGTGACCCATACCAACCACATCGCCTCCCGTTTACTGACGACTCGCATCTCCAGTCCCACCTCAACCTAGTCCTCTGCGGGCTTCAGATCGACGAAGATGGCGTCGTAGGGTGGGGGCGCCGCGACCTAGTCTTTGTCCTTGAGAGCAAGGGCAGGAAACGGGGAAGGTTGCGCCAGTTGGTGGTTGCACTAGAGGCGGCCGGCGGCGGCAGAAAATTCAGGAGAGGGAAAGGAGAAAAACGAATGCTTAGGGAGAGATGGTTTTGCTGGGGAAAGCTTCTCTACGAAGGCAACCTAACTAGCTCGGCTTGCTCGCCTCGGGGATGGCTGCAGCGGCGAGATGGCACCCGGTAGAAGGAGGAGGGGCGACGGCGAGGTAGCGGCGCACGCACAGGGGAGGAGAGGCGACACCGATAGATAGAGGGAGGAGGGATGGTGGTGTGCTGGAGAGGGAGGAGGAGGCACTCGAGGTGGAGGGCGTGGGGACGAGAGGGTTTCGCTCGACCACTTTTACATTATTTTATTTTTCCTTTTGTCCCTTTTATTTTCCTGCCCAACCTATGCCTTCGACGTGGCACGCGTGAGGAGGTGCCCTTGTAGCGTAGCTTAATGTGCTTGATATGCATTTTTTTCACTCCTCTTTTATTTTTGCTTTGGTACTCTTTTCTTCTAATTGTTTATTTTTATTTTTATTTTTTGTTTCCTTTTTTGCCACATGATTTTTAATTAAATAAATGAATATTTTTTTCATTTGTATGATTTTGTATAAACATTAGTAAATGCGTACATGCAATGCACGTTGACATTAGGGAGTAAATTAATTGCATGGTGATATACGATGGTATATCAATTATGCGTTAATTATGTCGAGCAATCGCCATTGGAGGCTTGAAGAAACCTATATCGTTGGATTAACATGATTTGATGCCACGGATTAATTAGATCAGCCCCTTTGGGGCCTTTTATTGTATATAGATGAAAAATATTTTTATGATACATGAGCATGTGAGAAAAACAACATCATCTGATTGATGTATGGATTCAATTAAAGACACTATGCGGATTGTTTCCTTGGGTAGGAATTTGAGTCTGGTGATCGAAATTGGTAATTTAGAAACGCCATTTGAATGTTGCCATTCCACACTTCATTGTAAGCAAGTACAAGCGGTGGCGGAGCCAGAGTCGGAGAAAACTCCAAACCAAAAATTAAACGTTTATGATTATCAAGAAAATATTTCAAACAAAAGCATTAGCATTATTGCTCGATTGCACAATGATGTACCACATAATTTAAACACGTGTGTTATTTCCCACTTTCCTGAATTTACAAAATACGTCGGTCAATTTTGCCCAAGTGAGGAGAGAAGCCCCGAGCCGATGCAAAGAGGCGTGGCCTCGCAACTGAGGATGTGGCTGGACTTTGCATGAGGCGGCACAACGTCACATCCGAAGAAGAAAGCAGTTCATTAGGGGGGGGGGGGGGGGCTTTTCTTCCAAATTAGATGGAGCTCGAGAGCTCGAGATGGAGAAGCTGCAAGTCCTAGTAATTGCTCAGACGGGTACTCACCAAAGGCAAGGCGACTAGCGGGCGAAGGATATGAGAGGGGAAATCACGGGTCCAGTGAGGAAGATGAACATTGTCATTCCGATGGGAGAAGGACGAAGACCATGAGGCCTTGGATTTAAATCGAACACTTGAGAGAGAGGGAGAGGGAGAGAGAGAGAGAGAGAGAGCGCAAATCAACTAAAATGAAACCAATTTTCAGTTGGCTGACCTAGTGCTCTCAAACTTAAAAGGTTAACTATCTATTTTAACTTGAATGCATCAATTTCGAAACTATCTGGTGCAAGATACACGGGAGAAGTAGCCAACATGTAAGAGTTGCACCGGTCGGTGAGTAGCATCACTAGTAGAAAGAGGGCTTTGGTCCAGGCCGGGCTAGCCCATTAGTCCCGGTTCAATCCAGAACCGGGACTAATGGGGACATTAGTCCCGGTTCGTGAGCCTAGGGGGCCGACCGGGCCACGTGGGCCATTTGTCCCAGTTCGTGTGGACCTTTTAGTCCCGGTTGGTGCCACGAACCGGGACTAAAGGGTGCGATGCCCATTAGTACCGGTTCGTGGCACCAACCGGGACTAAAGGTTAGCCCTTTAGTCCCGGTTCGAGCCACGAACCGGTACTAATGGGGTTTGAGGCATTAGTACCGGTTCATGGCACGAACCGGTACTAAATGTCCCATTTTCGACTTTATTTGCAAAATCTCTCTAGAATTTAGTAAAATGGGCATAACTTTTGCATACGAACTCGGATTAAAAAGTTTTTTATATGAAAAATCATCTACTCGAAAAGTTGCATCCAAATTTTCTCTTGCTTCTTTGTGATTTGTGTGGTACATCTGAAGGAAATATACCCTAGAGGCAATAATAAAGTTATTATTTATTTTCTTATTTCATGATAAATGTTTATTATTCATGCTAGAATTGTATTAACCGGAAACATAATACATGTGTGAATACATAGACAAACATAGTGTCACTAGTATGCCTCTACTTGACTAGCTCGTGAATCAAAGATGGTTAAGTTTCCTAGCCATGGACAAAAGAGTTGTCATTTGATTAATGGGATCAGATCATTAGGAGAATGATGTGCTTGACTTGACCCATTCCGTTAGCTTAGCACTTGATCGTTAAGTATGTTGCTATTGCTTTCTTCATGACTTATACATGTTCCTGTAACTATGAGATTATGCAACTCCCATTTACTGGAGGAACACTTTGGGTGCTACCAAACGTCACAACGTAACTGGGTGATTATAAAGGAGTACTACAGGTGTCTCCAAAGGTACATGTTGAGTTGGCGTATTTCGAGATTAGGTTTTGTCACTCCGATAATCGGAGAGGTATCTCTGGGCCCTCTCGGTAATGCACATCACTATAAGCCTTGCAAGCATTGCAACTAATGAGTTAGTTGTGAGATGATGTATTACGTAACGAGTAAAGAGACTTGCCGGTAACGAGATTGAACTAGGTATTGGATACCGACGATCGAATCTCGGGCAAGTAACATACCGATGACAAAGGGAACAAAGTATGTTGTTATGCGGTTTGACCGATAAAGATCTTCGTAGAATATGTAGGAACCAATATGGGCATCCAGGTCCCGCTATTGGTTATTGACCGAGAATGGTTCTAGGTCATGTCTACATAGTTCTCGAACCCGTAGGGTCCGCACGCTTAACGTTACGATGACAGTTTTATTATGAGTTTATAAGTTTTGATGCACCGAAGTTTGTTCGGAGTCCCGGATGAGATCACGGACATAACGAGGAGTCTCGAAATGGTCGAGACATAAAGATTGATATATTGGAAGCCTATATTTGGACATCGGAATCGTTCCGGGTGAAATCGGCATTTTACCAGAGTACCGGGAGGTTACCGGAACCCCCCGGGGGGTTATTGGGCCTACATGCGCCTCGAGGGAGAAGAGGAAAGGAACCAGGAGGGGGCAGCGCGTCCCTCCCCTTCCTAGTCCGAATAGGACAAGGGAAGGGTGGCGGCGCCCCCCCCCCCCCCCCCTTTCCTTCCTCCGTTCCTCCTCCTTCCCCCCTTCTCCTACTCCTACTTGGAAAGAAGGGAGTCCTACTCCCGGTGGGAGTAGGACTCCCCCTTGGGGCGCCCTCCTTGGTCGGCCGCCTCCTCCCCCCTGGCTCCTTTATATACGGGGGCGGGGGGCACCCCATAGACACACAAGTTGATCTACGGATCGTTCCTTAGCCGTGTGCGGTGCCCCCTTCCACCATATTCCACCTCGATCATATCGTCGCGAAGCTTAGGCGAAGCCCTGCGCCGGTAGAACATGAACATCGTCACCACGCCGTCGTGCTGACGGAACTCATCTCCGGAGCTTTGCTGGATCGGAGGCCGGAGATCGTCATCGAGCTGAATGTGTGCTGAACTCGGAGGCCCCATACGTTCGGGGCTTGGATCGGTCGGATCGTGAAGACGTACGACTACATCAACCGCGTTGTTATAACGCTTCCGCTAATGGTCTACGAGGGTACGTGGACATACACTCTTCCCTCTCGTTGCTATGCCATCAACATGATCTTGAGTGTGCGTAGGAAAATTTTGAAATTACTGCGTTCCCCAACAACATCTGCATGCAAGCGATGAGAGCCTCATCAAGGAAATATATAGTTTGTTCACGTTAGAATAAACTAAAACCGCATCATATGCAATAGCTGAGTCGGGTGCAAGTTGCTGGTTGGGAAAATAAAAAAAGAATTGGCAAGTGATGATAGGCTGATTTGATGAGCGTAATATATTGGTGCTTAACATAATTAAGCTCCCATGACTTGTTCTCACAGATTTGTGAACGATTATAGAAGAATATAAGATTTCTAGAAATGGAGGCATATAAGTATACTAAGTGATTGCCAGACAACCGAGGCTGAGCCCCGCCACCTCCTCCATGCTTGCTGCCAACGACGCGGATGAGCCCCCGAACCTCATCACCACACCCAACTTATCTCCTCCCACTCCGATTCCTCCGTGGAAGCTCATTCCTGCAAGGATATCGTTTCTGTCACCCTCTTTCTTGGCCTGACAGCGAGAGTCCAGTGGCAAGCAGAAGGGGATACAAGCGGGCAAGTCTTGGTGCAGTAGCATGGTCATGAAGTCGGCGTCAGGTGGCACGGCTGGATCATGCCACCGCCTCCAGCAGGGAGGCATACCATCGATCGAAATCGCTGCCGCTGCCGCTGCCGCTGCCGCCTTCGCCTCTCATCTGGTCCTCCCACGGCTTGCATGCAAACCTCACAAAAAATGCATGATGAATAGATTGCTTGAAAGGTGATTCCTGTAATGGATCATGACAACTGAATAGGTGAATATGGTTCACTATACCAAAAGAATGTTAAACATTTATAGTTACCGATATATCAATAGAGTGGTTTGTTATTAAAAGAAACATACAAAGAAATATAAGAAATGCAATATGTAACAAGTTAAACTAACCAATTAGCATGGCAAAATTGTTGATGTTGCACACAGGTACTAAGATGGGGATGCATGATACAAGGCACAGTGCCTTTATCTGTCAGATCTAAAATGCAAACAAAACAAAAATCAACAAGTAAATTTTCATCAAAGTAGTAATACATCCTGACAAAAAAATTGTGCAAAAATTTGCACCCAAGAGTTATGATTTATAAGGCATAATTGCACAATTCTTTCCGACAAAATATCTATACATAAAAATGGTATGGGAAATGTTGCATTATTCACAACATGGTTAGAGTGCCATGGCTTCCAATGTTACAAATCAGTCGCCAAATGTTTTCAGCAAGAAACTTCTTGCTGACAAGTAGGTGATTTACTATTTTATTTTCATTTGACATTCCCATGACAGAAGGTTGGTAAATATTATGAAACACTTTCCCCTTAAACAATTTTGTTTCTTACAGGAAACATCTGATGGCATAAATAGTTTTTTGATTATAACAATCATTTTTTTCTTATTAGTCCTGATGACATCTTTCATTTCAACATCTTATCAAATTGTTGCAAAGGACTAATAATCTATAGAAGATACATATCCATTAGAAGAATGCCGCTACCAGAAATTTCATTTCGGCATCTTATCAAATTGTTATTGGTCCTAACCACACCTTTGTATAGTATTAGCTTTCTTGCACATGAGACACTCTTATGTGTTTTGAAGTCGTAACTCGGAATGTCAACAACTTTACCCTATTTCAGTGTTTCCATACAACAGAGTAGTAAATCCATATCAAATGCTGTAATTAGGACAGGAGCAGCGTCAATAACAAAGTCAGTGTGTACATCTCTTGCCAATAGCACAAAGAGACATCAGGTTCTCATGAAACATGTGATGTACCTAGATGATCAAAGTTATAATCATGATCACAGAACGATTCCTCATTAGAGAGTCCATAATGAAATGACTCCTCCGACATTTGAGATCAAAATTCTTATTGCTTGAGAGATTGTACCATCGTATGATTACAATAAAATTATAGCAAGGGATGTTGATAAAAAATTTGAATGCATAATTAATGACGCTACACACTTATAAAACAGGAGAAATAAACTACTAGTGACTTTGTCAAGAAAGAATGGATGGTCCAAATATCATAAGAAGCGCAATCAGAGCTGTAATACACAAAACCTGAGTAACAACAATGATCCCATAGCTGATCGATGATCATTTTGCAAACAATACTTTTACCTGAAGAAAGGAAGAAAGTTTGTTGTCATCATATGATGGGTGAGGTGAATTTGGGCGTATAAAGGTTGTACCATGTAAGCCACTACAATCCACTGAATTTCTGCTAACAAATAGAAAGAACAAAACCCATCGACTAATAACAAATGGTTCCTGGTGTCCATTCTCCAGGCCCGACGTCAATGGTAGATCCTCCCCTGACAAAGAATCTTTCCGGTCTAGCTCGTGCAAACGGAGTGCTGGATGATGGACCCCAACCGCGGTAGCATTAAGCACTTCGTGTGTCGAGTACGTTCCCATCTAGTGTTCAACAAACTTATAGTCACCTGGATATATATAAAGTGAAAGGGTAAAATTAGGATGTTAGAAAGCCACTTAGATCCACGTCTTGGCGCAAAAGAATTATTTAATGATTATACAAGCCTTTAAGATGAAGATCCATAAATGATAAGGCATTGGATAAAATAATTTTGTCTTCTATAGATATACCATTCAAAAGTTAGAATAGAAGTGTGCGACCTTCTTCCTTTCCTCAGATGATAGGCATACATTACGAGAGCTCATGGCAAGACCATCGACTTATCGCACTATATCTGATCCTACTATCTCTACGGCAAAATCAAGGTCACCAACCTGAAAAAGACAATGAGAATATCTAAGTAACTGGAGCACTGAACAAAATGGTCCAGGTCCAATGGTATATATAGTTGAAGCAATCAGAAAGGAAACTTCTCGATTTTCTCCATCATTATGATCGGAAAAGTTGTGGTCCAGTCACTGGATTGGCAATGCCAAGAACTGAATAAGTTGTTAACACTATTCCCTTTACATGACATAGTTATACACAAACTTCAACACACGTGGCTCAACAAAGTCTAACCTATACAGCACTGTATTTCCTTTAAACGATATTTTTATACAGGTTCAGTTTTGAACTTCTGATGATGTAGGTTTGTTTCAAGCAATCCAGTTGACTCAAGACTTGGACATGTTAAAATAGGGAGCCACATGGGCTGTCTTGCAGACATGATGGTGTGATTTAATGGCAACCAAGCAAGCATATAACTGGACATGATTACTACCTCGGCTCTGCTCCATTATGTACATGATTACTACCTCGGCTCTGCTCCATTATGACCTAAAGCTGATTAGAATGACTAAACACCCAAGAGTATATAAGACGGGCATGGCTGTAGGAAATTTATGGATATGCTATACCCTATTCCTAGAACTGTAACCATTAGGTTGAGAAGAAACAAAAATAATGAGATGTCTGGTGTGGAATTTCTAGCCGAGAATCAATCAGTACGACGTCTACGTTAGGTAGTAAAATCTGCAGTTCTATGTATAATTTGGAAATCTGAAGCTGAAGCTTTCCTGGAAAAGGCCGTCCCTCATATACTCATGTGATGAACTAAACTTTGATTACAGTTCAAACTGAGCAATGTGTAGCAGTTACAGGACCAGCAGAAATGCATTTCATATAATAAATCAGAGATAAGATCCCATCACATAAATTCGCAGAAATATAAAACCTACAGAACGATAATTTTTTTTATCACACAACAACTATGATCTATCTTCTTGAAAACTAAAATACATGACTCATCTTATTTCCTCATATTTAGTACAGAACATTAGGGGGGGGGGGGGAATCTGATTTTATATACACAAGCTAATGGTAAAACCAGCTTCACTTGTGATATTGATCAATCGCCTAAGCGGCTTTGGACGACGAGGGGACACTGGTGACATCGTCAGAACTCCACGAGCAACGAGACGTTGATGCGGAAGCAACAGCAAGATCTGTCCAGCACGAGGAGGCTACCTCATCAATTTCCACCGTGACGGCAAGCTCGAGAAGGCCTGCGAGGGACAACTAATTTGAATACGTGCGAGTCAGAGAGGAATGAATGGACGATGGACTCACCATCGGGACGCAATGTGACGGCTCCATCAACAGCCAGCGCGGGCATGAGGTTGCATCTGACGAGTCACGCGAGGAAAATGGCACCCTTTGCCGGTGCTCTGCGTTGACCCCAGCACCTACGTGACCCATACCAACCACATCGCCTCCCGTTTACTGACGACTCGCATCTCCAGTCCCACCTCATCCTAGTCCTCCGCGGGCTTCAGATCGACGAAGATGGCGTCGTAGGGTGGGGGCGCCACGACCTAGTCTTTGTCCTTGAGAGCAAGGGCAGGAAACGGGGAAGGTTGCGCCAGTTGGTGGTTGCACTAGAGGCGGCCGGCGACGGCAGAAAATTCAGGAGAGGGAAAGGAGAAAAACGAATGCTTAGGGAGAGATGGTTTTGCTGGGGAAAGCTTCTCTACGAAGGCAACCTAACTAGCTCGGCTTGCTCGCCTCGGGGATGGCTGCAGCGGCGAGATGGCACCAGGTAGAAGGAGGAGGGGCGACGGCGAGGTAGCGGCGCACGCACAGGGGAGGAGAGGCGACACCGCTAGATAGAGGGAGGAGGGATGGCGGTGTGCTGGAGAGGGAGGAGGAGGCACTCGAGGTGGAGGGCGTGGGGACGAGAGGGTTTCGCTCGACCACTTTTACATTATTTTATTTTTCCTTTTGTCCCTTTTATTTTCCTGCCCAACCTATGCCTTCGACGTGGCACGCGTGAGGAGGTGCCCTTGTAGCGTAGCTTAATGTGCTTGATATGCATTTTTTTCACTCCTCTTTTATTTTTTGCTTTGGTACTCTTTTCTTCTAATTGTTTATTTTTATTTTTATTTTTTGTTTCCTTTTTTGCCACATGATTTTTAATTAAATAAATGAATATTTTTTCATTTGTATGATTTTGTATAAACATTAGTAAATGCGTACATGCAATGCACGTTGACATTAGGGAGTAAATTAATTGCATGGTGATATACGATGGTATATCAATTATGCGTTAATTATGTCGAGCAATCGCCATTGGAGGCTTGAAGAAACCTATATCATTGGATTAACATGATTTGATGCCACGGATTAATTAGATCAGCCCCTTTGGGGCCTTTTATTGTATATAGATGAAAAATATTTTTATGATACATGAGCATGTGAGAAAAACAACATCATCTGATTGATGTATGGATTCAATTAAAGACACTATGCGGATTGTTTCCTTGGGTAGGAATTTGAGTCTGGTGATCGAAATTGGTAATTTAGAAACGCCATTTGAATGTTGCCATTCCACACTTCATTGTAAGCAAGTACAAGCGGTGGCGGAGCCAGAGTCGGAGAAAACTCCAAACCAAAAATTAAACGTTTATGATTATCAAGAAAATATTTCAAACAAAAGCATTAGCATGCTCGATTGCACAATGATGTACCACATAATTTAAACACGTGTGTTATTTCCCACTTTCCTGAATTTACAAAATATGTCGGTCAATTTTGCCCAAGTGAGGAGAGAAGCCCCGAGCCGATGCAAAGAGGCGTGGCCTCGCAACTGAGGATGTGGCTGGACTTTGCATGAGGCGGCACAACGTCACATCCGGAGAAGAAAGCAGTTCATTAGGGGGGGGGGGGGGGCTTTTCTTCCAAATTAGATGGAGCTCGAGAGCTCGAGATGGAGAAGCTGCAAGTCCTAGTAATTGCTCAGACGGGTACTCACCAAAGGCAAGGCGACTAGCGGGCGAAGGATATGAGAGGGGAAATCACGGGTCCGGTGAGGAAGATGAACATTGTCATTCCGATGGGAGAAGGACGAAGACCATGAGGCCTTGGATTTAAATCGAACACTTGAGAGAGAGGGAGAGGGAGAGAGAGAGAGAGAGAGAGAGCGCAAATCAACTAAAATGAAACCAATTTTCAGTTGGCTGACCTAGTGCTCCCAAACTTAAAAGGTTAACTATCTATTTTAACTTGAATGCATCAATTTCGAAACTATCTTGTGCAAGATACACGGGAGAAGTAGCCAACATGTAAGAGTTGCACCGGTCGGTGAGTAGCATCACTAGTAGAAAAGAGGGCTTTGGTCCAGGCCGGGTTAGCCCATTAGTCCCGGTTCAATCCAGAACCGGGACTAAT
Organism: Triticum timopheevii; assembly: GCA_963921465.1. Lineage (NCBI taxonomy): Eukaryota > Viridiplantae > Streptophyta > Magnoliopsida > Poales > Poaceae > Triticum > Triticum timopheevii. The sequence goes on along the minus strand of OY997266.1, from coordinate 24,631,305 downwards.
GGGGACATTAGTGCCGGTTCGTGAGCCTAGGGGGCCGACTGGGCCACGTGGGCCATTTGTCCCGGTTCGTCTGGACCTTTTAGTCCCGGTTGGTGCCACGAACCGGGACTAAAGGGTGCGATGCCCATTAGTACCGGTTCATGGCACCAACCGGGACTAAAGGTTAGACCTTTAGTCCCGGTTCGAGCCACGAACCGGTACTAATGGGGTTTGAGGCATTAGTACCGGTTCATGGCACGAACCAGTACTAAATGTCCCATTTTCGACTTTATTTGCAAAATCTCTCTAGAATTTAGTAAAATGGGCATAACTTTTGCATACGAACTCGGATTAAAAAGTTTTTTATATTAAAAATCATCTACTCGAAAAGTTGCATCCAAATTTTCTCTTGCTTCTTTGTGATTTGTGTGGTACATCTGAAGGAAATATGCCCTAGAGGCAATAATAAAGTTATTATTTATTTCCTTATTTCATGATAAATGTTTATTATTCATGCTAGAATTGTATTAACCGGAAACATAATACATATGTGAATACATAGACAAACATAGTGTCACTAGTATGCCTCTACTTGACTAGCTCGTGAATCAAAGATGGTTAAGTTTCCTAGCCATGGACAAAAGAGTTGTCATTTGATTAATGGGATCACATCATTAGGAGAATGATGTGCTTGACTTGACCCATTCCGTTAGCTTAGCACTTGATCGTTAAGTATGTTGCTATTGCTTTCTTCATGACTTATACATGTTCCTGTAACTATGAGATTATGTAACTCCCGTTTACTGGAGGAACACTTTGGGTGCTACCAAACGTCACAACGTAACTGGGTGATTATAAAGGAGTACTACAGGTGTCTCCAAAGGTACATGTTGAGTTGGCGTATTTCGAGATTAGGTTTTGTCACTCTGATAATCGGAGAGGTATCTCTGGGCCCTCTCGGTAATGCACATCACTATAAGCCTTGCAAGCATTGCAACTAATGAGTTAGTTGTGAGATGATGTATTACGTAACGAGTAAAGAGACTTGCCGGTAACGAGATTGAACTAGGTATTGGATACCGACGATCGAATCTCGGGCAAGTAACATACCGATGACAAAGGGAACAAAGTATGTTGTTATGCGGTTTGACCGATAAAGATCTTCGTAGAATATGTAGGAACCAGTATGGGCATCCAGGTCCCGCTATTGGTTATTGACCGAGAATGGTTCTAGGTCATGTCTACATAGTTCTCGAACCCGTAGGGTCCGCACGCTTAACATTACGATGACAGTTTTATTATGAGTTTATAAGTTTTGATGCACCGAAGTTTTTTCGGAGTCCCGGATGAGATCACGGACATAACGAGGAGTCTCGAAATGGTCGAGACATAAAGATTGATATATTGGAAGCCTATATTTGGACATCGGAATCGTTCCGGGTGAAATCGGCATTTTACCAGAGTACCGGGAGGTTACCGGTACCCCCCGGGGGGTTATTGGGCCTACATGGGCCTCGAGGGAGAAGAGGAAAGGAACCAGGAGGGGCAGCACGCCCCTCCCCTTCCTAGTCCGAATAGGACAAGGGAAGGGGGGTGGCGCCCCCCCCTTTCCTTCCTCCGTTCCTCCTCCTTCCCCCCTTCTCCTACTCCTACTTGGAAAGAAGGGAGTCCTACTCCCGGTGGGAGTAGGACTCCCCCTTGGTGTGCCCTCCTTGGCCGGCCGCCTCCTCCCCCCTGGCTCCTTTATATACGGGGGCGGGGGGCACCCCATAGACACACAAGTTGATCTACGGATCGTTCCTTAGCCGTGTGCGGTGCCCCCTTCCACCATATTCCACCTCGGTCATATCGTCGCGAAGCTTAGGCGAAGCCTTGCGCTGGTAGAACATCAACATCTTCACCACGCCGTCGTGCTGACGGAACTCATCTCCGGAGCTTTGCTGGATCGGAGGCCGGAGATCGTCATCGAGCTGAATGTGTGCTGAACTCGGAGGCCCCGTACGTTCGGAGCTTGGATCGGTCGGATCGTGAAGACGTACGACTACATCAACCGCGTTGTTATAACGCTTCCGCTAACGGTCTACGAGGGTACGTGGACATACACTCTTCCCTCTCGTTGCTATGCCATCAACATGATCTTGAGTGTGCGTAGGAAAATTTTGAAATTACTGCGTTCCCCAACAATGGTATCAGAGCCTAGGTTTTATGCGTTGATGTTATATGCACGAGTAGAACACAAGTGAGTTGTGGGCGATACAAGTCATACTGCTTACCAGCATGTCATACTTTGGTTCGGCGGTATTGTGAGATGAAGCGGCCCGGACCGACATTACGCGTACGCTTACGCGAGACTGGTTTCACCGTTACAAGCACTCATGCTTAAAGGTGGCTGGCGGGTGTCTTTCTCTCTCACTTTAGCTGAATCAAGTGTGGCTACGCCCGGTCCTTGCGAAGGTTAAAACAGCACCAACTTGACGAACTATCGTTGTAGTTTTTGATGCGTAGGTAAGAACGGTTCTTGCTCAGCCCGTAGCAGCCACGTAAAATTTGCAACAACAAAGTAGAGGACGTCTAACTTGTTTTTGCAGGACATGTTGTGATGTGATATGGTCAAGACGTGATGCTAAATTTTATTGTATGAGATGATCATGTTTTGTAACCGATGTTATCGGCAACTGGCAGGAGCCATATGGTTGTCGCTTTATTGTATGAAATGCAAACGCCCTGTAATTGCTTTACTTTATCACTAAGCGGTAGCGATAGTCATAGAAGAAATAGATGGCGTAACGACAACGATGCTACGATGGAGATCAAGGTGTCGCGCCGGTGACGATGGTGATCACGATGGTGCTTTGAAGATGGAGATCACAAGCACAAGATGATGATGGCCATATCATATCACTTATATTGATTGCATGTGATGTTTATCCTTTATGCATCTTATCTTGCTTTGATTGACGGTAGCATTTTAAGATGATCTCTCACTAATAATCAAGAAGTGTTCTCCCTGAGTATGCACCATTGCGAAAGTTCTTCGTGCTGAGACACCACGTGATGATCGGGTGTGATAGGCTCTACGTTCAAATACAACGGGTGCAAAACAGTTGCACACGCGGAATACTCAGGTTAAACTTGACGAGCCTAGCATATACAGATATGGCCTCGGAACACGGAGACCGAAAGGTCGAGCGTGAATCATATAGTAGATATGATCAACATAGTGATGTTCACCATTGAAACTACTCCATCTCACGTGATGATCGTACATGGTTTAGTTGATTTGGATCACGTGATCACTTAGATGACTAGAGAGATGTCTGTCTAAGTGGGAGTTCTTTAGTAATATGATTAATTGAACTTAAATTTATCATGAACTTAGTCCTGGTAGTATTTTGCAAATTATGTTGTAGATCAATAGCTCGTGTTGTTGCTTTCATATGTTTATTTTGATATGTTCCTAGAGAAAACTGTGTTGAAAGATGTTAGTAGCAATGATGCGGATTGGATCCGTGATCTGAGGTTTATCCTCATTGCTGCGTAGAAGAATTATGTCCTTGATGCACCGCTAGGTGACAAACCTATTGCAGGAGCATATGCAGACGTTATGAACGTTTGCCTAGCTCAATATGATGACTACTTGATAGTTTTGTGCACCATGCTTTATGGCTTAGAATCGGGACTTCAAAGACGTTTTGAACGTCATGGACCATATGAGATGTTCCAGGAATTGAAGTTAATATTTCAAGCAAATACCCGAGTTAAGAGATATGAAGTCTCCAACAAGTTCTATAGCTAAAAGATGGAGGAGAATCACTCAACTAGTGAGCATGTGCTCAGATTGTCTGGGTACTTCAATCGCTTGAATCAAGTGGGAGTTAATCTTCCAGATAAGATAGTGATTGACAGAATTCTCTAGTCACCATCACTAAGTTACTTGAACTTCGTGATGAACTATAATATGCAAGGGATGACGAAAACAATTCCCGAGCTCTTCGTGATATTGAAATCGACGAAGGTAGAAATCAAGAAAGAGCATCAAGTGTTGATGATTGACAAGACCACTAGTTTCAAGAAAAGGGCAAAGGGAAATAAAGGGAACTTCAAGTGGAAAGACAAGCAAGTTGTCACTCCTGCGAAGAAGCCCAAAGCTGGACCATAGCCTGAAACTGAGTGCTTACACTGCAAAGGAAATGGTCACTGGAAGCGGAAATGCCCTGAACATTTGGTGGATAAGAAGGATGGCAAAGTGAACAAAGGTATATTTGATATACAGGTTCTTGATATGTGCCTTACTAGTGTTTATAGTAGCCCCTGAGTATTTGATACTTGTTCGGTTGCTAAGATTAGTAACTCGAAATAGGAGTTACAGAATAAACAGAGACTAGTTGAGGGTGAAGTGATGATGTGTGTTGGAAGTGGTTCCAAGATTGATATGATCATCATCGCACACTCCCTATACTTTCGGGATTAGTGTTAAACCTAAATAAATGTTATTTGGCGTTTGCGTTGAGCATGAATATGATTTAATCATGTTTATTGCAATACGGTTATTCATTTAAAGTCAGAGAATAATTGTTGTTCTGTTTACATGAATAAAACCTTCAATGGTCATACACCCAATGAAAATAGTTTGTTGGATCTCGATCATAGTGATACACATATTCATAATGTTGAAGCCAAAAGATGCAAAGTTAATAATGATAGTGCAACTTATTTGTGGCACTGCCGTTTGGGTCATATCGGTGTAAAGCGCATGAAGAAACTCCATAAAGATGGATTTTCGGAATCACTTGGTTATGAATCATTTGATGCTTGTGAACCATGCCTTTTGGGCAAGATGACTAAAACTCCGTTCTCCGGAACAATGGAACAAGCTACTGACTTATTGGAAATAATACATACCGATGTATGCAAACCAATGAGTATTGATGCTCGTGGCAAGTATCGTTATTTTCTGACCTTCACAAGATGATTTGAGCAGATATGGGTATATCTACTTAATGAAGCACAAGTCTGAAACATTTGAAAAGTTCAAAGAATTTCAGAGTGAAGTGGAAAATCATCGTAACAAGAAAATAAAGTTTCTACGATCTGATCGCGGAGATGAATATTTGAGTTACGAGTTTGGTCTTCAATTAAAACAATGTGGAATAGTTTCAAAAACTCACGCCACCTGGAACACCACAATGTAATGGTGCGTCCGAACATCGTAATCGTACTTTACTAGATATGGTGCGATCTATGATATCTCTTATCAGTTTACCACTATCATTTTGGGATTATGCATTAGAGACAGCTGCATTCACGTTTAATAGGGCACCATCTAAATCCGTTGAGACGACACCGTATGAACTATGGTTTGGCAGTAAACCTAAGTTGTCGTTTCTTAAAGTTTGGAGTTGCGATGCTTATATGAAAAAGGTTTTCAACCTGATAAGCTCAAACCCAAATCGGAGAAGTGCGTCTTCATAGAATACCCAAAGGAAACTATTGGGTACTCCTTCTATCACAGATCCAAAGGCAAAACATTTGTTGCTAAGAATGGATCCTTTCTAGAGAAGGAGTTTCTCTCGAAAGAAGTGAGTGGGAGGAAAGTAGAGCTTGATAAGGTAATTTGTACCTTCTCCCGAATTGGAAAGTAGTGCATCACAGAAATCAGTTCTAGTGATTCCTACACCAATCAGTGAGGAAGTTAATGATGATGATCATGAAACTTCAGATCAAGTTGCTACCAAACCTCGTAGGTCTTCTAGAGTAAGATCCGCACCAGAGTGGTACGGTAATCATGTTCTAGAAGTCATGTTACTAGACCATGATGAACCTACGAACTATGAGGAAGCGATGATGAGCCCAGATTCCACGAAATGGCTTGAGGCCATAAAATCTGAGATATGATCCATGTATGAGAACAAAGTATGGACTTTGATTGACTTGCTCGATGATCAGCAAGCCATGTTAAATAAATGGATCTTCAAGAGGAAGACGGACACTGATAGTAGTGTTACTATCTACAAAGCTAGAATTGTCGCAAAAGGTTTTCGACAAGTTCAAGGTGTTGACTACGATGAGAATTTTTCACTCGTATCTATGCTTAAGTCTGTCTGAATCATGTTAGCAATTGCCGCATTTTATGAAATCTGGCAAATGGATAAACAAAACTGCATTCCTTAATGATTTTTTTAAAGAAGAGTTGTATATGATGCAACCAGAAGGTTTTGTCAATCCTAAAGGTACTAACAAATTGTGCAAGCTCCAGCGATCCATCTATGGACTGGTGCAAGCAGTTCGGAGTTGGAATATACGCTTTGATGAGTTGATCAAAGCATATGGTTTTATACAGACTTTTGAAGAAGCCTGTATATACAAGAAAGTGAGTGGGAGCTTTGTAGCATTTCTAATATTATATGTGGATGACATATTGTTAATTGGAAATGATATGGAAATTCTGGATAGCATGAAAGGATACTTGAATAAGTGTTTTTCAAAGCAAGACCTTGGTGAAGCTACTTACATATTGAGCATCAAGATCTATTGAGATAGGTCAAGACGATTGATAAGATTTTCAATGAGTACATACCTTGGCAAGATTTTGAAATAGTTCAAAATGGAACAGTCAAAGAAGGAGTTCTTGCCAGTGTTGCAAAGGTATGAAATTGAGTAAGACTCAAATCCCGACCATAGCAGAAAATAGAAAAGAGAATGAAAGTCATTCCCTATGCCTCAGTCATAGCTTCTATAAAGTATGCTATGCTATGTACCAGACCTATTGTATACCTTGTTCTGTATTTGGTAAGGGAATACAATAGTGATCTAGGAGTAGATCACTGGACATTGGTCAAGAATATCCTTAGTAAGGACTAAGGAAATATTTCTCGATTATGGAGGTGATAAAAGAGCCCATCATAAAGAGTTACATTGGTGCAATCTTTTACACCGATCCAGATGACTCTAAGTCTCAATCTGGATACATATTGAAAGTGGGAGCAATTAGCTAGAGTAGCTCCGTGCAGAACATTGTAAACATAGAATATTTGCAAAATAAATACGGCTCTGAATGTGACAGACCCGTTGACTAAGCTTCTCTCACGAGCAAAACATGATCACACCTCAGTACTCTTTGGGTGTTAATCACATAGCTATGTGAACTAGATTATTGACTCTAGTAAACCCTTTGGGTGTTGGTCAAATGACGATGTGAACTATGGGTGTTAATCATATACAGATATGAATATTGGTGTTAAATCACATGGCGATGTGAACTAGATTATTGACTCTAGTGCAACTGGGAGACTGAAGGAAATATGCCCTAGAGGCAATAATAAAGTTATTATTTATTTCCTTATTTCATGATAAATGTTTATTATTCATGCTAGAATTGTATTAACCGGAAACATAATACATGTGTGAATACATAGACAAACATAGTGTCACTAGTATGCCTCTACTTGACTAGCTCGTGAATCAAAGATGGTTAAGTTTCCTAGCCATGGACAAAAGAGTTGTCATTTGATTAACGGGATCACATCATTAGGAGAATGACGTGATGGACTTGACCCATTCCGTTAGCTTAGCACTTGATCGTTAAGTATGTTGCTATTGCTTTCTTCATGACTTATACATGTTCCTGTAACTATGAGATTATGCAACTCCCGTTTACCGGAGGAACACTTTGGGTGCTACCAAACGTCACAACGTAACTGGGTGATTATAAAGGAGTACTACAGGTGTCTCCAAAGGTACATGTTGAGTTGGCGTATTTCGAGATTAGGTTTTGTCACTCCGATTGTCGGAGAGGTATCTCTGGGCCCTCTCGGTAATGCACATCACTATAAGCCTTGCAAGCATTGCAACTAATGAGTTAGTTGTGAGATGATGTATTACATAACGAGTAAAGAGACTTGCCGGTAACGAGATTGAACTAGGTATTGGATACCGACGATCGAATCTCGGGCAAGTAACATACCGATGACAAAGGGAACAAAGTATGTTGTTATGCGGTTTGACCGATAAAGATCTTCGTAGAATATGTAGGAACCAATATGGGCATCCAGGTCCCGCTATTGGTTATTGACCGAGAATGGTTCTAGGTCATGTCTACATAGTTCTCGAACCCGTAGGGTCCGCACGCTTAACATTACGATGACAGTTTTATTATGAGTTTATAAGTTTTGATGCACCGAAGTTTGTTCGGAGTCCCGGATGAGATCACGGACATAACGAGGAGTCTTGAAATGGTCGAGACATAAAGATTGATATACTGGAAGCCTATATTTGGACATCGGAATCATTCCGGGTGAAATCGGCATTTTACCAGAGTACCGGGAGGTTACCGGAACCCCCCCGGGGGGTTATTAGGCCTACATGGGCCTCGAGGGAGAAGAGGAAAGGAACCAGGAGGGGGCCGCGCGCCCCTCCCCTTCCTAGTCCGAATAGGACAAGGGAAGGGGGGCGGCGCCCCCTCCCCCCTTTCCTTCCTCCCTTCCTCCTCCTTCCCCCCTTCTCCTACTCCTACTTGGAAAGAAGGGAGTCCTACTCCCGGTGGGAGTAGGACTCCCCCTTGGCGCGCCCTCCTTGGCCGGCCGCCTCCTCCCCCCTGGCTCCTTTATATACGGGGGCGGGGGGCACCCCATAGACACACAAGTTGATCTACGGATCGTTCCTTAGCCGTGTGCGGTGCCCCCTTCCACCATATTCCACCTCGGTCATATCATCGCGAAGCTTAGGCGAAGCCCTGCGCTGGTAGAACATCAACATCGTCACCACGCCATCGTGCTGACGGAACTCATCTCCGAAGCTTTGCTGGATCGGAGGCCGGAGATCGTCATCGAGCTGAATGTGTGCTGAACTCGGAGGCCCCGTACGTTCGGAGCTTGGATCGGTCGGATCGTGAAGACGTACGACTACGTCAACCGCGTTGTTATAACGCTTCCACTAACGGTCTACGAGGGTACGTGGACATACACTCTTCCCTCTAGTTGCTATGCCATCAACATGATCTTGAGTGTGCATAGGAATTTTTTTGAAATTACTGCGTTCCCCAACAACATCTGCATGCAAGCAATGAGAGCCTCATCAAGGAAATATATTGTTTGTTCACGTTAGAATAAACTAAAACCGCATCATATGCAATAGCTGAGTCGGGTGCAAGTTGCTGGTTGGGAAAATAAAAAAAGAATTGGCAAGTGATGATAGGCTGATTTGATGAGCGTAATATATTGGTGCTTAACATAATTAAGCTCCCATGACTTGTTCTCACAGATTTGTGAACGATTATAGAAGAATATAAGATTTCTAGAAATGGAGGCATATAAGTATACTAAGTGATTGCCAGACAACCGAGGCTGAGCCCCGCCACCTCCTCCATGCTTGCTGCCAACGACGCGGATGAGCCCCCGAACCTCATCACCACACCCAACTTATCTCCTCCCACTCCGATTCCTCCGTGGAAGCTCATTCCTGCAAGGATATCGTTTCTGTCACCCTCTTTCTTGGCCTGATAGCGAGAGTCCAGTGGCAAGCAGAAGGGGATACAAGCGGGCAAGTCTTGGTGCAGTAGCATGGTCATGAAGTCGGCGTCAGGTGGCACGGCTGGATCATGCCACCGCCTCCAGCAGGGAGGCGTACCATCGATCGAAATCGCTGCCGCTGCCGCTGCCGCTGCCGCCTTCGCCTCTCATCTGGTCCTCCCACGGCTTGCATGCAAACCTCACAAAAAATGCATGATGAATAGATTGCTTGAAAGGTGATTCCTGTAATGGATCATGACAACTGAATAGGTGAATATGGTTCACTGTACCAAAAGAATGTTAAACATTTATAGTTACCGATATATCAATAGAGTGGTTTGTTATTAAAAGAAACATACAAAGAAATATAAGAAATTCAATATGTAACAAGTTAAACTAACCAATTAGCATGGCAAAAATGTTGATGTTGTACACAGGTACCAAGATGGGGATGCATGATACAAGGCACAGTGCCTTTATCTGTCAGATCTAAAATGCAAACAAAACAAAAATCAACAAGTAAATTTTCATCAAAGTAGTAATACATCCTGACAAAAAAATTGTGCAAAAATTTGCACCCAAGAGTTATGATTTATAAGGCATAATTGCACAATTCTTTCCGACAAAATATCTATACATAAAAATGGTATGAGAAATGTTGCATTATTCACAACATGGTTAGAGTGCCATGGCTTCCAATGTTACAAATCAGTCGCCAAATGTTTTCAGCAAGAAACTTCTTGCTGACAAGTAGGTGATTTACTATTTTATTTTCATTTGACATTCACATAACAGAAGGTTGGTAAATATTATGAAACACTTTCCCCTTAAACAATTTTGTTTCTTACAGGAAACATCTGATGGCATAAATAGTTTTTTGATTATAACAATCATTTTTTTCTTATTAGTCCTGATGACATCTTTCATTTCAACATCTTATCAAATTGTTGCAAAGGACTAATGATCTATAGCAGATACATATCCATTAGAAGAATGCCGCTACCAGAAATTTGATTTCGGCATCTTATCAAATTTTTATTGGTCCTAACCACACCTTTGTATAATATTAGCTTTCTTGCACATGAGACACTCTTATGTGTTTTGAAGTCGTAACTCGGAATGTCAACAACTTTACCCTGTTTCAGTGTTTCCATACAACAGAGTAGTAAATCCATATCAAATGCTGTAATTAGGACAGGAGCAGCATCAATAACAAAGTCAGTGTGTACATCTCTTGCCAATAGCACAAAGAGACATCATGTTCTCATGAAACATGTGATGTACCTAGATGATCAAAGTTATAATCATGATCACAGAACGATTCCTCATTAGAGAGTCCATAATGAAATGACTCCTCCGACATTTGAGATCAAAATTCTTATTGCTTGAGAGATTGTACCATCGTATGATTACAATAAAATTATAGCAAGGGATGTTGATAAAAAATTTGAATGCATAATTAATGACGCTACACACTTATAAAACAGGAGAAATAAACTACTAGTGACTTTGTCAAGAAAGAATGGATGGTCCAAATATCATAAGAAGCGCAATCAGAGCTGTAATACACAAAACCTGAGTAACAACAATGATCCCATAGTTGATCGATGATCATTTTGCAAACAATACTTTTACCTGAAGAAAGGAAGAAAGTTTGTTGTCATCATATGATGGGTGAGGTGCATTTGGGCGTATAAAGGTTGTACCATGTAAGCCACTACAATCCACTGAATTTCTGCTAACAAATAGAAAGAACAAAACCCATCGACTAATAACAAATGGTTCCTGGTGTCCATTCTCCAGGCCCGACGTCAATAGTAGATCCTCCTCTGACAAAGAATCTTTCCGGTCTAGCTCGTGCAAACGGAGTGCTGGATGATGGACCCCAACCGTAGTAGCATTAAGCACTTCGTGTGTCGAGTACGTTCCCATCTAGTGTTCAACAAACTTATAGTCACCTGGATATATATAAAGTGAAAGGGTAAGATTAGGATGTTAGAAAGCCACTTAGATCCACGTCTTGGCGCAAAAGAATTATTTAATGATTATACAAGCCTTTAAGATGAAGATCCATAAATGATAAGGCATTGGATAAAATAATTTTGTCTTCTATAGATATACCATTCAAAAGTTAGAATAGAAGTGTGCGACCTTCTTCCTTTCCTCAGATGATAGGCATACATTACGAGAGCTCATGGCAAGACCATCGACTTATCGCACTATATCTGATCCTACTATCTCTACGACAAAATCAAGGTCACCAACCTGAAAAAGACAATGAGAATATCTAAGTAACTGGAGCACTGAACAAAATGGTCCAGGTCCAATGGTATATATAGTTGAAGCAATCAGAAAGGAAACTTCTCGATTTGCTCCATCATTATGATCGAAAAAGTTGTGGTCCAGTCACTGGATTGGCAATGCCAAGAACTGAATAAGTTGTTAACACTATTCCCTTTACATGACATAGTTATACACAAACTTCAACACATGTGGCTCAACAAAGTCTAACCTATACAACACTGTATTTCCTTTAAACGATATTTTTATACAGGTTCAGTTTTGAACTTCTGATGATGTAGGTTTGTTTCAAGCAATCCAGTTGACTCAAGACTTGGACATGTTAAAATAGGGAGCCACATGGGCTGTCTTGCAGACATGATGGTGTGATTTAATGGCAACCAAGCAAGCATATAACTGGACATGATTACTACCTCGGCTCTGCTCCATTATGTACATGATTACTACCTCGGCTCTGCTCCATTATGACCTAAAGCTGATTAGAATGACTAAACACCCAAGAGTATATAAGACGGGCATGGCTGTAGGAAATTTATGGATATGCTATACCCTATTCCTAGAACTGTAACCATTAGGTTGAGAAGAAACAAAAATAATGAGATGTCTGGTGTGGAATTTCTAGCCGAGAATCAATCAGTACGACGTCTACGTTAGGTAGTAAAATCTGCAGTTCTATGTATAATTTGGAAATCTGAAGCTGAAGCTTTCCTGGAAAAGGCCGTCCCTCATATACTCATGTGATGAACTAAACTTTGATTACAGTTCAAACTGAGCAATGTGTAGCAGTTACAGGACCAGCAGAAATGCATTTCATATAATAAATCAGAGATAAGATCCCATCACATAAATTCGCAGAAATATAAAACCTACAGAACGATAATTTTTTTATCACACAACAGTTATGATCTATCTTCTTGAAAACTAAAATACATGACTCATCTTATTTCCTCATATTTAGTACAGAACATTAGGGGGGGGGGGGGGGGGGGGAATCTGATTTTATATACACAAGCTAATGGTAAAACCAGCTTCACTTGTGATATTGATCAATCGCCTAAGCGGCTTTGGACGACGAGGGGACACTGGTGACATCGTCAGAACTCCACGAGCAACGAGACGTTGATGCGGAAGCTACAGCAAGATCTGTCCAGCATGAGGAGGCTACCTCATCAATCTCCACCGTGACGGCAAGCTCGAGAAGGCCTGCGAGGGACAACTAATTTGAATACGTGCGAGTCAGAGAGGAATGAATGGACGATGGACTCACCATCGGGACGCAATGTGACGGCTCCATCAACAGCCAGCGCGGGCATGAGGTTGCATCTGACGAGTCACGCGAGGAAAATGGCACCCTTCTCCGGTGCTCTGCGTTGACCCCAGCACCTACGTGACCCATACCAACCGCATCGCCTCCCGTTTACTGACGACTCGCATCTCCAGTCCCACCTCATCCTAGTCCTCTGCGGGCTTCAGATCGACGAAGATGGCGTCGTAGGGTGGGGGCACCGCGACCTAGTCTTTGTCCTTGAGAGCAAGGGCGGGAAACGGGGAAGGTTGCGCCAGTTGGTGGTTGCGCTAGAGGCGGCCGGCAGCGGCAGAAAATTCAGGAGAGGGAAAGGAGAAAATCGAATGCTTAGGGAGAGATGGTTTTGCTGGGAAAGCTTCTTACGAAGGCAACCTAGCTAGCTCGGCTTGCTCGCCTTGGAGATGGCTGCAGCGGCGAGATGGCACCAGGTAGAAGGAGGAGTGGCGACGGCGAGGCAGCGGCGCACGCACATGGGAGGAGAGGCGACACCGCTAGATAGAGGGAGGAGGGGTGGCGGTGTGCTGGAGAGGGAGGAGGAGGCACTCGAGGTGGAGGGCGTGGGGACGAGAGGGTTTCGCTCGACCACTTTTACATTATTTTATTTTTCCTTTTGTCCCTTTTATTTTCCTGCCCAACCTATGCCTTCGACGTGGCACGCGTGAGGAGGTGCCCTTGTAGCGTAGCTTAATGTGCTTGATATGCATTTTTTTCACTCCACTTTTATTTTTTGCTTTGGTACTCTTTTCTTCTAATTGTTTATTTTTATTTTTATTTTTTGTTTCCTTTTTTGCCACATGATTTTTAATTAAATAAATGAATATTTTTTCATTCGTATGATTTTGTATAAACATTAGTAAATGCGTACATGCAATGCACGTTGACATTAGGGAGTAAATTAATTGCATGGTGATATACGATGGTATATCAATTATGCGTTAATTATGTCGAGCAATCGCCATTGGAGGCTTGAAGAAACCTATATCGTTGGATTAACATGGTTTGATGCCACGGATTAATTAGATCAGCCCCTTTGGGGCCTTTTATGGTATATAGATGAAAACTATTTTTATGATACATGAGCATGTGAGAAAAACAACATCATCTGATTGATGTATGGATTCAATTAAAGACACTATGCGGATTGTTTCCTTGGGTAGGAATTTGAGTCTGGTGATCGAAATTGGTAATTTAGAAACGCCATTTGAATGTTGCCATTCCACACTTCATTGTAAGCAAGTACAAGCGGTGGCGGAGCCAGAGTCGGAGAAAACTCCAAACCAAAAATTAAACATTTATGATTATCAAGAAAATATTTCAAACAAAAGCATTAGCATTATTGCTCGACTGCACAATGATGTACCACATAATTTAAACACGTGTGTTATTTCCCACTTTCCTGAATTTACAAAATACGTCAGTCAATTTTGCCCAAGAGAGGAGAGAAGCCCCGAGCCGATGCAAAGAGGCGTGGCCTCGCAACTGAGGATGTGGCTGGACCTTGCATGAGGCGGCACAACGTCAGATCCGAAGAAGAAAGCAGTTCATTAGGGGGGGGGGGGGGGGGGGGGCTTTTCTTCCAAATTAGATGGAGCTCGAGAGCTCGAGATGGAGAAGCTGCAAGTCCTAGTAATTGCTCGGACGGGTACTCACCAAAGGCAAGGCGACTAGCGGGCTAAGGATATGAGAGGGGAAATCGCGGGTCCAGTGAGGAAGATGAACATTGTCACTCCGATGGGAGAAGGACGAAGACCATGAGGCCTTGGATTTAAATCGAACACTTGAGAGAGAGAGAGAGAGAGAGAGAGAGAGAGAGAGAGAGAGAGAGAGAGAGAGAGAGAGAGAGAGAGAGAGAGAGCAAATCAACTAAAATGAAACCAATTTTCAGTTGGCTGACCTAGTGCTCCCAAAGTTAAAAGATTAACTATCTATTTTAACTTGAATGCATCAATTTCGAAACTATCTGGTGCAAGATACACGGGAGAAGTAGCCAACATGTAAGAGTTGCACCGGTCGGTGAGTAGCATGCATTGTCAGCAAAGTGGCGAGCAGATGCATGAGTTGACAATTGTAAACATCAGTGGCAGGGCCATCAGCCATAACTGAGGCCAGGGAGCACTGTCAAGGCCGATCGGGCGAGACAACGCAGTCATGCTCAAGAGGAGGTGAAGCGTCCAAGAAGCAAGGGGCAGGGCGGCGACAACCTCGGCATTAAGCGGTGGTGCAGCAAAGGTTGTGACCGTTGGGGGATGCACTCGCACAGGGCAAAGGAGAAAGACATGTGATTGGTAGCACATGCGTTTAGCAAGCCATTTTATTGCGGTTTTCCAGGTTTTCATTTGGTTTTTTCACTTTCTGTTTTTCTTTTTTTATCTGTTATTCTATTAACTACGTGAACATTTATTAAAAATTATGCACATATTTGAAAATTCAAGATTACTAGCTGAAATAAACAATTCTTTTTCAAATTACAAGAATACTAGTCGAAGACACGTGCTCTCCACGTGTGCCTTCTTAATTACATTTTTTCACACAAGCAATAAAATTTTAAGTATAAATGAAACACTTTTTATATGGAGTTTGAGCTTCGCTACCTCAGGCCGAGTTACAATGTTCATGAAAAATACATTTATTTTTCTAATATTTTCAAAACATGTGTAAAGTAATTTTGGTTAACACTTCCTTGACAAACTTGTTGTTAATATTCTTTTTTTGGAAATGGAGGTATACCCCCCGCCTCTGCATCATGATGATGCATGCGGCCCTTTTATTAAAAATCCAGAAAGTATCATCACAAAGGTCTTACAGCTCGCAAAAGGAGCAAAACAAAGCACATAGAACTGAAAAAAACAAGCGGACAAAGACAACCGGTACGGTTATAATAAGGACAAGCTCTCTAGACTCCTATCCTGTTATGTGAACGCCATCCGAACCGGTTGAATATAACCCGAGCCACCATCTCCCATTAGTTGCACCCAGTAATCAAAGGCTCCCTAGAGTCCATAGGAGTGAGTAAGGACCACGTATGGATCCAAGCTGTAGCTCTGAAGATAACCTGCAAAAAAGTTAAGTTGTGTAGTCTGTTAAAAATCATATCATTTCTGCAGTTCCATAGAGCCCATAATAGCACACATATTCCAATCCGAATACGAGCTGCCGTGATCTGTTCAACCCCAGCTAACCACGTCCCAAACAAAGACGCAATATCTACTGGAGGATTGATATTAAAAGCTATATGAATCGTTCTCCAAAGTAACTTGACAAGTGGGCATTCGATAAATAAATGTTGTATTGTCTCATCCTGAGTACAAAAACAACACCGCGAGTTACCTACCCATCGCCTCTTAAGTAAGTTGTCCTTTGTGAGTATTACTTGCTTGTGGACAAACCACATGAAAATTTTAATCCGCAAAGGAACCTTAACCTTCCATATATTAAGTGACCTTGAGATGGGGCCAGAATTAATTAGATCCGTATAAAAAGATTTCACCGTAAATATCCCATTTTTAGTTAACTTCCATTGTGTGGAGTCTGGCACGTCGGAGAGTCGAACTTCAATCAATCTCCAAACCAAGTGCATCCAGGCTGTCCATCTCTCACCCACTAACGTACATGGGGTTAAATTTCTTAAAAGTCTGTGTTTTTTTCAAAAAAAATTCAACATTTTATGACAATTTCAAGAAGATTATTGGAAATTATGATATTTTAAATAGAAAGATGAAGTGAAAACAAAAAATAAAAGAAAATAAATAAAGAAAAGGTAAAACGGAAAAGATCAGACAATATAAGACTGATGGATGAAAAAAAGCAAAAAGAAAAATTCTTGGTGGAACCAGAACAAAAACTGCTACTGAACACAAGGAAAAAATCGCTCAGAGTTCTTTTATATCATAAATCACTTTCAACCATTAACTTCAATTGGTTCCGGTCCAATTTTTTTTTTTTTTTGATTGAAGGTCCTGGTCCAGCTACTGAAGGTAAGGGTCAATACGAGAGCGTCGAAGTGAAGGAATCGGGCCAGTTGGTGAGGTAAATAAAATTCAAGGCCCTTGTTGTGGCCTTATTTGACTGGGCCTATTTCAGCCCACAAGACATGGGCAATTTTTTGTTTTTGCTCAAAAGAAAAAAAGGGTCAACTTGTTTCGTGTGCATTTTGCAAACTGTGTGCATGCAAAACCCAATGGCACCAGAGGGTGTGTACGAGCTTGTTTCTAATAATTTTCAGGTGCCTTTTTCTGCTCGTTACATTCAGTGCTGATATAATAGATAATGGGTTAACATTGTGGAATCCTAAAGAAAAAAAATGTTGGATTATTATCAGAAATGTTTTGCTTAAGTGGATCTATTATGCTACATGATGGAACAACTACTAATGGAGATACACATTAAGTTCCGGAAGATGCACAATTTAATGTGCATTTTTTGTGCGGCACAATGTAATGTGCTGTATGGTATTTTAGAGTGGTGATTAATTTTAAATATCAAAATCTAGGTGGCATTTAATAACACGTTCTGCACAAGATATTTCTCTTTATGCTCAAAACATTAATGTGAGAAATATTATAAGAGCGAGAATGGGTACTTCGAGACTTATGCCTCTATATAAATAACACAACAATAAACATAGGTTGAGAAACGTCACGCATAAAGAATATAGGGATAGGAGGAAAAAGAAATGAGAAACCACTCCTCATGGCACATATGAGGAACAACACACAAGCTCTATGTTTGGTAGTTCTTCTGATGATGTCTAGCACTTTATGGTCATGTGAAGCAACTGCGAGAAACCAAGGTACACTCTTTGTTTATGTTTACAATGGTCCAATTATGTATGATGTATGCTCACAACTTGAATATTCATATAATTTGAACTCATGCATTTATACTGCATATCCTAATATGAATGGGGATGCTATACTTTGTTGTTCGTAGGTACAACTGGATTGTGGACTTCATGTACGCCTTTCCGAGCATGCCAGATACCAACGCCCAACAATGTTGCTATGTGCAAGATTAGCTGTGAATGGCGTGGTTACAGCTTTGAAAAAAGTCATTGCGACTGTTCTATATGGTGTTGTTGCGAATGGTGAATGCTATGGAAATGATGGATACAATGTACTTTCATGTGCCAAAACCTTGTGCTAGTAAGATATGGAAACTTAAAATAAATTATACAAACTGATTTTGGCTCGACTATGCAACTCAATGAAATTATATAAATCTCGATTTAAGTTTCTGTAATTTAAAAGTGGTTTTCCTAATTCTCCATAGTCTTAGAATTTCATAGCGCTCAATATACGTAACCGGTGAACCAACTTGAGATCCATGCAAGATTCTGTGATTTTTTGAACTCTGGAGTATTACAACATTTTTGAACTGACGTGAACAAACTATGACACCACACTCAATACTATTAAAATATGTATGAAAAACTTGTGATTTTTTTCTTACATTCATATATAAATTTATAAAACCGTTTTGAGTTAACCTTTAGTAAATTGAGAAATAGACGTCTCCTAAAGAAGGATGAACTTCGACCGAACAATTTGATCATCCCGGAGCGGAATTATACTACACTCATGATTTTCTTTATAGATCTAGGATTGTTCAGGATACAAGAAAAGATGGTGTCTGGAGAGGCCCTACATGATATCCAACCAATATCGCATGCCCACCTTAGCAAGGCTATGAGCCTCATGGTTAAATGAATCTTTAAAATCATGTGAAAAAGGATCGCCGTGAATCAATCGTTATAGCACCAGGTAGGGTCCCCTTCGTGATAGTGATAATAAGTTGTGACAGTCCAATCACTCATGCGAAAAGACCTCCAATGATGCACAAGCATTCTCTCGAGGGTGATTCACTCCACTACTCATGGTCGTATGGTTGCCAACCAATAGAGATGGTGTGGAAGCTTCCCAATGGCTCATCTAGTAACCGACAACTTGTGGCTCATCAGTAGTGCAGGGATCGTTGAAGCTAAATCCCGCCGATCCCTCGGTAGGGTATCCCATCGTAGTGATCAGGTCGGAGGGGAAATATGGCATAGAGTTTACCCAGGTTCGGGCTCTCACAATCGAGGTAATGCCCTACTCCTACTCGTGTATATTTTGCGATTGGGGTGTACACTGTAAAGGTATGAACCAAGGGATTGTATAATGATCTCTCAACAAGCCCGGCCCCCGGCTTATATAACATACCAGGGTTCCTAAGGTTATTGATCCTTGTCGACTACGTCGGTGGAGATACAGTCCCCCTCGGCTCCGCTATACGCATATTGTAGAACAAGTCTTTTGGAGTCTTCCGTTAAAATGCCGTCGAACGCCCATCATGGTCTAGCATGGAACCAACCACTAAGGGTCCTTACCCCGGCCCACCAGGCCAGGAACAGACACCTTGAGGTACCCCTGAGTCGTGACACCATTAGCAGCCCTGATTTGGTATTCAAGCATGGCAGCACCTCAATTAGCACAGAGTTGCACGTCGTATTCGGGTCGCCGAGGTTGAAACTGGTTCTTCGAAGCCTCCCTAACATCTTCTGCATGCAATCGACCTTAAGCTACCGGACCGCCTCTAGGGTAGCGCGATCCACCTCGGTCCCGGGCCATTGATGAAGATAGCCGACCTATGCCAAAAATGTTTCCCATGCAGTCAGCTTCTCCTTAGCCGAATTCCCGCACAGTGACTTTAAAGTTCAAACTGACCGGTCTTGTAAGATTAGACCGGTCTCACCAGCTAGTCCCACCGGTTCATGTGTCGGACATGACCCACGGTCAATGTGACATGCATGAGTGGGTATAGGTCCGAACCACTCCATCAACAAAACAAGTGTGCCTCGATTCCCGCACGGACTTAACAGAGTCCCTTCTATCCCAACTCACACTTAATGCCATCATGGGGTTGCGAAGAGATTTACCACCGTGTAGCGTTGATTGCATGTTGCCATTTAACTTTTGCATCTCGTTATATAAGTAAATGGATGGAGCGAGGGGGATCTCACGATCTTCTTTCCCATGTGCTCATCTTCTTCGTCGCACAATACCTCCATCTCCTTTGCGCTCTACTGTTGCCTTGCTGCTTCAACGTGCCATCGCACCATCGCTCCAGTACAACCCTGCATCACCACCATGCTACCATGGGCTGTAAGCTCACCAAAGATGGCAAGCCGATCAACATCGGAAAGGAGATTGCCTCTGCTGCAACCAAGGTTGCCTCCAAGGCAAAGCAAAAATGGATGTCCTCCACACCCACATGTGGCCAATTGGACCGCCTTGCCGCCAATGGGTATCTTCCTCAGCCGATGGTGGCCTTTGCGTACTCTCCCATAGTTGTCCCCGAAAATGGTGGCAAGATATGTTCCCACAACCAGAGATGCATGAGAGGGTTAGTTTCATCCTTTTTTGTTCACGGTTTTGGCTTTCCACATTCATATGTTTTTCTGGGGTATGCTGCATTTTTACTACTTCAAAGTACACCACCTTCCCTCAATTCTATCTTGCACACCTGTGTGAGGCTTTGCTCTGCGTCGAGCCCTACTTTGGCATGTGGCGGAAATATTTCCATGTCAAGTTGCAGACGAATGTGAGCAAGACCCGCGGGTGCGGTGGAGCCGCCATCAGCAAGCAGGCCGGACGTGGCTACCTGCACGAGGACAATATGATGGACAAGCAAGAACCATTCGTGACCTCATTGGCCATCACCGCCAGCGTGACGTAGCCGGAAATGATCCCCATAGTGCTACCCTCACGAAGGAAGAGGTCGGGCACTAACAAAACCTCTGGGTCACCACACCGACAAGCACCGCCGGCAGTAAGGTCGATGGCAAGGATGCTACGTCGTTGACGATGGGAGGTCGCCCTCCCACTGCTCCATCCTATAGTAAGCGGGCAAGGAAGCCGAAGTCAGCCACGACGGCGCTCACCGAGGAGGTGGCGAAGAATAATAATAAGGGTGGCTCTAGTGCCTCGTCCTAGCCCGGTGCCTCATACCCCTTCTCTAGCCACCCCCACAGGCACTCGTCCAACACGTTCATCTGATGCCATCACTAAGGGCCGTGGCCGCCAAGTGGTTATTGAAATGCCATCAAGATAAAACAATGCATTTTCATTTCGGCCGGTGCATTGTTGATATGTCTCCATCGTATCTACTTTTTCAAACTCTTTTGCCCTTGTTTTGGACTCTAATTTGCATGATTTGAATGAAACTAACCCGGACTGATGTTATTTTCAGCAGAACTGCCATGGTGTTATTTTTGTGCAGAAATAAAAGTTCTCGGAATGACCTGAAACTTCACGGAGATAACTTTTGGAATAAATAAAAATTATTGGCAAAAAAATCAGCCGAAGGGGACCCACACCATAGCCACAAGGGTGAGGGCGCACCCTACCCCCTGGGCACGCCCCCTGTCTTGTGGGGCCCCTGGACCTCCACCGACCTCAACTCCAACTCCATATATTCACGTTCGGGGAGAAAAAAATCAGAGAGAAGGATTCATCGTGTTTTAAGATACTGAGCCGCCGCCAAGCCCTGTTCTTCTCCGGGAGGGCAGATCTGGAGTCCGTTCAGGGCTCCAGAGAGGGGAATCTGTCATCATTGTCATCATCAACCATCCTCCATCACCAATTTCATAGTACTCACCGCCGTGCGTGAGTAATCCCATCGCAGGCTTGTTAGACGGTGACGGGTTGGATGAGATTTATGGTGTAATCGAGTTAGTTTTGTAAGGGTTTGATCCCTGGTATCCATTATGTTCTAAGATTGATGTTACTATGACTTTGCCGTGCTTAATGCTTATCACTAGGGCCCGAGTGCCATGATTTCAGATCTGAACCTATTATGTTTTCATGAATATATGAGTGTTCTTGATCCTATCTTGCAAGTAAGTCACCTACTACATGTTATGATCCGGCAACCCCGGGGTGACAATAGTTGGGACACTTTCCGGTGATGATCGTAGTTTGAGGAGTTCATGTATTCACTAAGTGCTAATGCTTTGGTCCGGTACTCTATTAAAAGGAGGCCTTAATATACCTTAGTTTCCATTAGGACCCCGTTGTCATGGGAGGGCAGGACAAAAGATGTCATGCAAGTTCTTTTTCATAAGCACGTATGACTATATTCAGAATACATGCCTACATTATATTGATGAATTGGAGCTAGTTCTGTGTCACCCTAGGTTATAATTATTGCATGATGAATGCCGTCCGACATAATTATCCATCATTGATCCATTGCCCATGAGCTCGTTTCATATTGATCTTTGCTAAGTTACTTTTCCGTTGCCACTATTACGATTGCTACAAAACTGCTACTGTTACTTTTGCCACCGTTACTGTTACTTCCATACTACTTTGCTACTAAATACTTTGCTACAGATATTAAGTCTTTCAGGTGTGGTTTAATTGACAACTCAGCTGCTAATACTTGAGAATATTCATTGGCTCCCTTTGTGTCAAATCAATAAATTTGGGTTGAATACTCTACCCTCGAAAACTGTTGCGATCCCCTATACTCGTGGGTTATCAATTGTTTGGTGATTGCTTGCAGCCGTAGGGTTATAAGCTTCTTATTATTTTCATAGTGCAGAGCTGGACATGGGCGAAATCTTATGATCTTTGGAAGAGTCACATATGCTTGGGCTTGAAGATCTCAACTATGACTCGTACTTTGATCATCAAGAAGAGTGCGAGAAGGATTACGATCCAAAAGTGGAGGCCGGGGCGGAGGAGGCCAAGGACGAGGAGGAGGAGGCCGAAGAGGTTGATGCTCCTATGGAGACACAATTAAGCATGAAGGCACCATCAAGAACGAGAACTCGCAACTATTGCCAAGATGAATGTATTGCATTGTGTCACACTCGGATGAACATGTTACTTGATGCATTGGTTGGAACAAATCAATCGAAGAACCAGTTTTGGGGTAGGATTGTGGAGTACTACAACAACGTCATGGAAGTCACATCAAGCTGCATCCAAGATTCTCTTGGACACCATTGGGGTACCATGCAAGAGTAATGCAACCAATGGTCCGGTTGTATTGTTAAGTCAACCATGCGCAACCGAGTCGTATCCAAATCTCAAACTATGGGGCAATCATCCAAGATCTTCTCAAGCAATTCAACAAGAAGTATGATTACAGAGTGAGCTTCTCTTTCAGACTAGATGGAGATCATGCTTCGAAATGGAGAAGTTGCAACGTTCTTGGTAAGTGCTCGGATGGGTACTCACCGGAGGCGAGCCAACTGGTGGGCTAAGAAAAGTGTCGAATCAATGCATAGGTGGAGTGCACACCGGTCGGCCCATGTTCGTGCGGTTTTCCAGGGTTTTGATTTTTCCCCTTTCCTTTTTGGGCCATTTACATTTCTGTCCCTAACTCGAACCACCTACTCAGATTTGCCCCTACTTTCGAAGCCTGCTCAAATTTGCCCCTCTGCCGTTATGTAACCTTATAGAAATGCCCTTCCGTTTCCGTCCGGTCAAAGTGGTTTGGCCGTCTACGTGGCATTTGTTGGACATTTTTTACCCTGACTATATGTGTCACTACGGGTGGGACCCACTGAAATAAAATCATATCCAGGCTCTCACTCACTTACATGTGGGTCACTGCAGAAAAATTAAAAAGAACCCTCTCTCTCACTTACACATGGGGCCCCACTTGTACTAGTTATTTTTCTTAATTAATTTAGCAGTTTTGCTAATTGACAGGGCCCACCGATTAGTCTCAGTAATTAGCTTAATATTTAACACTAGGTGGAATTAGTAATAATCTAACTGGTCTACCACCAGCATTAAGCCGCCGGCGAGCATATGCCATGAACGAGGGCAGGGGAGCTCTGTTCCGGCAACCAAACGAGCGGTGGAATCGTCCTACGTGCTCCTGGGCTTGCTCCGCGTTGAATGGAAGTGGTAGGGCGAGCAAGGACGACCGGAGTATCGGGCACGGCCGAGGCCAGCGGCGCCGGCGGTTGAAGCTAGGTGGCAGGGGGCTAGAAAGCATGGGAAGAGGGGATAGAGGTGTATTGGCATCAACATCTCACTGCGAGCATGCCAGTGGTCGAAGGGTCTGGGAAGGGTCGACAGTGAGCACATGTACCTCGTCTACGGCCGCCGCGATGAGGCATCGTGGGGTGGGGGCTAGACAAAGAAGAGCTCATCGTTGAAGTGTCTGGAAGACTCCACAACATCAGATGTATCAACTGGATGGTAAGGGAGCGTTGATGGACCTCATACAATGGCGAATCAAAGACGATGGACAGATGCGGTGGAGATGGTGTTGGTCGCGGAGTTGCAGGCTACCCGAGGTCACGATCTCCGACGTGAGTACGCTTTGTTTCATGGCGGGGCTTGCACGCATGGAAGTGCGGCTTCTCCTTGCTGTTGGCCACGTGAACGGCGGCGCTCGGGTGATCGGGCGGGCGACACACCCTCGGCCTCTGAAGAGGAAGAAGACGACCAGCCAGTGGGCTGGGCTGGAAGGTAAGGGCGCCCTTTCTCTTTTATTTTTCATTTGCTGTTTTATTTTTTTCCATGGGCAAAATGTCCAACAAACGTCCAGATAGCGGTCAACGCCCTTTGACTGGACGGTAACGATATGGAAGGGCATTTTTATAAGTGCAACTGACGGGAGAGGGGCAAATTCGAGCATGCTTCCAAATTAGGGGCAACTCTGAGTAGTGGATTCGAGTTAGGGACACAGATGTAATAGACCCTTCATTTTTTCTTCTTTTTAAATAAACTTCAGGAACGTTTATTAAAAGTTCTGAGCATTTTTTAAAATTCAAGATTTTTTTATACACACATCCTTTTTCAAACTACAAAAGTATTTTTGAAATATGTGTTTATTATAACACCAACATTTTTGAGAAATTATAGAACATTTTTTAATTTGGTATTTTTCTAGAATCCATGATTTTATAAACTCCTAAGCATTTTTAAAAGAAGAACATCTTTTTACAGCTACGAACATATATTTTTAATTCAAGATCATTTTTGAAAATTCACAACATTTTTATAATTCCTGAAAAATACTCTATTTTTATCTTGTAGTTATATATTTCTAGAACCTACAGAAATAAGCACGATACCTAATTTTTTGGGAGTAAAACCACCGAAAAAGCAGAAAAAAAGAGAATGAAAATCGGGAGCGATCTGGGCCACTTGGCTCAAGAAGCAAGACATCCATGTGAGTTTTTCATCAGTTTGTAACGGGCGACATATAAGAAGACTCAAGAGCCATATTTCAACAGATCAGCAAAGGGAGCTCCTATATGACGCTATGTATGTCAAAATAACGGGATACCGACAGTTGGTTTTCTAGTGATCTTATGTGGATTTACAGGTTTTCACATTTCCCATAAAACACAAAACTTTATTTATATCAAATAAAAAGTAATTTTTTTGAAAAATTCGTGACTATTTTGCAAAAATCATGTAATTTTTCAAATAAGTTGTGAACATTTTATGTAACTGTCATGAGGATTTTTGGAAATTTAAATATTTACTAATACAAAGATGAAATGAAAACGAAAAAAATAAAAGAATAAAAAATATAGAAAGGAAAAATAACAGAAAATAGAAAAGTGATGGAAGAAAAAAAACCTGGCAGAACCCGAATAAAAGCCACTACCAAACACAAGGAAAAAACACTCGGAAATATATATATATTATAAAATCACTTTCAACCCTTAACTTCAAGACTTCAATTTGTCCTGGTCCAGTTAGCACGCCCACTGAAGGCAAGGTCGTATACTAGGAAAACCTCGAAGCGAAGGAAAGGCAAGTTGGTGGGCTAGTGAACATATCTGCTGTAAATATAATCAGCCCCGTGTTGCGGCCTTGTGTGTCTGGGCCTATATATCTCTGCCCACAAGACAAGGGTCAACTTTTTTTTTTTTTTTGCTCAAAGAAATAGGGGTCAACTTTCTTTCTTGTCCCTTTTGCAAACTGCGTGCATGCAAAACCCGGCAGTAGAGGTTGTCTACAGGCTTATTTCTAACTATTTTCGGGTGGCCTTTTCTGCTTGTTACATTGAGTGCTAATGATATAATATAATGGTTTAATGTTGTGGAATCCTAAAGAAATAATGTTGTGATTATTATCCGATATGTTTTTCTTACATGGGTCTACTATGCTACATGATAGAACAACTACTACTGAAGATACATATTTAATGTGCTTTTTTTGCGGGCGCACAATTTAATGTGCTATATGTATAGTATTTCAGAGTAGTGATTAATTTCAAATATCAAAATCTAGGTTGCATTTAGTAACATGTTCTCCACAAGATATATTTTGGTATATCATATCTAAATGCTATAGTGACCTTGCGGACATCAAGTGACTATATATAAACACATGATGATCAAAACATAAATGTGAGAAATAATATAAGAGCAAGAATGGGTCCTTCGAGATTTATGCCTCTAATAAATAACACAATAAGAAATATAGGTTGAGAGATATCGTCCATAAAGAATATAGGTATAGGAGGAAAAAGGAATAATAGACCACTCCTCATGGCATCTATCAAGAACAACACACAGGCTATATGTTTCGTAGTTCTTCTGGTGATGTCTAGCACTTTATGGTCATGTCAAGCAACTACGAGAAACAAAGGCACACTCTTTGTTTATGTTTACAATAGTCCAATTCTGTATGATGTACCTTGGATATTCATATAATCTAAACTCATGCAACTTATACTACATATGCTAATATGAAAGAGGATGCTATATATATATACCTTGTTGTTTGTAGGTACAACTGGATTGTGGACTTCGTGTACTCCTTTCCGAGCATGCCAGATACCAACACCCAACAATGTTGCTATGTGCAAGCTTAGCTGTGAATGGCGTGGTTACAACTTTGAAAAAAGTCATTGCGACCGTTCCATATGGTGCTGTTGGGAATGGTGAATGCTATGGAAATGATGGATACAATGTACTTTCATGTGCCAAAACCTTGTGCTACTAAGATATGGAAAATTATAATAAATTATACAAACTGATTTTGGCTTGACTACACAACTCAATAAACTTATAGAAATCTCAATTTAAGTTTCTGTGATATGAAAAGTGGTTTTCCTAATTCTCGATTGTCGTATAATTTCTTAGCGCTCAATAGACATAACCATCGAACCAACAACTCTGAGAGTAATACTGCATTTTTTAACTAACCTGAACAACGGGGGAGGCGTTTTGGCTCCTGGGAGCACATCCTCCTGCATGAACAGTAATCATAAAAAAATTGTAAACGTTAAAAAAAATCTGAGTTTCTTTTTGAAGATGTTCGTGTTAGTGTCGCAAACATCCTTGACAATTTTCATGTGGAACGGAGCGACATTGTTTTGTCGGTGAAAAAATAACAAATTTTAGGTGACATTTGTTGCTAATATTTGGTATTTTATTTTATTTTTTTCACTGGACAAAATGCTTAAAGTTTTTGCCTAAAAGTTTGTAAGTAGCATTTGGATGTTACTATGAACACATAAATTTTTTGTTGGATTTGTTTTGACATTCCAAATTATTTTCGCGCGCAAGAGCATGTGCACCAGAGAGCCACATTGTATTTCCGCCTGAATGAACTATTATATCACTCTCAGTACTATTAAATCAGTATGAAGAAACTTGTAAATTCAGTGGAGCCTTAGTTAAAACTACATCTGTTTTGCACTAGATGAACACATTTTTTACAACATGGTAAAATTTTGCTTAGATTCATACAGAAATTTATAAAACAGTTTTGTGTTAAATTTTAGCCAATTGAGAAATAGATGTCTCCTATAAATAAGGATCATGTTCGACCAATCTTGATCTGCCAGGAGTGGGATTATTCTACACTCATGATTTTCTTTATAGATCTAGGATTGTTCAGGATACAAGCAAAGATGCTGGCTAGAGAGGCCATACATGATATCGAACCAATATCGCGTGGCCACCTTGGCAAAGCTACGAGCCCCATGGTTAAATGAATCCCTATACTCATGCAAAAAAGGATCGTTGTAAATCAAACAAATGAGCTTTAAATATGATATACCAAAGGGGAACCTACCTGATGATCTCTCGACGAGGCCGGCCCCGGCTTATACAACATACCAAGGGTCCTAGGCTTACAGATCCTAGTCGACTACATCGGTGGACGTAGACTCCTCCTCAGCTCAAGTACACTTGTCTTGTACATTAAGTCTTCTAGAGTCTTCCATATAAATGTCACGGGCTGCCCAAAGTGACCCAGGATGAAACCGACCTAGGGGTCTACCAGGCCAGGAACTGACATAGTGAGGTACCCCTGGGCTGTGACATCATCAGTAGCCCTGATTTGGTCTTCAAGCTTGCCAACACCAAGTTACACATTGTCTTTAAGTCGTCGATGTTGAAACTTGTTCTTCCAAGCCTCCCTAACAACATCTTCATGTAATTGGTCTCAAGCTGCCGGATCGCCTCTGGGATAGCGCAATCCACCTCGGTCTTAAGCCATTGATGAAGATTGCCAACCTGCACCGAAAATGTTTCCCACGCAGTCAGCTACTCATGGGTTGAATTCCCGCATAGCGTCTTTATGGTTCAAACTGCACAGTCCTGTTAGAGTAGACCTGTCTCATCAGTTGGTCCCACCGGACCATGTGTCAGACTTGACCTAGCGATCAATGTAACGTGCGGGAGTGGGTATAGGTCCCACCCACGCCACGTCACATGCATCAACAGAGGAAGCGTGTCTGATTCTCGCCCTCACTTAACAGAGTCACCTCAATCCCCACGTGCACTTAGCGCCATCGTGGGGATACGAAGAGATTTACCACTGTGTGGCGTTGATTGCCTGTCACCGTTTCACATTTCCACCCTCGTATACAAGGGAATGGATGGAGCGAGGGGCAGCTCATGCTATTGTTTCCCTTGTTCTCATCTTCTTCCCGGCACAACAACAGCTCCACCGCTTTTGCGCCGTGTCGTTGTCCTGCTACTTCACCGTGCCATAGCACCATCGCTCTAGCACATCCCGACATCACCACCGTGCCGCCAGGTGCTACAAGCTCACCACAGATGGAAAGATGGTCAACACTGGAAAGGAGATTGTCACTATTGTGGCCAAGGTCACCTCCAAGACAAAGAGAAAATGGAAGCCCTCCACCAACGTGGCCAGTTGGACCGCCTTGCGGCCTATGGGTATCTTCCTTAGCTATGGTGGTCCTCACGTGCTCTCCCATCATCATGACCGAGAATGGCGACGCCCGAGAACAGGTGTACCCATAGCCTGAGCCGCATAAGAGTGTCAATTTCATCCCTTTCCTGATTCATGGATTGGGCTTTTCTGATTCATCTGTCCTTTCAGGGTTTGCTGCATTTTTACTACTTCAAAGTCCACTACCTTCCCTCATTTCTATCTTGCACATTGCATGCTTCATCACCTTGTGTGAGGCTTTTCTCTATGTCGAGTCCCACTTTGGCATGTGGCAGAAATATTTTCATGTCAAGTTGCAGACGAATGTGAGGAACACCTGCGAGTGCAGTGGAGACACCATCGGCAAGCAGGCTGGACGCGACTACCTACCCGAGGACAAAATGATGGACATGTAAGACCCTTCCACCACCTTGCCAGCCACCACCGCCAGCGCGACGCATCAGGAAATGAGCCCTGCGCCGCTGCCCACAACAAGGAAGAAGCTAGGCACTTAAAACCCACGCGTGCCACCACACAGGCAAGCATCGCCAGTAGCAAGGTCGGTGGCAAGACCACTACTTCTCTGAAGACGTGAGGCCGCCCTCCCGCTGCTCCAGCCTGTGACAAGCGGGCAAGGAGGTCGATGAGACCCGCGTCAGCGCTCACCGAGGATATGGCGAGGATAATAAGAAAAAGATGCCTCTGGTGCCTCGTAC
This sequence comes from Triticum timopheevii, assembly GCA_963921465.1. NCBI lineage: Eukaryota > Viridiplantae > Streptophyta > Magnoliopsida > Poales > Poaceae > Triticum > Triticum timopheevii. Next base: position 24,601,346 of record OY997266.1, on the reverse strand, counting down.
CCCATCTTCGGCCACCCTTACGGTTGCTCGTCCGGCCGCCACTGCCACCACCAAGGGTCGTGGCCGCCAAGTGGTCAAACAAATGCCATCAAGGTAAATAAATGTATTTTAATATCGATTGGTGCATTGTATGGTGATTGCTTGCGGCCCTAGGTGATGTGCTTGTTGTCATAGTGCGGAGATGAACCCAAACAAACGTTGGTCATCTTTGGAGGAGTCACAAATGCTTGGGCTTGAAGATCTCAACTATAACTCGGTGTCTGATCAACAAGAAGACTGAGGGAGTCCCGGACTAGGGGGTGTTCGGATAGCCGAACTATCATCTTCGGCCGGACTCCTGGACTACGAAGATACAAGATTGAAGACTCCGTCCCATGTCCGGATGGGACTTTCCTTGGCGTGGAAGGCAAGCTTGGCGATACGGATATGTAGATCTCCTACCATTGTAACCGACTCTGTGTAACCCTAACCCTCTTCGGTGACTATATAAACCGGAGGATTTTAGTCCGTAGGACGAACAACAATCATACCATAGGCTAGCTTCTAGGGTTTAGCCTCTCTGATCTCGTGGTAGATCTACTCTTGTACTACCCATATCATCAATATCAATCAAGCAGGAGTAGGGTTTTACCTCCATCGAGAGGGCCCGAACCTGGGTAAAAACATCGTGTCCCTTGTCTCCTGTTACCATCCGCCTAGATGCACAGTTCGGGACCCCCTACCCGAGATCCGCCGGTTTTGACACTGACAATGGTGCTTTCATTGAGAGTTCCTCTGTGTCGTCATCTTTAGACCCGATGGCTCCTTCGATCAACAACGATGCGGTTCTGGGTGAGACTTTTCTCCCAGGACAGATCTTCGTATTCGGCGGCTTTGCACTGCGGGCCAATTCGCTTGGCCATCTGGAGCAGATTGAAACCTACGCCCCTGGCCATCAGGCCAGATTTGGAAGTTTGAACTATACGTCTGACGCCCGCGGGGACTTGATCTTCGACGGGTTCGAGTCACAGCCAAGCGTGCCGCACTGTCATGATGGGCATGATCTAGCTCTGCTGCCGGACAGTGCCCTGGAGGCCGCACAAGTGTCCGCTCTGACCCTTAGCTCGGAGCCGACTACGCCGATCGAGGATGGGTGGATGGACACCGCCTCGGGGGCTGCTATCTCTACGGCGGTTGAGCCGAACACCAACCCTGTCCTTTGCGAAGCTCGTGACTCCAAGGTGCCGGACTCCTCTCTGGACTCCGAACCTTCCGCGCCCCTGCCAATCGAATCCGATCAGGCGCCGATCATGGAGTTCACTGCTACGGACATCTTTCAGCACTCGCCCTTTGGCGACATCCTGAATTCGCTAAAGTTTTTCTCTTTATCAGGAGAGCCCTGGCCGGATTATGGTCAGAAAGGTTGGGATGCGGACGACGAAGAAATTTAAAGCCCACCCACCACCCACTTCGTAGCCATTGTCGATGATTTAACCGACATGCTCGACTTCGACTCCGAAGACATCGACGGTATGGACGACGATGCAGGAGACAACCAAGAACCAGCGCCTATAGGGCACTGGAAGGCCACCTCGTCATACGACATTTACATGGTGGACATCCCAAAAGATGGGAATGGCAATGGAACAACGGAGGATGACCCTTCCAAGAAACAACCTAAGCGACGGCGTCAGCGGCGCCGCTCTAAATCCCGCCACAGCAAAAATGGTGATTCCGGCACGGGAGACAAATAACACCCCGGACAGTGCCGAAGACAACTCCCTCTAGCAGGATTCAGTGCGGGAGGATGGAGAAGCCAGCCCTCACGAGAAAGCGGCAGGCAGAGAGGTAGAGGACGATAATTACATGCCTCCCTCCGAAGACGAGGCAAGCCTCGACGACGATGAATTTGTCGTGCCTGGGGATCCCGTCGAACAAGAGCGTTTAAACGCAGGCTTATGGCCACGACAAGCAGCCTCAAGAAAAAGCAGCAACAGCTTAGAGCTGACCAAGACTTGCTAGCGGACAGATGGACTGAAGTCCTTGCGGCCGAAGAGTATGAACTCGAACGCCCCTCCAAGAGCTACCCAAAACGCAGGCTGCTACCCCGATTAGAGGAGGAAGCACCTAATCCTACATCACCAGCGCATGATACGGCCGACCGGCCACCTCATGGCCGCGACAGAGAGGCCTTTCGGCCCTCCAGTCAAGCTGCACCCCGGCGCCGCTCAAAAAATACCAAGACGCGGGAAAATGCGCCAGACCTGCGGGATATACTGGAGGACAAGGCAAGGCAAACAATATCGATCTACGGATCGCGTGGGCGCCCCACGATACGTGATGATAACCGTCACGCCGGATATGGCAATTCCGGCCGGGCTGAACACAGTAGACAAAGCTCATTTGAGCTGCGTCGTGATATAGCCCAATACAGAGGCATCGTACACCCACTATGCTTCACAGACGAAGTAATGGATCATCAAATCCCTGAGGGTTTCAAACCCGTAAACATTGAATCATACGATGGCACAACAGATCTTGCGGTCTGGATCGAGGACTATCTCCTTCATATCCACATGGCCCGCGGTGATGATCTACACGCCATCAAATACCTCCCACTCAAGCTTAAAGGACCAGCTCGGCATTGGCTTAACAGCTTGCCAGCAGAGTCAATTGATTGTTGGGAAGACCTGGAAGCCGCATTCCTCGACAACTTCCAGGGCACCTATGTGCGACCACCAGACGCCGATGACCTAAGCCACATAATTCAGCAGCCAGACGAATCGGCCAGACAATTCTGGACACGGTTCCTAACCAAGAAAAATCAAATCGTTGACTGTCCGGATGCAGAGGCCCTTGCAGCCTTCAAACATAACATCCGCGATGAGTGGCTTGCCCGGCACCTAGGACAGGAAAAGCCAAAATCCATGGCAGCCCTCACAACACTCATGACCCGCTTCTGCACGGGAGAGGATAGCTGGCTAGCTCGTAGTAACAACATGACCAAGAGCCCTGGTAATTCGGATACCAAGGACAGCAACGGCAGGTCGCGTCGCAACAAGCACAAGCGCCACATTAACGGCGATAATGATGAGGATACGATAGTCAATGCCGGATTCAGAGGCTCCAAACCCGGTCAGCGGAAAAAGCCATTCAAAAGAAATACTCCGGGCCCATCCAATTTGGACCGAATACTCGATCGCTCGTGCCAGATACACGGCACCCCCGAAAAACCAGCCAACCACACCAACAGGGATTGTTGGGTGTTCAAGCAGGCAGGCATGTTAGCTGCCGAAAACAATGACAAGGGGCTGCATAGCGATGAAAAGGAGGAGCCCCGGCCGCCGAACAATAGAGGACAGAAGGGCTTTCCCCCACAAGTGCGGACGGTGAACATGATATACGCAACCCACATACCCAAAAGGGAGCGGAAGCGTGCACTAAGGGACGTATATGCGATGGAGCCAGTCGCCCCAAAGTTCAATCTGTGGTCCTCCTGCCCGATCACTTTTGATCGAAGGGACCACCCCACTAGCATCCGCCATGGCGGATTCGCCGCATTGGCTCTAGACCCAATCGTTGACGGATTTCACCTCACTAGAGTCCTGATGGACGGCAGCAGCAGCCTGAACCTGCTTTATCAGGATACAGTGTGCAAGATGGGCATAGAGCCCTCAAGGATTAAACCCACAAAGACGACTGTCGGTGTCAAAACCGGCGGATCTCGGGTAGGGGGTCCCGAACTGTGTGTCTAGGCGGAAGGTAATAGGAGACAAGGGACACGATGTTTTTACCCAGGTTCGGGCCCTCTCGGTGGAGGTAAAACCCTACTCCTGCTTGATTAATATTGATGATATGGGTAGTACAAGAGTAGATCTACCACGAGATCAAAGAGACTAAACCCTAGAGGCTAACCTATGGTATGATTGTTGTTCGTCCTATGGACTAAAACTCTCCGGTTTACATAGACACCGGAGAGGGCTAGGGTTACACAGAGTCGGTTACAATGGTAGGAGATCTACATATCCGTATCGCCAAGCTTGCCTTCCACGCCAAGGAAAGTCCCATCCGGACACAGGACGAAGTCTTCAATCTTGTATCTTCATAGTCTGGGAGTCCGGCCAAAGATGATAGTTCTGCTATCCGGACACCCCCTAGTCCAGGACTCCCACAGTAGCCCCTGAACCAGGCTTCAATGACGACGAGTCCGGCGCGCATATTGTCTTCGGCATTGCAAGGCGGGTTCCTCCTCCGAATACTTCATAGAAGATTTTGAACACAAGGATAGTGTCCGACTCTGCAAAATAAGTTCCACATACCACCGTAGAGAGAATAATATTTACATAAGTTCAATCTGCTGACGTACTTCGTGGCGTGACATCACACCATGGCCAAGCCTTTATTCGAATTGTTTTTAACGGTTCCACTTCAGCCCGTTTAGCGAAGCGGTTTCCTTGGCACGTCTTGTCAAAGGAGAGATCGTGTCCCCTTATTCCGGGATTCTCATCAATACGGGCGTGGGTAACCCAACCGCGCCATTGATTACGGTGCTTGGGAGATAAGCGAGTTTTATCAGGCTGGTGGGGACGCATAGTTTCGTCCATATAAGGGGATAAGGATCCACCTTGTTACCTACGCCTTCTTCCTCCTTTGCTTATCCATTTCCGCGTACTCGAGCTCCAGCGCCCAATTCCGCACATCTCGCCTCAACCATCCCCAACTATGTCCGGAGCGGGAGGCAAGTGGATGGCCTCCTCCATCACGGAAGGGCACATCAAAAGGCTGCGAAAGGCCGATACTTGTCCAGCGACATCGCGCATCGGCTCCCCGACAAGGGGCAGCTCATCCCCACCCCCGGGCCCCATGAGAGGGTGGTGTTCCTCACCCACTTCCCCCGCGGACTAGGTTTTCCACTTCACCCATTTTTCCGGGGGCTCATGTTCTACTATGGCCTGGATTTCCACAATCTGGCCCCGAATTTCATCCTCAACATCTCGGCGTTCATCGTCGTGTGTGAGGCCTTCCTCTGCATCCAGCCCCAGTTCGGCTTATGGCTGAAGACCTTCAATGTCAAGCCGAAGGTAGTGGGCGGCCGCCAAGCGGAGTGCGGAGGTGCCATGGTGGGCAAGATGCCCAACATCCTATGGCTTGAGGGCTCCTTTGTGGAGACCATAAAGGGGTGGCAATCGGGGTGGTTCTACATCACCGAGCCGCGTGACCCTGAATGGGCAGCGGCCCCCGAATTCAGATTTGGCATCCCCACGCGGCTCACCTCCTGGAAAGAGAAGGGCCTATCATGGGGTGATTCGGAGGAGCTGACCAGACTCCAATCCTGCGTCCAAACCTTGGTGAACAAAAAGCTCAAGCTTGTCGACGTAGTCCAGGTCATGCTCATCCGCCGGATCCTCCCGTGCCAGGAACGGGCCTTTAATTTGTGGGAGTTCAATCCGGCACAGCACCAAACCTTGAACAGGCTCTTCGACACTACGTACAAAGATGACTGGAAGGTGCTGTTCTAGGGCGCCGAGGCTCCCGCATCCACTACCGAAGATCGCGGATTCAGCTCGCAGCATCAAGCCGGCGAGGTAAGCTATTTTATCCTTTACAGGACGCTTATTTTCTATAGTTTGACTCTATGCGGGATCTAAACTCCCTTCACCTTTGATAGGCTTGGCAAAAAACGTCCGGGCAGGTTAACTGTCCGGCTCCCTTGCCAGAAGACCCATCGGCCTCCCAATTGACGGGGCTGCTGGCTCCGGTGCCTTACGTGGTGCCGGAGAAGAAGGCCAAGAAGAAGGCCACGAGAACTCGGAGGAGTTCCCGGCGCCAGGTGTTATCGGACTCATCGTCCGATGACTCCGAGGCGGACTCCTCCCGCGAAGACGAGGAGGAGAAAAAAGAGGCCTCTCCCCCAGCGGGGGGAGAGAAGAAAAGGAAGGCCTCCCTAATGGGGGAGGCCGAAGGGTCCAAGAAGGGAAGGACCCTCCCCCCGGACTACTCCACCAACACCGATGACGATGAAGAGGAGTGGCCACGAAGGACTAAGCCCCTGGCAACTTCGTAAGTGTCCGGATACTAGAATAGCTCATGGTGTTTCGTTTGTCGCATAGAATCTCTTAACGCCGAATACAACCCTGCAGCCCGCCCGAGGACGGGCTCGACACTTCCACGAGCGGCTCCCTAGCGCCATCGGACGTGGATAGCACTTCACATCCGGCCGTCTCCTCTCCTCGCGCTGCGGATGACACCGAGGTGGGGTCCCAAAAGGGGCCCAGCCAGAAGGAGGAGGCTCCGGAGGTGCCGCAGGGCAACCTCCCGGACTTTGGGCATGAGGGGGGTCAACCCCTAAAGGCTTCTGAGTCCGGCCCTGTGCCGGACTCCGCACCGGAACCTTTAGTGGTTCCGGAGTCCGGCGGGCGGCCCCTTCATAAGAAGGACGAGACTGCGACGCCAGCGGCCTCCGTCCAACTGGAGGCGCCGGATAATTTGCTGGAGGCGCTTAAAGGCGCCTCCATCGACGAGGAGCACCGCGCTGTTATGAGTGCGGTGATCCAGAAAGTTCAATCCGCCAAAAGCGGGCTGACTGAAGCCTGTACCAGCCTTCTAGCAGGCTTTGAGGTATGTCATTAAGATATGTAAAAATAGTACCGCATAGACAGTAGCCCCTGATGCTCAGTTTGGTGTTCGGAAAGAAAAGCCGAACTGAGGATCTAAAAATATATACGCAGGAGTCTAACATAAATATGTCAATATGGGAATGCAGGATGCGCTGCTGACTTCTGCCTCACTGACTGCGGAGGTCAATGCATTGAAGCAGAGCCTCGAGCGGTCCAAGAACGAGCTCGGCCTTGCCAAGAAGCAGCTCGAGGACAAGGAAGGTAAGTAATACCTTATAGAAAGGATTTGGTTGCAAAAAATGACAGGAATAACGTGAGTATTGCAGGGGCCACAAACGAGGTGGCGACCCTGAAGGAAGCGGTGTCCAAGGCCGAAAACAATGCGGCCGTGGAACGCACCGAGCGAGAGAAGTAGGAGGCGCGGGTGGCGGAGGTGCGGCAAGAGCTCCAGGCTCTCGTGGAAAAACACGAGAGTTTGGAGCGTGGCTCAAAGACTCGAGAGTCCGAGCTTGCCTCGGCTCTTGAGAGTGCCAAAGCCGCTAAGGCCGAAGCCCAAAAAGCCCTCCAGGAAATTGAGGCGATAAAAAAGATAGCGGCAGGTAAGGCATTCTTCATGCAAAGCAAGCATGTAAAAGTGAATTGTCTGTTACTTACCCGAATTCGGAGCTCTCCAGGAGCGTTCGGAGATCTGCCCCGTAGTGTGTCCGATGCTGCCGCGTTCTACCGAGCTGAGGAGGAGAGCTCGACGGAGAAGGTGTTCTGGTCTCAATATGCTGAGGCCGGACATCCGGTGCCCCTGAGCGACCAGCTGGAGCAGCTAGTCGAGCTCCACAAGGTGGTCGAACAGGCCATGAAGGGCCTCATAGTTCGGCTGTGGCAAAAAGAAGCCATGCCTGGGAGCTACTTCGGTCTGGTGCAGCGGCTGGTGGACGCCTGTCCATGGATTGAAGTCATCAAGCATTCCATCTGCATTGAAGGTGCCCGTCAGGCCCTTGCCCGCGCTAAAGTGCACATATGTGGCTTAGGTCATCAGCGTCTGGTGGTCGCACATATGTGCCCTGGAAGTTATCAAGGAATGCGGCTTCCAGGTCTTCCCAACAACCAATTGATTCTGCTGGCAAGCTATTGAGCCAATGTCGAGCTGGTCCTTTAAGCTTGAGTGGGAGGTATTTGATGGCGTGTAGATCATCACCGCGGGCCATGTGGATGTGAAGGAGATAGTCCTCGATCCAAACCGCAGGATCTGTTGTGTCGTCGTATGATTCAATGTTTACGGGTTTGAAACCCTCAGGGATTTGATGATCCATTACTTCGTCTGTGAAGCATAGTGGGTGTGCGGCGCCTCTGTATTGGGCTATGTCACGACGCAGCTCAAATGAGCTTTGTCTACTGTGTTCGGCCCGGCCGGAATTGTTGTATCTGGCGTGATGGTTATCATCACGTATCGTGGGGCGCCCACGCGATCTGTAGATCGATCTTGTTTGTCTTGCCTTGTCCTCGAGTATATCCCACAGGTCTGGCGCATATTCCCATGCCTTGGTATTTTTGAGCGGCGCCGGGGTGCGGCTTGAGTGTAGGGCCGAGAGGCCTCTCTGTCGCAGCCACGAGGTGGCCGGTTGGCCGTATTATGCGCTGGTGATATAGGTTTAGGTGCTTCCTCCTCTAATCGGGGTAGCAGCCTGCGTTTTGGGTAGCTCTTGGAGGGGCATTCGAGTTCATACTCTTCGGCCGCAAGGACTTTAGTCCATGTGTTGGCTAGCAAATCTTGGTCAGCTCTAAGCTGTTGCTGCTTTTTCTTACGGCTGCTTGCCATGGCCATAAGCCTGCGTTTGAAACTCTCTTGTTCGATGGGATCCTTAGGCACGACGAATTCGTCGTCGTCGAGGCTTGCCTCGTCTTCGGAGGGAGGCATATAATTATCGTCCTCTACCTCTCTGTCTGCCGCTCTCTCATGAGGGTTGGCTTCTCCCTCCTCCTGTGCTGAATCCTGCTGGAGGGGGTTGTCTTCGGCACTATCCGGGGTGTTATTGTCTCCGGTGCCGGAATCTCCGTTTTTGCTGTGGCGAGATTTAGAGCGGCGCCGCTGACGCCGGCGTTTAGGCTATTTCTTGGAGGGGTCATCCTCCGTTGTTCCATCGCCATTCCCATCCTTTGGGATGTCCACCATGTAAATGTTGTATGACGAGGTGGCTTTCCAGTGCCCTGTAGGCGCTGGTTCTTGGTCGTCTCCTGCATCGTCGTCCATACCGTCGATGTCTTCGGAGTCGAAGTCTAGCATGTCGGTTAAGTCATCGACAGTGGCTACGAAGTGGGTGGTGAGTGGGCTTTGAATTTCTTCGTTGTCCGCATCCCAACCATCCTGACCATAATCCGGCCAGGGCTCTCCTGATAAAGAGAGACACTTTAGCGAATTCAGGATGTCGCCAAAGGGCGAGTGCTGAAAGATGTCCGCAGTGGTGAACTCCATGATCGGCGCCCAATCGGATTCGATTGGCGGGGGCGCAGAAGGTTCGGAGTCCGGAGAGGAGTCCGGCACCTTGGAGTCACGGGCTTCACAAAGGACAGGGTTGGTATTCGGCTCTATCACCGTAGAGGTAGCAGCCCTCGAGGCGGTGTCCAACCACCCGTCCTCGATCGGCCTAATCGGCCCCGAGCTAAAGGTCGGAGCGGACACTTGTGCGGCCTCCAGGGCACTGTCCGGCAGCAGAGCTAGATCATGCCCATCGTGACAGTGCGGCGCGCTCGGCTGTGGCTCGAACCCGTCGAAGATCAAGTCTCCACGGACGCCAGCCGTATAGTTTAAACTTCCAAATCTGACCTGATGGCCAGGGGCGTAGCTTTCAATCTGCTCCAGATGGCCAATCGAGTTGGCCCACAGTGCAAAGCCGCCGAATATGAAGATCTGTCCGAGGAGAAAAGTCTCACCCTGGACCGTGTCGTTGTTGACGATCGAAGGAGCCATCGGGCCTAAAGGTGACGACATAGAGGAACTCTCAATGAAAGCACCAATGTCGGTGTCAAAACGGACGGATCTCGGGTAGGGGGTCCCGAACTGTGCGTCTAGGCGGATGGTAACAGGAGACAAGGAACACGATGTTTTTACCCAGGTTCGGGCCCTCTCGGTGGAGGTAAAACCCTACTCCTGCTTGATTAATATTGATGATATGGGTAGTACAAGAGTAGATCTACCACGAGATCAAAGAGGCTAAACCCTAGAGGCTAACCTATGGTATGATTTTTGTTCGTCCTATGGACTAAAACTCTCCGGTTTATATAGACATCGGAGAGGGCTAGGGTTACACAGAGTCGGTTACAATGGTAGGAGATCTACATATCCGTATCGCCAAGCTTGCCTTCCACGCCAAGGAAAGTCCCATCCGGACACGGGACGAAGTCTTCAATCTTGTATCTTCATAGTCTGGGAGTCCGGCCAAAGATGATAGTTCAGCTATCCGGACACCCCCTAGTCCAGGACTCCCTCAACGACCTTCAAAGGCGTCATACCAGGTGTAGAGGCCAATTGTACAGGCTCAGTTACACTTGAAGTGGTCTTCGGATCACCGGATAACTTCCGAAGCGAGGAGTTAATCTTCGACATAGTCCCGTTCCGCAGCGGCTATCACGCACTGCTCGGACGAACCGCATTTGCAAAGTTCAATGCGGTGCCGCACTACGCATACCTCAAGCTCAAGATGCCAGGCCCTCGAGGAGTCGTTACGGTCAACGGAAACACCGAACGCTCTCTCCGAATGGAGGAGCATACGACGGCTCTCGCGGGGGAAGTACAAAGCAGCCTCTTAAGGCAATTCTCGAGTCCGGCTATTAAACGGCCGGACACCGTCAAGCGCGCCCAGAGTAACCAACAACAAGACCGCCTGGCACGTTCCGAGCACACATAGCAATGCGGCCCCAGCCCCAGCCCTCACGAAATTGCGAAACAAGTACTACGCGTACATAATTACGCTCTGGAAATACCATGGGCATAGGGGGGGCACGACCACGACAGGCCCAGAATGTGGCTCAACCGCACCAGGGGCTCCCAATTGTGTCATTTCTTCCTTTTTCTCTTACTTTTAGGACTCCTTTTTCAAGAAGCCCTGTCCGGCAGTAGAATTGCCGAACACACGACGCAACAGGCAGGGAAGCAGAAAGCTACGTCGAGTGTACAGGTGGCCTCTATAACGAGCAGTATACTTGTTTTACATATCATTCCGCAGCACGCTCCTGGAGGGCGACATGTCAAATAGTCCCGTCCCTTGCTTATCGCACTATTTGTATCGTTCTGCTTTTACCGCAGCTTTTTTAATAAACAATGCACAGCTTTTGCCTATTATTGCATTCCTTTTTCTTATCTACATATGTTCACTTATGATATGTTGCATCCGTACGCTTTGGTACGGCCAAATACACCAGGGGCTTAAGTACCCCAAAATATTGTGTGATAAGTCCGAACACTTTCACAAGTGCGGCACCCCGAACTTATAGCATTATATGCATCGGCTCCGAATCATGTCTTGGGTCAATAGTTGGGTTTGTCCGGCTCCCATGTTTTGGTACCTAATGTTCCGTTATATCGGCTAAGGTAGCGCTGGGAGAACCATTGCGATTGTGCCCCGGTTGAGCTGGGTTAAGCACCTCAGTGGAGAAAGCTAAAACTGACCGTCATGATAGGGCGAGAGCCGGTCGCTGTTCTAGAGGTTTCTTCGAGTCCCTAAAGACTTATGCCGCTTAGAGCGAGGAGTTGGCTTTGTCCGGCCCAGGCGTGGATAGCGCCCTAAACTCGGTCTTCCGAATACTAGGGGCTTCGCCGAAATTTAAAATTATAGAATTCTATGGCTAAGTGAGAGTGTTCAAGCATTATAGTCCAATTGCCTTGTTCGTTGCGTTGAGCGCCTCCCTCGAAGGACCCAAGAATGGGAAAAAGAGCGCTCAAGTTTATCCCGAACACCCCAGCACTCGTGGCATTGGGGTAGAAGCCGACGACTCGCCATCTCTCAAATTTAACAAACGGCTGCACAGAAGGTAATATTTTAAATTCACAAGCGTTGCTTAGCGCATATGAACAAGTTTTCAAGCGTACAGGATAACAAATGCGAGTTTACTCAAAAATTACATCTTTGGAGCACTCACCCGCTATAAGGCAGGCACCCTTCAGGACGTTCTCATAATACATCTCGGGCTTGCGATACTCCCTGCCCGGCGGTGGAGCATCCATCACAAGCTTCTCAGCGTCCATCTTGCCCCAGTGCACTTTATGACGGGCAAGGGCCCTACGGGCACCTTCGGTGCAGAAGAAGCGCTTGACGACTTCAATCCATGGACAAACGTCCACCAGCCGCCTCACCAGCCCGAAGTAGCTCCCAGGCACGGTTTCCTCGGGCCACAGCCGAACTATGAGGCCCTTCATGGCCTGTTCGGCCACCTTATGGAGCTCGACCAGCTGCTTCAGCTGGTCGCTCAGGGGCACCAGGTGTCCGGCCTCAGCATACTGAGACCAGAACACCTTCTCCGTCGAGCTCCATTCCTCGGCCCGGTAGAATGCGGCGGCGGCGGACACACTGCGGGGTAGATCTGCGAATGCTCCTGGAGAGCTCCGGATTCGGGTAAGTAACAAGTAATTCACTTTCACGTGCTTGCTTTGCATGAAGAATGCCTTACCCACCGCTATCTTCTTTATTGCCTCAATTTCCTGGAGGGCTTTTTGGGCTTCGGCCTTAGCGGCTTTGGCGCTCTCAAGAGCCGAGGCGAGCTCGGACTCTCGAGTCTTTGAGTCACGCTCCAAACTCTCATGTTTTTCCACGAGAGCCTGGAGCTCTTGCCGCACCTCCGCCACCCGCGCCTCCTGCTTCTCTCACTCGGTGCGTTCCGCGGCCGCATCGCTTTCGGCCCTGGACACCGCTTCCTTTAGGGTCGCCACCTCGTTCGTGGCCCCTGCAATTTTTGCGTTATTCCTGTTATTTTTTGCAACCACATTTTTTATATATACCCCCATAAGGTATTACTTACCTTCCTTGTCCTCGAGCTGCTTCTTGGCAAGGCCGAGCTCGTTCTCGAACCGCTCGAGGCTCTGCTTCAATGCATTGACCTCCGCAGTCAGTGCGGCAGAGGTCAGCAGCGCAGCCTGCATTCCCATATTGACATTCCTATGTTAGACTCCTGTGTACATCTTTTTTAAGATCCTCAATTCGGCTTTACTTTCCGAACACCAAACTGAGCATCAGGGGCTACTGTCTATGCGGTAATATTTTTTACATATCTTAAATACATACCTCAAAGCCTGTTAGAAGGCTGGCGCAGGCTTCAGTCAGCTCGCTCTTGGCGGACTGAACCTTCTGGATCACCACACTCATAACAGTGCGGTGCTCCTCGTCGATGGAGGCGCCGTTAAGCGCCTCCAGCAAATTATCTGGTGCCTCCGGTTGAACGGAGGTCGCCGGTGTCGCAGTCTCGCCCTTCTTATGAAGGGGCCGCCTGCCGGACTCCGGAACCACTAAAGGTTCCGGTGCGGAGTCCGGCCCAGGGCCTGACTCAGAACCCTTCGGGGTTTGATCCCCCGTGTGCCCGAAGTCCGGAAGGTTGCCTTGTGGCACCTTCGGGACCTCCTCCTCCTGACTGGGCCCCTTTTGGGACCCCACCTCGGCGTCATTAGCAGCGCGAGGAGAGGAGACGGCCAGAAGTGAAGTGCTATTCACGTCCGATGATGCTAGGGAGCCACTCGTTGAAGTGTCGAGCCCGTCCTTGGGCGGGCTGCAGGGTTATATTCGGCGTTAAGAGATTCTATGCGACAAATGAAACACCATGAGTTATTCTGGTATCCGGACACTTACGAAGTCACCAGGGGCTTAGTCCTTGGAGGACACTCCTCTTCATTGTCGTCGGCGTTGGTGGAGTAGTCCGGAGGGAGGATCCTTCCCTTCTTGGACCCTTCGGCCTCCCCCGTTGGGGCGGCCTTCCTTTTCTTCTCTCCCCCCGCTTGGGGAGAGGTCTCTTTTTCCTCCTCCCCGTCTTCGCGGGAGGAGTCTTCCTCGGAGTCATCGGACGATGAGTCCGACAACACCTGGCGTCGGGAACTCCTTCGAGTTCCCGTAGCCTTCTTCTTGGCCTTCTTCTCCGGCACCACGTAAGGCGCCGGAGCCAGCAGCCCCGTTAATTGGGCGTCCGCTGGGTCTTTTGGCAAGGGAACCGGATAGTTAACCTGCCCGGACGTCTTTTGCCAGGCCTGTCAAAGGTAAAGGGAGTTTAGATCCCGCATAGAGTCAAACTATGGAAAATAAGCGTCCTGTAAAGGGTAAAATAGCTTACCTCGCCGGCTTGACACTGCGAGTTGAATCCGCGATCTTTGGTAGCGGATGCGGGAGCCTCGGCGCCCTTGAACAACACATTCTAGGCATCTTCGTACATAGTGTCGAAGAGCCTGCTCAAGGTTTGGTGTTGTGCCGGATCAAACTCCCACAAATTAAAGGCCCGTTGTTGGCACGGGAGGATCCGACGGATGAGCATGACCTGGACTACGTTGACGAGCTTGAGCTTCTTGTTCACCAAGGTTTGGACGCAGGATTGGAGTCCGGTCAGCTCTTCCGAATCACCCCATGATAGGCCCTTCTCTTTCCAAGAGGTGAGCCGTGTAGGGAAGCCAGATCGGAATTCGGGGGCCACTACCCATTTAGGGTCATGCGGCTCGGTTATGTAGAACCACCCCGATTGCCACCCCTTTATGGTCTCCACAAAGGAGCCCTCGAACCATAGGACGTTGGGCATCTTGCCCACCATGGCACCTCCGCACTCCGTTTGGCGGCCGCCCACTACCTTCGGCTTGACATTGAAGGTCTTCAGCCATAAGCCGAAGTGGGGCTGGATGCAGAGGAAGGCCTCGCACACGACGATGAACGCCGAGACGTTGAGGATGAAATTCGGGGCCAGATCGTGGGAATCGAGGCCATAGTAGAACATGAGCCCCCGGACAAATGGATGAAGTGGAAAACCTAGTCCGCGGAGGAAGTGGGTGAGGAACACCACCCTCTCATGGGGCCTGGGGGTGGGGATGAGCTGCCCCTTGTCGGGGAGCCGATGCGCGATATCGCTGGACAAGTACCCGGCCTTTCGCAGCCTCTTGATGTGCCCCTCCGTGACAGAGGAGGCCATCCACTTGCCTCCCGCTCCGGACATGGCTGGGGAAGGTTGAGGCAAGATGTGCGGACTTGGACGCTGGAGCTCGAGTGCACGGAAATGGATTAGCAAAGGAGGAAGAAGGCATAGGTAAAAAGGTGGATCCTTATCCCCTTATATGGACGGACGAAGCTATGCGCCCCACCAGCCTGGTAAAACTCGCTTATCTCCCAAGCGCCATAATCAATGGTGCGGTTGGGTTACCCACGCCCATATTGATGAGAATCCCGGAATAAGGGGACGCGATCTCTGCTTTGACAAGACGTGCCAAGGAAACCGCCTCGCTAAACGCGCTGAGGTGGAACATTAAAAATGATTCGAATAAAGGCTTGGCCGTGGTGTGATGTCATGCCACGAAATACATCAGCAGATTGAATTTATGTGAATATTATTCTCTCTGCGGTGGTATGTGGAACTTATTTTGCAGAGCCGGACACTATCCTTGTGTTTAAAATCTTCTTTGAAGTATTCGGAGGAGGAACCCGCCTTGCAATGTCGAAGACAATATGCACGTTGGACTCGTCGTCATTGAAGCCTGGTTCAGGGGCTACTGAGGGAGTCCCGGACTAGGGGGTGTCCGAATAGCCGAACTATCATCTTTGGCCGGACTCCTGGACTACGAAGATACAAGATTGAAGACTCCGTCCCATGTCCGGATGGGACTTTCCTTGGCGTGGAAGGAAAGCTTGGCGATACGGATATGTAGATCTCCTACCATTGTAACCGACTCTGTGTAACCCTAACCCTGTTCGGTTCCTATATAAACCGGAGGGTTTTAGTCCGTAGGACGAACAACAATCATACCATAGGCTAGCTTCTAGGGTTTAGCCTCTCTGATCTCATGGTAGATCTACTCTTGTACTACCCATATCATCAATATCAACCAAGCAGGAGTAGGGTTTTACCTCCATAGAGAGGGCCCGAACCTGGGTAAAAACATCGTGTCCCTTGTCTCCTGTTACCATCCGCCTAGACGCACAGTTCAGGACCCCCTACCCGAGATCCGCCGGTTTTGACACCGACAAAGACCCCGAGGAGGATTATGAGCCAAAAGTGGAGGCCGACGCTGAGGAGCCTCCGAAAGTTGTTGATGGTTCTATGGATTCACAACAAGCGCGAGGGCACCATCAAGATCTAGAACTCACAAGTATTGCCAAGATTAATATATTGCATTGTGTAATGCTTGGACGAACATGTCAGTTGATGCATCAGTTGGAACAGATCAATCGAAGGACCGACTCTCGGGTAGAATTGTAGAGTACTACAACAACATAATGGAAGTCACATAACGCCACATCCAAGGCTCTCTTGGGAACCATTGGGGGTACCATGAAAGACCAATGCAACCGATGGCCCGGTTATACCGATCAAGTCAACCATGCGCCACCGAGTGGTGTGCAAATCTCGGACTATGGACCTATCATCCAAGATCTCTTGAAGCAATGCAACAAGAAGTAGGTCCTTGGTAACTGCTTAGATGGGTACTCAACGAATGTGAGGCAGCCAAATCGGTAAGGATAGGAGGGAGAGAAATCACAGGTTCGGTGAGGAAAACAAAAAAATTCTATGCACACGCGAGATCTATCCATGGAGATGCATAGCAACGAGAGGGGAGAGTGTGTCTACATACCCTCTTAGACAGTAAGAGAAGTGTTTATTAACGCAGTTGATATAGTCGAACTTCTTCGCGATCCAACCGATCAAGTACCAACGACACCTCCGCGTTCAGCACATGTTCAAATCGGTGACGTCCTCGCCTTCTTGATCCAGCAAGACGAGCGAAGTAGCGGATGAGTTCCGGCAGCACGACGGCGTGGTGATGATGGTGGTGATGCTATCTCCGCAAGGCTTCGCCTAAGCACTATGAAAATATGACCGATGGATGGAACTGTGGAGATTGGCACAGCACACGGCTAAGAGATTGTCGTGGTCCTTGTGTGGTGCCTCCTCCCACATATATATAGGTGGGGGGATAGGGGAGGCAGCTAGGAGGTGCCCCAAGGGTGGCCGAATCCCCCATGGGATCCCGCCCTTGGCCGCCCCCTTTCCTTGTATGTGCGCGGGAGGAAGGCAGGGGGAGGTGCCCCCCCCCCACCCGCCCTTTTCTTTCTCTCATGAGGAGGGAAAGGCAGGAGGGGACAACCCTCCCCCTTTCCTTCCCCTAGGGTCGGCGGCCAGGGAGAGGGGCGCACCAGCCCCTTGTGGGCTGGTGTGTTCCCCCTTTGGCCCATTAAGCCATATAGCCTCTCGGGGCTTCCCGGAACCCCTTCCGGTGATTCGATGACTACCCGATACCTCCCAAAACTCTTCCAGTGTCCAAATATCATCGTCCTATATATCGATCTTTACCTCCGGACCATTCCGGAGCTCCTCGTCATGTCCATGACCTAATCCAGAGCTCCGAACAACATTCGGTCACCAAATAATATAACTCATACAACACTATATTGTCAACGAACCTTAAGCATGCGGACCCTACGGGTTCGAGAACTATGTAGGCATGACCGAGACACCTCTCCATTCAATAACCAATAGCGGAACCTAGATGCCCATATTGGTTCCTATATATTCTACAAAGATCTTTATCGGTCGAACCGTTATGACAACATACGTAATTCCCTTTGTCTGTCGGTATGTTACTTGCCCGAGATTCGATCGTCGATATCTCCATACCTAGTTCAATCTCGTTACTGGCAAGTCTCTTTACTCGTTTCGTAATACATCATCTCGTAACTAACTCCTTAGTCATTTTTCTTGCAAGCTTCTTGTGATGTGTATTACCGAGAGGGCTTAGAGATACATCTTCGTCATACGGAGTGACAAATCCCAATCTCGATTCACGCCAACTCCACAGACACCTTCGGAGATACCTGTAGAGCATTTTTATGATCACCTAGTTACGTTGTGACGTTTGATAGCACACAAGGTATTCCTCCGATACCCGGGAGTTGCATGATCTCATGGTTGAAGAAACATGTATTTGGCATTAAGAAAGCAGTAGCAATAAACTGAACGATCATATGCTAAGCTAAATGATGGGTCTTGTCCATCACATCATTCTCCTAATGATGTGATCCCATTATCAAGTGACAACACATGTCTATGGTTAGGAAACAGTAACCATCTTTTGATCAACGAGGTAGGCTAGTAGACGCTCACTAGAGATACGGTATTTGTTTATGTATTCACACATTTATTTAAGTTTCCGGTTAATACAATTCTAGCATGAATAATAAATCTTTATCATGATTAAGGAAATATAATAATAACCATTTTATTGTTGCCTCTAGGGCATATTCCTATCAAGAAGAACAGTGTCGCTTCGATGGGAGGAGGATGAAAAACATGAGGCTTCGGATTTAAATAAGACAACTGAAAGAGGGAGAGCAAATCAACTGAAATAAAACTAGTTTTCAGCTGCCTGACCAAGTGCTCCCAAACTTAAAAGGTCAACTATCTAGTTAACTTTAATGCATCGATTTAGAAACTATCTGGTCCAAGAGGCACGCGAGAAGTAGCCAACATGCGAGAGTTGCACGGGTCGGCGAGTAGCATTGTCGGCAAAGTGGCAAGCAGATGCATGAGCAACAATTCTAAACATCAGTGGAACCGGCCAGTGGCCTTAGCTGAGGCCGAGGAGCACTGTCAAGGCCAATTGGGCAGGACGTCGCAGTCATGCTCGAGCGGAGGCAAACCGTGCAGGAAGCAGGGGGAGTACGACAACAACTTCAACCCTAAGCGGTGGTGTAGAAGAGGTTGCGGCCATTGGAGGGTGCACTCGCATGGGGCAAACGAGTAGGACATGGGAGTGGCAGCTCATGCGTGTAGCAAGCCATTGTAAAATGTAGTTGTGGCTCATTGCAAAAAAGTGTTTTATTAATGCATAGGTAGAGTGCACATCACGCGCCATGTTCTTGTGGTTTTCTAGGATTTCCATCTGATTTTTCTCTATCCTTTTTATTTTTATTTATAAATTTCAACTTCATGAACATTTATTAAAATTATGTACATTTTTTAAATTCAAGAATATATTATGAAATACATAATCCTTTTCAAACTACAATTATTTTTTAAATATGTGTTTTTTAAAAACACCAACATTTTTTGAAGATTATAGAACATTATTGAATTTCGTATTTTTATAAATTCCTAAGCATTTTTATAAAGAAGAACATCTGTTTACACCTATGAACATTTTGTTAATTCAAGATCATTTTTGAAAATTCACAAACAGTTTTATTATTCATGTAAAATGCTGTTATCTCACTGTTAGATATTTTTAAAATCTAACGACATAAGCAAGAGAGCTATTTTTTGGTTTAAACTGACGGAAATCTGGATAAAAAAAGAGAAAGAAAATTGGGAGCGATCTGAGCCACGTGGCTCAAGAAGGAAAGCCTTTTTCCATGTGCGTTTTGCCATCAATAACATCGCAGTGAGCGAGTTATAAGACGACTCAAGAGCTATATTGCAACAGATCAGCAAAGGGAGCTCCTAAATGACGCTATGTGTTTCTAGTGATTTTATATGCTTTTACAGGTTTTCACGTTCCCCTAAAAAGAAAATATTTGGAAGCACAATTAAAGTTGCAAGCGTTCCTCATCGCCTCCTCCTCCTCCTCCAAGAAAGAAAGTTAGGGTTCGTGCCTCTCGCCGGCGCCGGCGCAGGTCCGCCTCGTCTCCGGTGGCCCCAGGGCCATGGATGCGTGGTGGATCCTCGCAAGGGCCGGCGGGAGGGCTCCGTTTTTAGTCGTTTTTTTCAATCTTGTTAGGGTTTGTGTCCTACTCAGGAAGGCGAGACGGCAGTGGCTCCCTGAAGATGGAATAAAGGTCTCCCCGTCTAGTCCCTGTTCCGGCGGTGCGTCTAGCATCGTTGGTGGGCGTGTGGAGGTGTGTCTCCGGCAGATCTATCTTTGGTGGATTTGCTCGGATCTCGTCGTTGTTCGTCCATGTTCGTGTGTCTTCGGTTTGGATCCTTCCGATCTACGTTATTTTTCATCGGCGGCGGTTGTTGTTCTGAGGTGCTGGTCCTATGCGGCCTTAGCACGACGACTTCCCGACTGTCTACTACAACAAGTTGTGTCCGGCTCCAGCGATGGAGGGGCGATGACGGCGGCGCGCCTTCGGCTCGCTTCGGTGCTTGTAGTCGTCACTAGGTGGTCTACGAATCTGGATGTAATTTTTATTTTTGGTGTTCGTTGTACTGCCATGATTGAAGATGAATAGATTGGAAGTTTTGCTGCAAAAAAAATTGTTTATTTCAAATAAAACTAAAATACATCAAATTTGTCAAAATCTTGTAAACAAAATCGTGTACAGTTTTTAAAATTGTCAACAATTTACAAAACGCTCACGCCTCTTCAGACTACAAATCTGGACACATCATCTTTTAGACTGCAATAGTTGGCGAACGTTCAATGCGAGGGGTTGGTGAGGGAGCCCTGGATTAGAGGGTGTCCGGATAGCCGGACTACCATAATCGGCCGAACTATCATCGGCCGGACTATCATCATCGACCGGACTCCAAGACTATGAAGATACAAGATTGAAGACTTCGTCCCGTGTCCGGATGGGACTTTCCTTGGCGTGGAAGGCAAGCTTGGCGATACGGATATGTAGATCTCCTACCATTGTAACCGACTCTATGTAACCCTAGCCCTCTTCGGTGTCTATATAAACCGGATGGCTTTAGTCCGTAGGACACAACAACAACCATTACAATCATACCATAGGCTAGCTTCTAGGGTTTAGCCTCCTTGATCTCGTGGTAGATCCACTCTTGCAACATCCACAATATCAATATCAATCAAGCAGGACGTAGGGTTTTACCTCCATCAAGAGGGCCCGAACCTGGGTAAAACATCGTGTCCCTTGTCTCCTGTTACCATCCGCCTAGACGCACAGTTCGGGACCCCCTACCCGAGATCCGCCGGTTTTGACACCGACATTGGTGCTTTCATTGGGAGTTCCTCTGTGTTGTCACTGATAGGCGTGATGGCCTCTTCAATCATCAACGACGCAGTCCTGGGTGAGACTTTTCTCCCCGGACAGATCTTCGTATTCGGCGGCTTCGCACTGCGGGCCAACTCACTTGGCCATCTGGAGCAGATCGAAAGCTACGCCCCTGGCCGTCAGGTCAGGTTTGGAAGCCTAAACTTCACGGCCGATATCCGCGGGGACTTGATCTTCGATGGATCCGAGCCGCAGCCAAGTGCGCCGCACTGTCACAATGGGCACAACCTAACTCTGCCGCCGGACAGCGCCTTGGAAGCCGCACACGAATCCGCCCCGACCCATGGTCCGGAGCCGATCGCACAAATCGAGGATGGGTGGTTGGACACCGCCTCGGGAGCTGCAACTTCTACGGCGATGGAGCCGAACACTGACCTTGTCCCCTATAAAGCTCATGACTCCGAGGTGCCGGACTCCCTTCCGGACTCCAAACCTCCTGCGCCCCTGCCGATCGAACCCGATTGGGTGCCGATCATGGAGTTCACCGCTGCGGACATCTTTCAGCACTCACCCTTCGGCGACATCTTAAATTCGCTGAAGCACCTCTCGCTATCCGGAGAGCCCTGGCCGGACTACGGCCAGGATGGTTGGGATGTGGACGACGAAGAAATTCAAAACCCACCCACCACCCACTTCGTAGCCACTGTCGACGATCTAACCGACGTGCTAAACTACGACTCCGAAGACATCGACGGTATGGACGACGATGCCGGAGACAATCAAGAACCAGCACCTACAGGGCACTGGAAGGCCACCTCGACACATGACATATATATGGTTGACACCCCAAAAGAAAGCGATAACGAGGAACAACGGGACGCGGCAAAGGATAATCGCATCGATAAACAACCAAAACGGCGACGTAGACGCCGCCCTAAGTCCCGCCTCGATCAAAGCAGCATTCCTAACGACCCAGCAATAGAGTAGGGCAAACCAGTGGACGACGAACATGCAACCAAGCAACCGTCCGAACAGGACGAACCGGATAATCAGCCCCTTCCCGGAGCAACCAACAGTCCAGACAACCTCACACCGGACACACCGCCGGAGCATAAGAACCTTCACAAAAGGCTCGTCGCCACCGCAAGAAGTTTGCAGAAGGAAAAACGAAAGCTCAAAACAGCGGAAGACATACTCAGAATGAAGTGGAGCAAAGTACTCAAGACCGCAGATAAGTATGGCAAGGGCCATCAAACAAAGAGCTACCCGAAGCGCAAGCTGCTGCCAGAATTTGACGAGGAAGCCATAGAGCCCTCACAATCAAAAAATAAAGAGGTTGCCTGGCCGGATAGACGGCCAGATGACAGGCCAAAAGCGACAAACGGCGCCGCACGCAAGCCGACTTATGATCCTGGGAAAATAGACGGCCCAACTAGGTCCATCTACGGGCCAAAAAAGAGGGCCCCAGGAAGTAACACAACACGACAAGTGTTCGAAGACAGCGGCACACCCAAATACAGGGGCGTCGCACACCCACTATGTTTCATCGATGAGGTGCTGGATCATGAATTTCCAGCAGGGTTCAAACCCATAAACATAGAGGCATACGACGGAACAACAGACCCCGGAATCTGGATAGAAGATTACATACTACACATACACATGGCTAGAGGAGATGATCTCCACGCCATAAAATATCTACCCCTCAAGCTCAAAGGGCCAGCTCGGCATTGGCTCAAAAGCCTCCCAGGAAACACTGTTGGAAGTTGGGAAGAGCTTGAGGACGCGTTTAGAGCAAATTTTCAAGGGACTTATATCCGCCCTCCGGATGCAGACGATCTAAGTCATATAACTCAACAACCCGGAGAGTCAGCGCGCAAATTCTGGAACAGGTTCCTTACCAAAAAGAACCAAATAGTCGACTGTCCGGACGCGGAAGCCTTAGCAGCTTTTAAACACAACGTCCGAGACGAATGGCTCGCCAGACACCTCGGCCAAGAGAAGCCAAGAACAATGGCCGCGCTAACAAGCCTCATGACGCGCTTCTGCGCAGGAGAAGACAGCTGGCTAGCAAGATGCAGCACCAGCGACCCGAGTACATCCGAGATCATAGATGGAAACGGAAAATCACGGCGCAGGAAAGATCAGCGCCGGAATAAAGAAAAAAGCCTAAAGAGCACGGCGGTCAACTCCGGATTCAAAAGCTCGCGGCCAAACAATAAAACACTGCCTCTTAAGGACAACAGTGACGAGCTATCCAACTTAAACAAAATTTTGGATCGGATATGTCAAATCCACAGTACCTCCGGAAGGCCTGCAAACCATACCAACCGAAATTGTTGGGTTTTTAAACAGTCCGGCAGACTCAACGCCGAACACAAGGGGCTCGATGCGCCAAGCGAGGACGATGACGAACCCCACCAGCAGAGCACCGGAAGTCAGAAGACTTTCCCACAAGAAGTCAAGACAGTAAACTCGCTTCATATGATAGTACGGAAATACAATACGGCACCCGCTAAGACAAGTGTCGCACGGTCCACCCCAGCGGAACATCGAGATTGGATGTCAAAACCAATCACTTTCGACCACCTGGATTATTCCAGAAGTATCCGGAACACAGGATGGACTGCTCTGATATTGGACCCCATAATAGACGGACTGCACTTCACGCAAGTTCTGATGGACGGTGGCAGTGACTTAAACCTGCTATATCCGGACACAATCTGCAAGTTGGGGATAGACCCTACTACAATTCGACATAGCCGCACTTCCTTCAAAGGAGTGGCGACAGGCCCTTACGCCAGGTGCACAGGTTCATTATTACTAGAAGTTACGTTCGGGTCACCGGACAACTTCCGACGAGAAAAGCTAATCTTTCATATCGCCCCATTTAAAAGTAGCTATCAAGCACTACTGGGGCGTGAAGCTTTCGTCCGCTTCAACGCAATACCACACTACGCGTCTCTTACGCTTAAAATGCCCGGTCCACATGGCATCATTTCATTAAAAGGTCGTCTAAGACCCCGGACACGGCTGGACGAGTCCGGCATAAATAAGCTAGGGGCTACCTAGCCGCACACCCCTTCACAAGGGTTTGTGTATATGAGCTATAATGAGCTAGCATAGGCTCAGCTTTCTAAATTTATATTTCAATTTTTATGTACCTTTTTGCACAATTTCTTTTCAAACTAAGTTCCTCTCTTTTTACAGATGAACAACGTGCACACCCGTCCAGGATACGGCACTACAAAGACACAGGCGCAAACGTGCAGTAGGGACCCGTTTCAAGAATTCTTTTCAGACTAAGACCCTATGTAAACCTTTCTTACTGTCTCTTGTTGCTATAATCCCCTGGTTTCTCATTATAACCAGAGTGGAGACTGGCGTTTTGGCATCGGCCGCGTCAGAAGAACTTGCTCGTACCTGGACACAAGGGGCTTAGGGCATTGTTCTGCCCGCTATTGTAAAGACCGAACACCTTCGAGAGTGTTCGGCGTCTCGAGTTAGGCCTTATATGCATCAGCTCCGAGTCATGTCTTTGGTCAAATGTTGGGTTTGCCCGGCTCCTGTGTTTTGCTGCCTTACGTTCCGTATCATCGGCTAACGCGGCACCAGGAGAACTACTGCGATTGTGCCCCAGTTCGGCTGGGCGAGCACCTCAGTAGAGAAAGCCGAAAACTGACTGTCATGATACAGCGAGAGACTGGTCAACCACTCGATCGACCAAGGGAATGTTTAGAATTCCTCCGCTTTGACGAAGGGCCGTTTCCCAGTCAGGCACATACGCGCCCCAAATTCGGAGAGCGCGGTGCCCCCAGGGGCTATGTCGTAGCCCCACCCTCGAACTCCCATGGCTAAGTGAAAGTGATAAAGCATTATAGTCCGGTTGCCTCGTTTGCTACGCTACCACCTCCTTTACAGGACCGAGACGTCGAATTAAGTGTGAAAACGCGCTATTTTTGCGAACACCCCCGCACCTTTTGCGTGGGGGCTGAAGCCGACGACTGCCATCTTTCAGGTTATACACACGTATACATAAACGGCCGCATAGGAGATATTCCATTACTTGAATGCACAAGTATAAAAGGCGCTTACATCATAAATATTGTTTTACAACATAAAACGTTCATTTGAACGTAACATTTTTTGAGCACTGCGACTCTATTACACGAGCACCACGCAGCACTTCGCCAAAATAGTGCTCGGCGGGTAACCGGCTATCGTCCGAACCCGGGGTCACAACAACGGTGGCATCCATCTCTGTCCAATGTGTCTTCACACGGGCGAGTGCCATCCGTGCACCCTCTATGCAGGCCGACCGCTTCATCGCCTTGATATGCGGCACCGCCACAAGAAATTGCTGCAACAAGCCAAAGTAACTCTTCGGCTTGGGCCTATCCGGCCAGACATGGGTCACGATATCCGTCATGGCAAGCACGGACAACCTATTTAGCTCAGCCCACTCGGCCAAACGGTCGGTCAGCGGAAGTGAACGCTCCGGACTATGAAATTGAGACCAAAACAGCTCTTCCGTCTTGTGATCCTTCTGGCTTCGAAAATGCACAACGGCATCCGCCGCACTCGCTGCTAAGTCCATATAAGGGTCCTCTGGACCCCCACAGTTGGCCCAGCTGAGCATACTTTGGATCCGTAAACCTTTGGCGCAGCAGAAAAGGCTTGCCAGCTGCAATGTCTCCGGCCTGGCGCAGCTCTTCCTTTATAGCCCGCATTGCAGAGCGGGCATCCTTGGCTTCGGCGGTGGCCTTCCCCAGGTCTTCTTGCCCCGCTAGGCGCTCCTTCCCAAGAGCCTCATTGCGGTCGGTAGCATCTTTTAACTTCACGGCCATTTTGGCCATCTCTTCCCTGCTTCGGCAGTGTGCGGCCCTTTCGGCCGGTAACTCCTCGGCCGCCCTCGAGGCTGCCGCATTACTCCTTCTGTCTTGCTCCTTGGCTTGAGCAAGTTCGGCCCGAAGGCTCTCCATAGCAGCGGCACTATCTGCATTTCACACACATGTTGTAAGGAGCTGGCTTCGGCCCCCTTACCAAGTGACTGCAAAGAAACACTTACCTTGCGACTCATCAAGTCGCCGGTTGACTAGCGTGATGTCCGCATCCACAACGGCGAGTTGCCGCTTTAGTTCAGCAACTCCATCAGTCCGGCTGGCCCCCGGACGACCCGCCACCTACATAGGCATGGCAAAAATTTTAAACCTGCGATTTTGATCCTTGGCACGCTGTCGCTTTCGACAACCTACCGAGTCTCAGGGGCTACTATCTATACAGGGCGCATTCTATATGCAAAACTGTCAAAAGGTGTGTCATTTTTACGTACCTCAAACCCCGCCAGCAAACTCCTGACGGCATTATGCAATCCGCCTTCGGCGGACGAAATCCTTTCAATCACCATACTCATCAATGCATGGTGATCTTCTGAGATAGACGCCTTCTCAAGCAGATTCTTTAGCCATACACCAGTTGGCGCCGAACTATCCGGCTGTACCAAACCCGGGGGCTCCCTCCGTGACGACACTTCAGGCTCGTCCGCCCTATCCGACGGCACCCCGGACGGAGGCATCTCGCTCTCCACCATCTCCGGACGAAGGTCCCCCGACGACGAGCTCATTTGCGAAGGACGGAGATCCGAACTACAAGGTAAGAACTTTAGTTATCCTCAGAAGCACAAATAGGGATGTCCCTTATTATAAAAATCCTTTCTTTCTACTTACGGCTCGTTGGAGGGCTGATTCTTTAAGGGAGACTGTGCGGCCGGGGCCTCCCCGGACGCAGGACCCTCTGGCGAGGATTTCTTCCCCCGTTTAGGGGCTTTGGCCCCCGGGTCCTCGGAGGCAATCCTCTTCTCCCCTTGGAGGGAGGGATTCTCGATCCCCCCTCTTTCAAGAGCCTCCTTAGGCGAGGTAGTAGCTTTTCCACTTTCCCCTTCGCCTTCCTCTGGAGGCGCAACCTCCAGCATCCGGACCAGCACGGAATTCGGCGCGGTCTCTGGGAGGGGGGCCGGACACCATATCAATTTTGCTTCCGCTATCCACTCCTGTTTAGAAGGAAATTGGCCATAAGGCGAATCATCGAAGGGCAAACAAACGGTATGTCCGGACTTGGAACTACTTACTTGAGTATCCGGGCGAATGCAGCTTAGGCCAGCATCCTCGGTCAATTCTGGACGCGCCTCTTGCGATCCGAACAATAATTTGTACATCTCCAGGGGTGTCATACCCATGAAGTGTTGAAGAATCCGTGGGCCTTCCAGATTGAACTCCCACAGCCGGAGAGGGCGGCGTTTGCAGGGCAGGAGACGCCTGATCAGCATGACCTGCGTCACCACCACCATATCAATCTCCCTTGCTTGGAGATCTCGAATCCGGCCCTGCAGTAAGGGCACGTTCTTTGACGGCCCCTAGTTGAGCCCTTGGTTGACCCACGACATCAACCGACGCGGAGGTCCCGAGCGGAATAAGGGAGGCGGCTTCTGTCTGCTGCCCCTCGGAACGGTAATATAGAACCACTCTTGCTGCCACAGGCCGAGCTCCTCTTGGAAGGAGCCCACAGGCCACGGGGCGTCGGCCCTCTTACTTACGGCCGCCCCGCCGCACTCTGCTTGACGCCCCCCGATCATCTTCGGCGCCACATTGAAGGTCTTCAGCCACAGGCCGAAGTGAGGGGTGACGCGGAGGAAGGCCTCGCAGACGACAATAAATGTGGAGATATGGAGGATGGACTCCGGAGCCAAGTCGTGGAATTCCAACCCATAGTAAAACATGAGCCCTCTCACAAAAGGATCCATCGGGAAGCCTAAACCCCGACGGAGGTGGGATACAAAAACGACATACTCGCCGGGCTCGGGGGTGGGGATGGCCTGCCCTTCGGCGGGCAACCTGTGCGAAATCTCGTAAGTCAGGTACTTGGCCTCCCGCAGCTTTAGCACGTCCTCCTCCATGACGGAGGAGGGCATCCACCGGCCCTGGAGGTCGGAACCGGACATTGTTGAAGGTCCGAAGCGCTCGAATCTGGGGCTCTAGGTGCTGGAACTTGGAGCAGGGAGAGGATTCGATGGAGGATTGAAGAAAAGAAACGAGCCTCGGTCCCGTTATAAGGAGGGAGAATACCGAGAGCCGTCTCCGTGACCGTTCGGGGCTCGCCTTCGATAGAGGGGGCGTGGCGACGGGCGCGGTTGGGTTACCCACGCCCGTATTGATGAGAATCCCGGAATAAGGGGGAACACGATCTCTGCTTCGACAAGACGTGCCAAGGAAACCGCTTCGCTAAATGCGCTGAGGTGGTAAAATAAAAAACGATTCAAGTAATGGCTTGGTAGTGGTGTGACGTCATGCCGCAAAAAACGTCAGCAGATTAAACTTGTGTATATATTATTCTCTCTACGGTGGAATGTGAAATTTATTTTGCAGAGCCGGACACTATCCTGGTGTTCACAATCTTCTACGAGTTATTCAGAGGAGGAACCCGCCTTGCAATGCCGAACAATATGCGCGCCGGACTCATCGTCATTGAAGCCTGGTTCAGGGGCTACTGAGGGAGTCCTGGATTAGGGGGTGTCCGGATAGCCGGACTACCATCATCGGCCGAACTATCATCGGCCGGATTATCATCATCGACCGGACTCCAAGACTATGAAGATACAAGATTGAAGACTTCGTCCCGTGTCCGGATGGGACTTTCCTTAGCGTGGAAGGCAAGCTTGGCGATACGGATATGTAGATCTCCTACCATTGTAACCGACTCTATGTAACCCTAGCCCTCTCCGGTGTCTATATAAACCGGATGGCTTTAGTCCGTAGGATACAACAACAACCATTACAATCATACCATAGGCTAGCTTCTAGGGTTTAGCCTCCTTGATCTCGTGGTAGATCCACTCTTGTAACATCCACAATATCAATATCAATTAAGCAGGACGTAGGGTTTTACCTCCATCAAGAGGGTCCGAACCTGGGTAAAACATCGTGTCCCTTGTCTCCTGTTACCATCCACCTAGACGCACAGTTCGGGACCCCCTACCCGAGATCCGCCGGTTTTGACACCGACAGTTGGCATTTGGAAACGTTTTAGATGGCAAGCTTACTTCTATGTGGTAGGCATCTTTTGGGGAGAAGAGAAGTTTTGCGGCAAAAAACAGCAGCATTTGCTGTCTCTTACCAACTAAACTTGGCAAAACAATCGTCTGCTTGTCATCCTCCTACAATTGACGTTTGATAGATAACATTACGGTTCTAAAATGCATCAACTATGCACACTGTGTGTCCCGGATTAGTTGCCTTCTATAAGGGAAAATGGATTATTTGTTTGATGCAGTGTTGGCCACACACATCACTCGCATTAATATATTCAATTCCGTACTACATGTATCAATCAAAGATTTAAAATCTCAACCACCATTAACAACAAAGATTTTGTAAAGATATATTTTTGGATGGGGGAAGCTATTCTATACTGGCAGTAATTAATTAGATATGTATATAGACCAAATATTGGAAGCAATTAAGAAGATTACGCGTAATACTGACGCATATGTGTGATATAAAAAGTATTTTAGGGTACCAATTAATTAAAATATGAAAATTTAGGAGGAAATGAATAAAAGGTTATCCGAGAAAATATATTTTGCATGTCATGTAACTGTTATAATAGTGATATCTGCGGGCATAACCAAACTTTAGATATATATAAAGAAAATTAATGTGGGAAATAATAAAAGGTAGGAATGAATCTAAGAGATTTTATATTATATATAAACTACAAGGTCAACCTGTCTTGAACAAAATAAAATACAAACCATCTCTCATGGCACATATCAAGAACACAGCAACAGCTCTATGCTTGGTAGCTCTGGTGATGATGTCTACCACTCTATTATCATGTCACGCAGGTACATCCGTTTGTTTATCTATTTCCCTATTCATTTTAGTATATGATATGAGCACACCTTTGTACATGTATTTCAAACTAATCCAAGTAACAAGATTTATACGTGCTTACACTGCTATACTTCAACGTGTGTAGATAAAAAACCAATCCCCATCATCGATTACTGTATTCATTTTGTAAGCTGCCACAAAGATCATGCATCCGAAGAGGCGTGCCTGAATCACTGCAAGTTTTTTGGACACAATAAAGCCCACTGCGTACCGGATGGTGGTGGCATTTGCTGCTGCGATGTTTGAACGCCATACAAGTAATGGATAGAAAGTATTCTTGTGCTCAAGACGTTCAGGCGTGTAAGATCGGGCCAATTAGTACACATGTGCACTATGGATCGATCTGATTCATGCGAAAGAAAACATCAATAAACATTGTTTGTACCGAACTTTTTTGTGTCGCAACTTCCGTTTTTGGTTGAGAGCCTTGATGCACTGATATTCTTCATAGTTTTGTTATTGAAAACTCTATACACTACAGAGCTACCTCACAGTGATCAACTCTTCACAAGAGTGGTATTATTTGTATCCTCAAAAAAAAAAGAGTGGTATTATTTGTTGTTATTTTTTCTGACGCCTGTCCCGAGCACACAATCAACTAATCCATTCATGGACAACCACACCACACGTATTCTGTCAATTGCACACATCCCACCAAATAAAAGCTAAAACATGTATATGACCAATTAACTATTTCATTCATGGCTAACGCAAACCCCCCCCCCCCCCCCCCCACACACACACACACACACACACATATTTTTTTAGAGAAAAGGCAGGTGCCTAGCTTTAAATTGATCAGACCCTTACAACCAACGACGCAACACAACACAACACACGCAACAACGAAAAAACACTGGCAAGATGCAATGGTGCTGAGATCCCGCTCCCCAGGTCGCTCCCGCGGGCGGCCCGAGAGCGAACCCTAGCCGCCGCCAGCGCAGGCCCCTCCGGCCCCTCCTCCCCTCGCCGCCGCCGGCGGACGTCGCCGGGCGAAGCCCGCGCGGCTCGGCGGCGGCCGGGCCCTTCCCTCCTCCAGCTCGAGCAGGGGCGGAGCGGGCCGTTTGTTCGGGCGGAGACTCGGCGCGCACACCGTCGAGGGTTGTCGTGTTCGGGACGGCGTGGCGAGGGCGCGCAAGGCGCGGCGCGGGCGCGTTCGGTTTCCGGCGGCGTAGATCGGACGCTGGGTCGGGAATCGCGGTGGAGGAGGCTCGACTCCCTGTGGCGCGGTGCAGGTGGCGTGTGACGGATCTGAGGTTGCGCCTCCGGCGGGTGGCGGCCGCGGGAGCGTCGTCGGCAGGCCACGGGGCTGCGGCCTGGTGGTTTTTGCCCGACGGGATTGGGCGGGGTTGCGGTCACCCCTCGTACCTCCTGGATCTCCGTCACCATGGTTCTGGCTTACGTCGGCTGCGGGCGGCGGATGGGACGCCGGGGCGGCAGCCTTGGTCCGGGCTCCGGCGTGGTCGGCGGCGCCCGATTCAGATCTGAAGGCTTCCGCCTACTTCAACCAGGGATGCCTCCAGTGGTCCTGCTTTGGGCGGCCTTTGTCGCCGGAGTTGTACCTGTTTGGCGGTTGGAGGTGGGAGGTGGCTCCGGAGAAATCCGAGGCCAGTAGTGCTGGCCACGACGGCGGCGATGCCCGAGGGCGCCGTACCCTTCTTGAAGGCGCCGACCAGGTTGCCTCCTTCCCCTCTTCCTTCCACCCAGCTCGTATGTCGGGCGAAAGCCCAAATCCTTGCCGGGTCGAGCGACAGCGGCGCTCCGGGCGTCGTCACCCTCTTGGGGGTGTCGTTCGTGGTGAGCTTGGGGTGGCTATGATGCTTTGGTTGCTTGGCGGCGGTTGGTGGCGTGGTCGGAGTTCGTCTGGTGGCAGTGCGTTGGCGCTCTGCCGCCTATGTGCTCAGCCACGGAGTCCTTCTTCCACGGTGCTTGGTGTTCAGCAGCCCTGCCGGACTCGGCGGAGCGGTGCTTCATCCTACTCATTGATGGCGGCGTATCTCGGCAGCATGGCGCAGTGGAGATTCGGCGTTCGATGTGTGACGATGGACTCGCGCAGGAGGACGAAGCTGTCTGGTGTCGTGGTGACGTCGATGGCTGAGTGGCCAGACATGGTAGAAGTCTCAATATTTGCTCTGAAGACGGACCTGTGGAAGATGGCGGCGACGACACACGAGTGCGCCAGACCGGTTTGTACCCCAGACCCGGTATGTGGCTCGGCTGGGGTTTCCGGCTTTTGATGTTAGGCTTAGGTGAGTGGTCTGGGTAGTGGACCAGCTAGCACCCCTTCATCATTTTGATGTTAGGCCTAGATGAGTGGTCTGGGTAGTGGCCCAGCTAGCATGCCTTCATCATTTGGATAGGAGTAGCGGCATAAGTTGTCAAGATGGCGGATTCAGAAATATTGTTGTAATACTTTGTAAGGTCCTCGAGAATAATCAATAAAGTGGCCGCATGCATCTTCCAGATACAGAGGCCGGGGGGTCATCCTCCTTTTATAAAAAAAAGATACAATGGTGCTCACAAGCAGCAACAAAACCAGCAAGACATTGGAACCCTCAACCATGATTGAAGGATTGACGGTATGAACGATGCCAGTTTTTGAGAATAGGGCCAGCCGTCAACGGCAACCATGTCATCAGCATCGCCTGGGCGCCCGGCGCCACAACACCCTCCAGTTCCATCGCCAAAAGGAACCCCCTACTCCCTTGCCCCAAATCAAAGGGTGCCTCACCGTCGGATGATGGGAATGCTCACTACCCTAGAGTGTAGATGGAAACTGGCGCCAGGACCTCAATGGCAGACCTTCGAGCACAACCACCTTGTCAAACCTAGTTCCTCTTTAGAGCACCACCGTCAACACGAAGAGAAGAAGTTGTCGTCCTTGAAACCCACCCCTGGCGACCAACAAAATAGGACCTTGCTCACGAGAAGAAGCCTCCAAGGAGGGAATGATGCCACAACGTCGCCACCACCCGGGTCGGGAAAATGCCAGAACAAGGGTTTTCATCTAGAGCCCATGATGGGGGAAACCACCCACGATTACACCTCCAAGGAGGGAAACGATGCACAAAAGTGTCGCTATCACCGTCACCAGCATCGACACAGTCGGGCAGAGCTTTCGCTCAGAACACGACCCCCACCACCCAAGTCCATCAGCCATGACTAGACAAGGAGAGAAGCAGACAACACCCAAAACCGGGCGAGGTGGCAGCTAAGACCACACCCACACAACAGAAGCTTCCCGAGTTAGCCACCTTGCCACCCAAAGACTGAGCCAACACACGAGCACTTGTACAATGGCACCCGCCCGAATGGTGTCGTTGTGCCCACCTTCCGGAGCCATCACTCCGAATATCGTAGAGATCCAACCTCACCAACTGCCCACAGGGTGGCCGCCGCAAGCACACAGCCGGCTGCTCTTGCTGCTGCACTAGCGCAATTCCGCCATCCACTTCGTCCCCAAGCTTGCAACTTGCACCCAAACAACAAAGACAAAACAAGCATACATGTAGGCAGCCGGGCACCCAGCGGAGCAGCCACAAGGGAAACCAGTGAGGGGAGGGACATGCCCATATGGAAACCACCGATGCAGATTAGGTGCTCGCAGGATATGGCAGATCCAGCATCTAGCGGCAGCCGGGAACCCGATCCACGGCTGCCGACCCAAACACACCCCTATGAGGAGCGACACCTCCAAGAACTCGGCGGTGTCACCCCGCACCACCTGCACGTCCGCCTGGGTCGCGCTGCCACCAGGGAAGGCCCCGGTCGAACGAGATAGGGAGTTTTCTATTGGGGCAAGATCCACGCCGCATCGCCGATTGCGGGAGAAGAAGCACGCCAGAGGAGCAGGGGAGGGAAGACGGAGGTAGTGCGAGTCTCCGCTGCTGCAGCGGACCGGCCAATTGGCCGCAAGGGAGGATAGCGGAGGAGGAGGTGGTTGGGTTGGCGGCATAGGTCGCCCCTTGAGCCGTAGGAGCAACCCACAAGACATGTTTTTCATCCCACTGCCACGTACTTAGTAAACTGCAACATGCATGAGACTTTCTGTCCAACATGATCACAATCGAGCCAACTAGGATTATAATCAACTCATGGGTGGGTCCAGAGTTGAAGAGTTCATCATATTTTTTGAACTCACTGTAAAACAAATCCGTCGTACACCAGAAACTCGATAAGTCTATGGAACTACTCCCTGTGTCACTCCTTCCTAGAAAACCTAGCGAGCCGCCACCTCTCACTTTCCTCTATTCCCCGGTCGTGGCTTCCAAAGGCGTCCCCTGGCAAGCCACACAGTGTGAATCGGAGGATGCCGAAAATCCGGGCGGCAGCCCAGGGTAGAGATGGCGGCGCCAGCTCTAAGCTGCTCAGAACAGTGGCGAGTGGCATGATAGCGCGACAACAAGGACATGGAGTTATTGAGCTCGAGCTCATATGAGCTCTTAATCGTGGGCGTTGATATGAGCCTAAGGATCTGTGCCATTTCTTTATACAGGAGGTGGTGGGCTGCTAGAAAATAGGTACTGTTGAGCCATACGTATGCGCGACAGATGAGTAGTGGGCCATAATTTAACGGCTTGCGGACGGCCGTTCGAGAAGAGGCGAGCTGTGGCCCAGAATATGCGTCCACGTCTGATCGATCCGTGGACCAGGATGTTGCCTTTTCCCCCGCCGGTGGGGTCATGGGTCAAATGAATTGTTTCTGTAAAACAAAAAGGGCCAAATGAATGCACCGTTCTGGTGTCTTCTCCAATCTGGGTGTTGGAGACTGAATCGTCGAGAGAAGGCGCAGCGGCGGCGACAAGCCATGGAGTTCCTGATGCAGCCGATATGTGGGTTCGTAAATCTTCCCTTTTCTTGTGGCCGACCTCCTGAATTAGCTACCTGGATTGGTTGATCGAAACGGATTTGGTTTGTCATCGATCAGATCTACTTTTCTGGAGGAGGTAGGCGAAAGTACAGTGCCGCCCCGTGTGGCAGATCAGGGTGCGGTGGAGCGGGCGGGCGATGTGGGATGGGGAGGCGCGGGAGCAGCCAGGCCTAGGAACGGGTGTGCTGGAGCAGACACCGGTGATTGGGAATTTCATGGCGGCGGAGGAAGCACCGGCTATGGTGGTGGGATTCATGGCGGCAAGCAGGGTGTGGGGGAGCTGGCGCCGGCGGTTGGTAGCGCGGACGCTCAAATCTGGGATGTCCGCGGAGCAGCGGCAGAAAGGAGTGAGATATCTCCCGCGGCCTCCGGCTATTAACCGGAAAGATGAACCCCCGGGCTCCTGGATGGAACAAAAGGTTAGTGGTTGACTTGATCATGCAGAAAAAAATGAGGCAGTACAAATCTGGCATAGATGTGCTGAATTAGTGTGTGCATTATGCCATGACGATACTTCTATGCTTGTTACCATCAATAATCTGCTGGGACTTTTTAAAAATTGATTCCCTGGATTAGAGCAACTACAGAAT
Source organism: Triticum timopheevii (assembly GCA_963921465.1). Lineage (NCBI taxonomy): Eukaryota > Viridiplantae > Streptophyta > Magnoliopsida > Poales > Poaceae > Triticum > Triticum timopheevii. The sequence continues at coordinate 24,566,225 of OY997266.1, read as the reverse complement.
TATATGGACTTGGTCCAAGTAAAATGATGCTTGCAAACCAAGGATTACATGCGTCTAGTTACTAGGAATGATACTTGCTGAATCCTTGTAAACTAATATCATAGTTGCCTGTTTTTTGCTAGGCTAAGGATTGGAGATGCAGCACCTAGGAGAACACCTTGTCGACGTGGACGACCAATGACTAGTTTTTTGTGTTGTGGCCAAATTGTAATGTGCATTTCTGCTGTGTTGTTCCGAACTTCCAGATGTGGAAGTTGTTGTTGGACCTTCTTTATGTGACACTGGCAAATGTAGCTGAACCAAACTACTGAAGTGACTCCGGTGATAGCGTCTCGCCGGCTGAGCACTGCAGAAAAAGGGAAGAAGCCAGTGGTTGAGGAATCTGAAATGGAGTCATCCGACAGTGATGAAAATGAGCAGGAACGAGGTGATCGACGCTCTAGGAATGCTATACGTCGCCTAAGAGGACAAGGTGATGACGCATGAACACCCCTTCCCCTGTTTTTGTGCTCAAAGAATCTGTAACTTAATTATATGCTTATCATGAGTATGAAGCATAACCAGTTTAAAAATGAATGCCATAAAGATAGCTGAAGTACTTATGTTTGATTCGAGGACGCAGCAAATACTGCTAATGGAAGGGCTGAACATACGGGGGCAAGGGCTGCTGTTGTCAACAGTACGACAGGTAAGATGATGTGAAAGTAGTAACAATTATGATACTAACAGAAAGTTTGCGTTTTTGGATCTGATTACAGAAATTGAAATTGTCTGCACTGTCAGGTGGCACGGCTGAAATTGACAATATTCTACAAGAGGTTACAGCGATGCAAGGCGCTTGTCAGGTGGCGGGGGTAACTACTGAAAAATTAGGGCACAAAGGGATAACTGGAACTCAGTATCCACCTATAGCTGTGAAACAGGAGGATGATGGCGCACTGAGAGCTGTGGTTGACACAGAAGTTTTGAATGTGGTCGACATTGACATAGATTGCACGAGGCAGCTTCAGAATGAGCTTTATGAAGAATGTCAGTAACTATGTTGTTTCAAATTGACATTTGATTTGTCATTTTCTCCATATAGTAAGGGAAACTAAATGAAAAGTTCATTGCCTAACGTGACATTTATGTTCTAGATGTGATTGAGGAAGCATCCCGGCTGTCAACAGTTGTGTATGTCATCGACAGTGATAGCAATAATGATGGTGCGTTTGAAGAATGGTCGGACCCTGACCATGATCTGTTAGTAGAGATTGACAGGAGGCTCAGGGAGCAAGAGGTGAGGGATGAGGGTGTTGCAAAAAAGTACCAAGAAGATGAAGAAAAGAAGGCGAACGAGCAGGAAGAGAAGGATGCAGAGCTTGCGAGGAGGTGTGCGAAAGAGGCGCAACGCGAGGCTTTGGAGCAAGTGGATAAAGATAATCAGGTTGCTCGTATGTGCCAAGCCCTGTATGAACAAAATGGTAAGCAATACCAACACAAGGATATGGTGTTTTAAAGAAAAGAGACATTTTTTACATTCATCCATGGATCTGATAGTTGTGTTTTTGTGCAGCCACTGATGAGCAGATCGAGAAGGCCTGTGCACATGCTGCCGTTGGTGATGCAGTACATAATGTTGCTCATAAGGCGAGCCAAGGATCTGGAACACCGGGTACACGTTTTGCAGATGTTTGAAGAAACCTGATTAATAAAATGATTAAGAAAAAATATCAGCTGTATTAACTCATTTGTGCTATTTTCAGGCGTGGGGATAGACATGTTCAGACAAATAAATAAATAAATAAAACTTGGATGTTAGTCCGAGTGGTATAGAGTATCAACCTCTGGAGGTGAGTGAGAGGAAAACAATATTAAAAGAAAATATACCAGGGTACAAATTGCCCAACATTTTGTGTAATGTGCCCTTGAAGGGGACACAAGAATGGATGGCACTGGCATCGATGGAGCGTGTAGCCCACAACGGCTGAGTCGTGGCCCACAACACAAAGCTCCCATCTGAGCCGTAGCTGCGAGTATGACGGCTGTTACATTGAATGCGGTGGTTGGGTGGGTCACATGCTGTGAAAAAGCTGCGTGTACTGCTCCGAATACAGACTAAAATACCAGCAGTGGCCCGAATCTTAGTGCTACACAACGGCTGAGATAAAGGGCACATATGAGCCCGAGCTCAGAATAGCACTTTCGCGACAACAAGCCCTAATCTGCTCCCACCCACGCCACTGGGAAAACAACAAAAGTAGGTGAGTCACGTTGGGATCCAGATGGTGAGTCATTGACTCATCGTGGGTTAGTAGCATGCTCTTAGGCAGTGTCAATGCCAATTTGCATATTTTGGGTGAAAATCCATGATCTCGACTCTCTAGATTGATCAAGCAATGTCCACATGCATGTGTCGTGCCCTTGTTAAAGGTATAGACTGATCTAAGAGCATCTCCAACCACGGTTGGCTAATTGACCCCCGTATGTCTACAGACGCCTCTGCGGACAGCATGGGTCACCCCTCATTTGGCCATATTTGCAGCCGTCCCCTCATTTCTCCACCCTAAAATCCATGCAACATCGATCACGTACAAACGAAAATCATACACAAATTTAGAGGAGTTTGTCATACATTGCGTCGGACAACCAAAAGGGACGACTATTTCATCACATAGCTCATCACTAGATTCATCTACTACAAACATATACTACAAATTTTACTAGGAAAGGAGATGATTCAGTGCTTTACCTTGCCCTTCCCAATTTCATCTCCGGTCGGTGGTAGACCATGGCGAAGATCTCGTAGGGATCATCGTCTAGGTGGATCGTCGGAGGAGCTGGTGACGGACGAGGATGAGAAGGAGCAAGTGAGCTAGGCAAGGCGGCGGGCGGTGTATGCCTACTCTGCGGTGAGGTGACGAGCATTGGCAGCGGCTTGTTGTCCCCGGCCTTTTGCCTGGTTCTCTGAGCAGCCCGCTCCTCGAACTCTAGGAGCCTCCACGGGCTTGGAGGACACGGCACAAGCACCCAGCACCGCCCAGGAGTGCGGGCTTGCAGTGAGACACCGAAGTTGCACAAGGGTCGTCAGGGGCGGAGGGCAACACAAAGGGAAAGCTCCTTATCCGATGGTGCAAAGCTCGAACCTCTGCCGCGAGAGCATCCCAATCAATGGGGTCGGGTTCAGATCCTAATCCACTACCAGAGCCGTCCATGGTGGTGCGGGACAACAGGGACTAGACATGACTGGAGCGAAGGAGATGGGACTGCACTGGAAGGGAGCGTAGCAGTTTAGATTGAGGGCTAGGATTTGCTCCGGGTAGGGATCATGTGGGGTTTATGTGGGGTTAAAGTGGGCCATCCTTGGTTGGTCCAACGTGCTGGACGCATCCGGGTGTGCCCGACCTGCACCAAATCCTCCCCGTGTATGGGCTGCATTTGTGGGGTGTGAACATTTGGGCTCGGTTTGACGATCCGATTGGGTGTGGTTTTTTGGATCGGGCACTGCCCGGACTGTCAGCCTAGATGGATGGGGGGACAGTAGTGGGAGTTAGTTAAAGATGCTCTTAATATCCCCTATCATCTCCTTCCAGCCATCAAACTTATGAATTGTAGGTTTGGCGGCTTCAATCTTTGAACAAGTTTACTCCGGAATGTTCATGTTTAGAGAAATAAAACTCCCTCCATCCATATATATATGGCGCAATGTGTTTTTTGCGGCTAACTTTGAATACATGTTAGAAGAATAATATATGACATGCAAGTTACAGAAAGAACACTGTCAAAGGAGCTTCTAATGATATATTTTCACATTATACATCTCATATATTATTAATCTTATGAACAGTTAAAGCCAACCTCAAAAAATGTATTAGGCCATATATATATGGATGGAGGGAGTATAAAAAGTATAAATAAATAAAAAGAGTGAACATAAGAAAGAACCATGTATAGATCTCATGAAATAGGACCCCATGCGCACTGTGATGGACTAACTTGGACCTCCTAACCATCGCTTTTAGCGCCAACTAACCTTCATAGCGCCCGCGTCTAGCCCTTGTGGGCTGCAGGCTAGCAGTCGTGCACCGTTGCCAGGCTGGCTCACTCGCTAGCTCGCAAAACCGGTGGCCGTTTTTTTCGAATAAAAATATTTCAAAGACTTTTGGAAAAGTTCATGGATTTGAAAAACAGCATTGATTTCAAAAAATATATATTTAAGAAAAGTTCAACAATTTTGAGAAAAAGTTCACAATTTTTGAGAAATACATCAAGGATTTGAGAAAAGTTCATCAAATTATGATAACACAAGTTCATGAATTCAAAAAACTTTGCCGGATTTAGAAAAAACAAGGCTTACAAATTCGAAAAAAATTCATCAATTTTGATAATAGAAAGTGCACAAAACAGATTTTTTTATTGATTTTGGAAAAAATCACGGATTTTCTAAAAAAGTTCGCGAATCCGAAAAAACTTCACCACATTTGAAAAAACGTTCACCGGTTATTATAAAAAGTTCATGAATTTGAAAAAGTTTATCAATTTTGATAAAAAAACATCAAGAATTTGAATGGAAGAAAAAGAAAACATGAATAGAGAAAAAAGAAAAAGGAAAAACAAAAGGAGGAATGAGGAATGAGGAAAGAAAAAAAGATGAAAAAAGATATAAGCAATCATACAAGTTGTGGTGTCTAGTTGGTTGTTACGGCTTACACCGATCGAGCAGGTTGTGGTTTTGAATCACACAACGAGTTGACATTTTTGCAGTGCAGAAAAGAAAAAGGGTAAGCGGGCCATTTTCTTCAGTTTTCCATTTTTCTTTGCTTTTTTAACAGGTTGCTTTTTTAACAGGTTTTCTTCATTATGCTTTGGTTTTCTTAAGTTTTTTTCTTGGTTTTCATCGTTTTTTATATGTTTCTTTCTCGGTTTTCATCTTTTTTATTTCCACAAATGTCTAATGTTTCTTTTGGTTTTCATTATACATTTTTCGTATACGTCAAGAACGTTTTTCTAATACTTCAACCTTTTTTTCTATACACATTTTAAACAGTTTTCAAATGCTTTGATTAACATCTATAAAATACAAGTTTACCATTTTTTTATTACTTTGTCAACATTTTTCCTATACACATTTAACATTCTTTTGCAAATGCTTGATTTACATTTTTGAAATACAAGATCAACATTTTATTAATACATGGTCAACTTTTTTTCCTATCCACATTTAACATTCTTCAAAGAGAGAATTCTTTATTTAACACTGTCTTAAAATTTATTGCCTTATTTAACACTGAGAAACTTTTCTTTCCTTATTTAACTCTGAGTCTAAATTGTATGCCCTTTATAACACTTTCATCCATTTTAAACCTTAATGGTGTTAAATCATACATGAAAAGACCTATTTGCCCCTCATGTGATATGTGACCAAAATTTTACGTGTATGTGTGTATCCAGCCAACTCGTTTTGCTATGCGTGTGAGCCAATTTCTATGGAAAATCGATCGAGTGCTTCTGGTAGCTCTTTTGTACGTGCCACTGCGGGGACGTCTCCTTCTTGTGTGTGAGTTTCTGTTGATGCGAGCTGCCCACCCGTAGGTTAGGTGTATGTGTACATGACGTGCACCCATTACCTTTCTGAGCTCCTCTACTTTAGCTGGGTACACACAGGTATTTAGATATGCATAGATGTATGTGTACGTGGCCGTCCGGCGCACGGTATTCAAACACGTAAGCGTACTTTCCGGCGCACTAGCTTTGCCTTCTCTCCCAGTGGAAACACATATCCTACATTTTTCACTTCCTCTCATTAACACAACCAAACTGATTACATTTCTTGCATAGCATCCACACACACAGCCGAGCCACAAGCTGGCCCTAATATTCTGCCACTCACGCACTATAACCTAGGCCACTAAGTCACTAACACATTACTCTTTTTTTTTTTTGCGGGTGAACACTAACACATTACTCGGTCAGCACATGCACATACTAACCAACTAATCATTGTTTAATTACTCGGTCACCTAGGAGGTCAAGTACGTACTTATGTTCTTCCGTTTTAGCTTCAATCACGTACGTATTTTATTCTACTGCTCTATCATTGTCATAGACTAATAATTGATTACTTTATAATCTAGTAATTGGGGACCGGTCATTCATATAAGCTTCATCTAGTGGGGTTAAATTTTGGTCACACATACTCCATAAGGGGCAAATAGGACTTTTCACATGTCATTTAACACCGTTAAGGCTTAAAATGAACGGAAGTGTTGTAAAGGGAATAAAATTTAGACACGATGTTAGATAGGGAAGAAAGAAATTTCCAGTGTCAAATAGGGAAACAATATTTAAAATAGTGTTATATAAGAAATTTTCTCTTCTTCAAATGCTTGATTTTTCTTCCAAATGCAAGGTTAATATTTTTCAAATGTAAGATTATTATTATTATAAAAATGTTCAACCTTTTTCCTATACATATTTAATATTTTTCAAATGATTGCTAATTTTGTTAAATACTTTATTATTATTTTATAAATACGTGATCAAAATTTTCACACATTTATATTGTTTTGTATACATTTTTTGTATACACGAGAAATATTTTCTGTATACACATTTACCAATTACTAAATGCTTGGTTAACATTTTTATTCAATTTTTGAAGGAAAATATTTTATGTAATATATTTTATTTATAACATTTCTAAATATAAATACAATAAAATTATAAAGCAAAAAAGAAACGAGCAAAAAGAAAAACGAGGCTGTGGCCTCCAGCGAACCTAGCCCAGCGGCCAGCCCATGTTGGCTCTCTCTATTATCGTTTTATAGGGCTTTTCAGCCAGTTTTTAATGTAATTGTTCTTTTTTCTTATTTTCTCATCCCTTTAAATTTTTTCAAAAAAATGTCATAAAATTTCAACCCATATTTGTTTTCAAATTCATAATTTTTTTAGATTCAGAAGATTTGTCAAATTCACGATTTGTTTTCAATTTATGAACATTTTTCAACTTCAGGATTTTTTTCGAAATCATGGGCATTTATTGAAGTCGGAACGCTTTAAAATCATGATCCTTTTAAAAAATTATGAACATTTTTTAACTTGTGCTATTTCCAAATTCGTGAGTTTTATATATTCAAATATTATTTTAAAATAGTTATTAAATTATCGAAGGTTCTTTCAATACACGAGCGTTTGTTTTTATTTGTGAACTTTTTATGAATTCACAGCCATCATTTATATTGTTGAACTTTTTTTTTTGATTTCGTGAATTTGCTTTTTGTTCAGTAATTTTGTTTAAATATCAAAACATGTTTTGATCTCACAAACATTTTATCAAATTCGCAAACATTTTTAAATCTGTGTACACTTCTATAGTTCTAAAAAATTGGATGCAAGTATTTTTCATGGACAGGGGAGCAACAATAGGAAAAGGTAAGCATAAAGACATTGCAAATGACTAATTAGGGCGTAACATTAGCGCTCGGCGAACATTTAGCTGATTTTAGTTTATTTTACCATATACTTTTGTCTCCTTAAGCTTGTGCGTAGGCGTCGTACAATGGAGATGCTCTAAGGGTATCTAAAACGTCGGACGTTTGGATCGATTTCCTACCAATTTTCTCATTGAGTGGCAGTTAGGCCCAGTAACCCCGGCATCGGACGCTGCATCGGCGCAAAGGCAGGCATCGAACGCCTAGCCCAGAGGAGCACGCGCTGTTTAAAATAACACTTTTTTTCATCCATAAGAGCCTAGTTAGGTATCTACAGTTGTAGATGCCCTAAGGCGCTACTTCTGAGTGAAGGTGCGTAAATAGATCAAAAATTGGCCGTCATTGTGGGCTAATCTTTAATCCAGAGATGGGGTGGCCTAAAATAAAAGATGATAAGCATATTGCCATTTGTGGTCGATTTTAAGATTGGGAACGGTACTATCCCATACTCACTCTGTTAAAAAATATAAGATGTTTTAATTTTTTTAAATAAAATGTATATAGACACGTTTTAGCGTGTTTCTGCACTCATTTCAGTCTTTATGTAATTCATATTAAAATATCTTCAACATCGCATATTTGTGAATGGAGGGAGTATTTGTTTGCGAGAAAAACGAAAGGTGACAACCCATGCATGTTACAAAACTTAGAGTACAATATCTCGCTCGAATTTATTGCAATCACATCATGATACAGTATCAGCATCCCACACACACAAGTACTGAGCACGCTCACCTAGCAAACAACAAAACATACGAGTAGGCGGAACAGCACGTACGTAGGTCGTACGTGCCATATGCTATGCATATATAGTTCAACCATGTACTCCCTCTGTTCGGAATTACTTGTTATAGAAATGGATGTATCTAGACGTATTTTAGTTCTAGATACATCCATTTCCGAGACAAGTAATTCCGAACGGAGGGAGTATATCCTTACATATTCTTGTGGTCTCAGCCTTCGATCTCCACGGCCTTGACCTGCGGTTTCTTGGCCGCTTCCTCCTTGGGCACGGTGACCGTCAGCACGCCGTCCTCCATGGACGCGCTCACCCCGTCCACCCTCACGCCCCCCGGCAAACGGAACCTCCTCTCGAATCCGCCGCCGCTGCGCTCCACCCGGTGCCACCGCTCGTCCTTGCCGCCACCCTCCTCCTCCTCCTCCCTGGCGCGCTGGCCGCTGATGACGAGCACGTCGCCGTCCACGACCTCCACCTTGGCGTCGCCCTTCCGGACGCCGGGGACGTCGGCCGTGAAGACGTGCGCGGCGGGCGTCTCCTTCCAGTCGACGCGGACGTTGGTGAGCACGGGGCAGCGCTCCGCGAGGGCGCGGACGGCGCCGCCGAAAGGGTCCGCGTCCGCCCAGAAGTCCACCGAGAGCGGGTTGCCCAGCACGCCGCTGCACCGCGCCAGAGCCATTCGCTCGCTGCTCACTTAGTTGATCTGCTCGCTGCGCTGTGTGCTCTCGTATTGACTTGCTCGCTCGCAATCCCTAATAGCCGTATGTGCGCCTTTATAAGAGAAATGGGTGTGTAGTGATCTCTGGATGTGTCACGCGACTCCTCCAGAGTTGATAGAGAATTCGAGAGTGGCCCGCGGTTGGTGCCGTGAGCATGCTGGGCGTTGCGAGAAACATCTTTTTTTTTTTTAAGAACTGCGAGAAACACCTACCCCTAGTCTAAACCCTGCTCATATATCAACCACAAAACGCCTGGCAGCCTATCCACCCAACCGACCCAGACGTTCAGGCTGTCCTGTTTCTTTTTCTGTTTTAATGTTCGGGAATTTCACATATTGTTCAAAATTTTAAAAATTATTCATAATTTCACATAATATTCCTGTTTTCAAATTTTGTTCATAAAGTCAAATATTATTTGCGTTTAATTCTTTTTCTGCCTTTGTTAGAAAAATGTTCGTCTTTTCAAATTTGTACTTAAGTTCAAAAATGTTCGCGTTTTTCTAAGACAAATAAAAATATAAAAAGTGTCATTCCAAAAAAATGTACGTAAAACTAGTCTCCAAATTTGTGGTTATCTCCACACACAGGACGTGAAATTTTCGTAAAACTAGTCTGTAGGAATAGGATTTCCATTTCCGAAAAAAATTCAAAATTTATAGAAAGTGTTCGGATCCACCATTGCAGTTCTCTCTTAAAACGTCACGCTGTTCGTTTGTAACGTGCCCTGGTGAGCTCAACTGGCTAGCAACGCCTGTTCATAAGCGAGGCGATAGCAGTTCCACAACTTTCAGGGTTCATTCTTTTTTGAAGAATTTTTATGTCGCACCGTACCAGCACAGGGGCGGATTGCCGCGCTCGCCAATGGGCCGGCCAGTCGGAGTTGTGTGTGTGTGGGTCGCGAGCCTATTTGACGCAGAACACGTTAAATAGACACCCCCTCCACGTCGCATCGGCCCACTCTGGATACCTTTGGCTGATCCATCTCCATGATCCTTTTGTATATCACTTCAAGTGGTCTATGATCAATAAAACTTAGCCACACCCCTAAAAGAAAAGAAAAGCTTATCCCCACAAATACCTCAGCTGAACGACGAACCCTAGTCAACCGCACTCTCTCAATTTCTCCGCTCCACTCACGTCCCCTTCCCCTTGCTCTCCCCGACCTCTCCCTTTCTCTCTGCAATAGCCAGAAGCGGATCCGACAGCGGCGATGACTCCATTAACTGGGCTAAGCTCATCGCGGAGTCCTTGAGCTCGTTCATGCCAAACGACGAGGCGCTCGTGCTCCGCATTTCCCCCACCACTCGCGGATGGATCGAGGCAGGAGCCTGTCCTCGAGGACACCGGTGGTAGGAGAGGGCAGTTGTCGCTTCTCGCCGCCCAACGCTGTCCGGGCCCTCCACGCCAGCACCTCCCCCCCCCCCCCTCAGTGTCGTTGGGTGCTAGTGCTCGCATCATCGAGTTCGCGGCCATGACATCGGTTGCTGGAGGCCGAGGGTCGCGCTTCTCGATGCACAATTAGGGCGGTGTATGCCACGTCGGGCCGCTCCGACTACGCGTCTTGCAGATCGGTGTTGAAGCTGCTCCCACCCGCCTTCGATGGAGACGTGGCGCTACGCAATCCGTCGCTCCTACACCTCTGCGCCGACAAACGCCCACCGATGGGCCACAAAAATGCGGCGGCTCTCCAAATGGGGCTTGAGGAGTCCAAGAGGTTGGTGAGGTAGAGGGCGACGGCGGCTGCGGAGAGAACCGCATGGCTCGCGAGGGAGGAGGTCCAAGCCACTCATCGCATGGTGGGGATCGTCGGTTCCTCCTTCTCCTCGGACATTGGCAAGACGTAAAATAATGCTCTAGGTTTCTCCGCCTGTCTCTCTAGGTTTAATTACTTTCTAATCTTGCATTTTTGTTAAGTGATGAACTCCGTCGGCTTTTTTGGATCGAGTTGTACTCTATCTGTGTCCCATTGTTGTGTTCATAAGATGTATCGATGATCTATTCAGCGTGTATGTTTTTCAGTTTTTGTATGGATTTAGGTGCGGTCATATACGGAATGCCTCTGTGCAAATGGAGTGTGCCCGGCCACTGACCGCAGGCCTGCCCATTCGAGCCCGTGGGCGCATCGAACTCCAAATTAGGGGACTAGGATTGTAGATGCTCTAAGCCGATAAGGGCTATATCATCGACCAAAAAAGATAGGGCAATGATCTGCCCCGGCGCGCCGGCCCAAATTTGGGCCGGTCGCGCCCCAGCCCTCCGATTCGAACAATATCAACCGTAAGATTCGTTCCTCTTTTCTCCTCGATGCACACGGGACCCCCAAGCTACTGCAGCGGTAGAGCAACACCGGGGCTAGCCGGAATCCCGCGCCCAACCAACAACCCCTCCCCTCCCTCCCTCCCCCCCCCCTCCCCCAACTTGTCCGGTCCCCCGTGCACCACTGCCATCTCCCTCGTCCCGTGCCCCATCGTCGTCGGATCCCCGCCCCAGCGCGACCATGGCTGGCATGACGCCTCTGCCAATAGCGATTGCAGCTCTCCCACCTGCAATTGCAGCATCTACTACGCCACACCCCCTCTGTAAATCGTCATCGACGCTTGCCACAGGGTGCACGATGCACGCACCTCCGTCTTCTTCTTCCCTGGGTAACCCAATTTGACGCGTCGCCGTTGTAGCAAAACAAATCATCGTTTGTAGCTTTTCAATTCCCCGGTTGCAGCAAAAAACGAGCGCCATCACATCTCTCCAATACCAATCCTTTACATGTAGCAAAAAGAATCAAAGGTTCCAGCTTCTATAGATGCTCATTCCAGCAATTCTGCTTGCCGGTTGCAGCTTTTGTGTTGTCGCTTCCAGCAAAAAATGGCGGCGATGGCGTGTTGGAAATATGCCCTAGAGGCAATAATAAAATGATTATTATATTTCAATGTTCATGATAATTGTCTTTTGTTCATGCTATAACTGTATTATCCGGAAATCGTAATACACGTGTGAACACTTAGACCCAATGAGTCCCTAGTGAGCCTCTAGTTGACTAGCTCGTTATGATCAATAGATAGTCATGGTTTCCTGACTATGGACATAGGATGTCGTTGATAACGGGATCACATCATTAGGAGAATGATGTGATGGACAAGACCCAATCATAAGCATAGCATAAAAGATCGTATAGTTCGTTTGCTAGAAGCTTTGCCAATGTCAAGTATCTATTCCTTCGACCATGAGATCGTGTAACTCCCGGTTACCGTAGGAGTGCCTTGGGTGTATCAAACGTCACAACGTAACTGGGTGACTATAAAGGTGCATTACAGGTATCTCCGAAAGTATCTGTTGGGTTGACACGGATCGAGACTGGGATTTGTCACTCCGTATAACGGAGAGGTATCTCTGGGCCCACTCGGTAATGCATCATCATAATGAGCTCAATGTGACCAAGGTGTTGGCCACGGGATCATGCATTATGGTACGAGTAAAGTGACTTGCCGGGTAACGAGACTGAACAAGGTATTGGGATACCGACGATCGAATCTCGGGCAAGTAACGTACCGATTGACAAAGGGAATTGTATACAGGGTTTGATCGAATCCTCGACATCGTGGTTCAACCGATGAAATCATCGAGGAGCATGTGGGAGCCGACATGGATATCCAGACCCCGCTGTTGGTTATTGCCCGAGAGTCGTCTCGGTCATGTCTGCGTGTCTCCCGAACCCGTAGGGTCTACACACTTAAGGTTCGGTGACGCTAGGGTTAGTAGGAAGTCAAGTATGTGACTACCGAATGTTGTTCGGAGTCCCGGATGAGATCCCGGACGTCACGAGGAGTTCCGGAATGGTCCGGAGGTAAAGATTTATATATGGGAAGTCCTGTTTCGGGCATCGGGACAAGTTTCGGGGTTATCGGTATTGTACCGGGACCACCGGAGGGGTCCCGGGGGCCCACCGGGTGGGGCCACCTGCCCCGGGGGGCCACATGGGCTGTAGGGGGTGCGCCTTGGCCTGCATGGGCCAAGGGCACCAGCCCCACATAGGCCCATGCGCCTAGGGTTCAAGGGGGAAGAGTCCTAGGAGGGGAAGGCACCTCCTAGGTGCCTTGGGGGGGAGGGAAACCCCCCTTGGCCGCCGCCCCCCTAGGAGATTGGATCTCCTAGGGCCGGCCACCCCCCCCCCTTGGCCCTCCTATATATAGTGGGGGAGAGGAGGGACTTCATACCTTGAGTCCTTGGCCTTTGGTTGCCTCCTTCTCCCTCCCCAACACCTCTCCTCCTCCGTTGTGTGCTCAGCGAAGCCCTGTCGGAGTACTGCTTCTCCACCATCACCACGCCGTCGTGCTGCCGGTGGAGCTGTCTTCCTCAACCTCCCCTTCCTCCTTGCTGGATCAAGACGGAGGGGACGTCACCCGTGCCGTACGTGTGTTGAACGCGGAGGTGCTGTCCGTTCAGCACTTGGCATCGGTGATCTGAATCACGTTCGAGTACGACTACATCATCACCTTGCAAGCTTCCGCACGCGATCTACAAGTGGTATGTAGATGCAAACTCTCTCCCATGACTCGTTGCTTAGACGAACTCATAGATGGATCTTGGTGAAGCCGTAGGAAAAATTTTAATTTTCTGCAACGTTCCCCAACAGTGGCATCATGAGCTAGGTCTATGCGTAGTTCTCTAATGCACGAGTAGAACACAATTTGTTGTGGGCGTTGATCTTGTCATCTTACTTGCCTCTACTAGTCTTTTCTTGCTCAACGGTATTGTGGGATGAAGCGGCCCGGACCAACCTTACACGTACGCTTACGTGAGACCGGTTCCACCGACTGACATGCACTAGTTGCATAAGGTGGCTGGCGGGTGTCTGTCTCTCCCACTTTAGTTGGAGCGGAATCGATGAACAGGGCCCTTATGAAGGGTAAATAGAAGTTGACAAAATCACGTTGTGGTGATTCGTAGGTAAGAAAACGTTCTTGCTAGAACCCAATCGCAGCCACGTAAAAGATGCAACAACAACTAGAGGACGTCTAACTTGTTTTTGCAGCGATTGATCATGTGATGTGATATGGCCAGAAGTTGTGATGAATGTTGAATTGTGATGTATGAGATCATGTTCTTGTAATAGGATTCACGACTTGCATGTCGATGAGTATGACAACCGGCAGGAGCCATAGGAGTTGTCTTTATTTTTTTGTATGACCTGCGTGTCATTGAAGAACGCCATGTAAACTACTTTACTTCATTACTAAACGCGTTAGTCATAGAAGTAGAAGTAGTCGTTGGCGTGACAACTTCATGAAGACACGATGATGGAGATCATGATGATGGAGATCATGGTGTCAAGCCGGTGACAAGATGATCATGGAGCCCCGAAGATGGAGATCAATGGAGCTTGATGATATTGGCCATATCATGTCACAACCATATAATTGCATGTGATGTTTATTATGTTTATGCATCTTGTTTACTTAGGACGACGGTAGTAAATAAGATGATCCCTTACAAAATTTCAAGAAGTGTTCTCCCCTAACTGTGCACCGTTGCTACAGTTCGTCGTTTCTAAGCACCACGTGATGATCGGGTGTGATGGATCCTTACGTTCACATACAACGGGTGTAAGACAGTTTTACACAGCGAAAACACTTAGGGTTAACTTGACGAGCCTAGCATGTGCAGACATGGCCTCGGAACACGGAGACCGAAAGGTCGAACACGAGTCGTATGGAAGATACGATCAACATAAAGATGTTCACCGACGATGACTAGTCCGTCTCACGTGATGATCGGACACGGGCTAGTCGACTCGGATCGTGTAACACTTAGATGACTAGAGGGATGTCTAATCTAAGTGGGAGTTCATAATTTTGATTAAGAACTTTATTATCATGAACTTAGTCTAAAACCTTTGCAAATATGTATTGTAGATCAATGGCCAACGCTAATGTCAACATGAACTTCAACGCGTTCCTAGAGAAAACCAAGCTGAAAGATGATGGCAGCAACTATACGGACTGGGTCCGAAACCTGAGGATCATCCTCATAGCTGCCAGGAAGCAATATGTCCTAGAAGGACCGCTAGGTGCCGCTCCCGTCCCAGAGAACCAAGACGTTATGAACGCTTGGCAAACTCGTGCTGATGATTACTCCCTCGTTCAGTGCGGCATGCTTTACAGCTTAGAACCGGGGCTCCAAAAGCGTTTTGAGCATCACGGAGCATATGAGATGTTCGAAGAGCTGAAACTAGTTTTCCAAGCTCATGCCCGGGTCGAGAGATATGATGTCTCCGACAAGTTCTACAGTTGTAAGATGGAGGAGAACAGTTCTGTCAGTGAACACATCCTGAAGATGTCTGGGTTGCACGCACGTATGACCCAGTTGAACATTAACCTCCCAGATGAGGCGGTCATTGACAGAATCCTCCAGTCGCTCCCACCAAGCTACAAGAGCTTTGTGATGAACTACAACATGCAGGGGATGGTAAAGACCATTCCTGAAGTGTTCTCGATGCTGAAGTCAGCAGAGGCTGAAATCAAGAAAGAACATCAAGTGTTGATGGTCAATAAGACCACTAAGTTCAAGAAGGGCAAGGGTAAGAAGAACTTCAAGAAGGACGGCAAAGATGTTGTCGCGCCCGGTAAGCCTGTTGCCGGGAAGAAGTCAAAGATTGGACCCAAGCCTGAGACTGAGTGCTTTTATTGCAAGGGGAAGGGGCACTGGAAGCGGAACTGCCCCAAATACTTAGCGGATAAGAAGGCCGGCAACACCAAAGGTATATTTGATATACATGTAATTGATGTGTACCTTACCAGTACTCGAAGTAACTCCTGGGTATTTGATACCGGTGCCGTTGCTCACATATGTAACTCACAGCAGGAGCTGCGGAATAAACGGAGACTGGCGAAGGACGAGGTGACGATGCGCGTCGGGAATGGTTCCAGGGTCGATGTGATCGCCGTCGGCACGCTGCCTCTACATTTACCTACGGGATTAGTTTTAAACCTCAATAATTGTTATTTAGTGCCAAGTTTGAGCATGAACATTGTATCTGGATCTCGTTTAATACGAGATGGCTACTCATTTAAGTCTGAGAATAATGGTTGTTCGATTTATATGAGAGATATGTTTTATGGTCATGCTCCGATGGTCAATGGTTTATTCTTGATGAATCTCGAGCGTAATATTACACATGTTCATAGTGTGGATGCCAAAAGATGTAAAGTTGATAACGATAGTCCCACATACTTGTGGCACTGCCGCCTTGGTCACATTGGTGTCAAGCGCATGAAGAAGCTCCATGCTGATGGACTTTTAGAGTCTCTTGATTATGAATCATTTGACACATGCGAACCTTGCCTCTTAGGCAAAATGACCAAGACTCCGTTCTCCGGAACAATGGAGTGAGCAACCAACTTGTTGGAAATCATACATACCGATGTATGCGGTCCAATGAGCGTTGAGGCTCGCGGAGGATATCGTTATGTTCTCACTCTCACTGACGACTTGAGTAGATATGGGTATGTCTACTTAATGAAACACAAGTCTGAGACCTTTGAAAAGTTCAAGGAATTTCAGAGTGAGGTAGAGAATCAACGTGACCGTAAGATAAAGTTCCTACGATCAGATCGTGGGGGCGAATACTTAAGTCACGAATTTGGTACACACTTAAGAAAATGTGGAATCGTTTCACAACTCACGCCGCCTGGAACACCTCAGCGAAACGGTGTGTCCGAACGTCGTAATCGCACTCTATTGGATATGGTGCGGTCTATGATGTCTCTTACCGATTTACCGCTATCATTTTGGGGATACGCTCTAGAGACAGCTACATTCACTTTAAATAGGGCACCGTCTAAATCCGTTGAGACGACACCGTATGAATTATGGTTTGGGAAGAAACCTAAGCTGTCGTTTCTAAAAGTTTGGGGATGCGATGCTTATGTCAAGAAACTTCAACCTGAAAAGCTCGAACCCAAGTCGGAAAAATGCGTATTCGTAGGATACCCTAAGGAAACTGTCGGGTATACCTTCTACTTAAGATCCGAAGGCAAGATCTTTGTTGCCAAGAACGGATGCTTTCTGGAGAAAGAGTTTCTCTCGAAAGAAGTAAGTGGGAGGAAAGTAGAACTCGATGAAGTACTACCTCTCGAACGGGAAAGTGGTGCAGCGCAGGAAACCATTCCTGTAATGCCCACACCAACTGAAGAGGAAAATGTTGATGATGATCAAGGTACTTCAGATCTAGTTGCTACTGAACTTCGAAGGTCCACAAGGACACGTTCCGCACCAGAGTGGTACGGCAACCCTGTCATGGAAATCATGTTGCTAGACAACAATGAACCTTCGAACTATGAAGAAGCAATGGCGGGCCCGGATTCCAACAAATGGCTTGAGGCCATGAAATCCGAGATAGAATCCATGTATGAAAACAAAGTATGGACTTTGACAGACTTGCCCGATGATCGGCGAGCGATAGAAAATAAATGGATTTTTAAGAAGAAGACGGACGCGGATGGTAATGTTACCATCTATAAAGCTCGACTTGTCGCTAAGGGTTATCGACAAGTTCAAGGGATTGACTACGACGAGACATTCTCTCCCGTAGCGAAGCTTAAGTCCGTCCGAATCATGTTAGCAATTGCCGCATACTATGATTATGAGATATGGCAGATGGACGTCAAAACGGCATTCCTTAATGGACATCTTAAGGAAGAGCTGTATATGATGCAGCCGGAAGGTTTTGTCGTTCCTCAGAACGCTAACAAAGTATGCAAGCTCCAGCGATCCATTTATGGGCTGGTGCAAGCATCTCGGAGTTGGAACATTCGCTTTGATGAGATGATCAAAGCGTTTGGGTTTATGCAGACTTATGGAGAAGCCTGCGTTTACAAGAAAGTGAGTGGGAGCTCTGTAGCATTTCTCCTATTATATGTAGATGACATACTCTTGATGGGAAATGATACGAAACTCCTGGACAACATTAAGGCCTACTTGAACAAGTGTTTTTCAATGAAGGACCTTGGAGAAGCTGCTTATATATTAGGCATCAAGATCTATAGAGATAGATCGAGACGCCTCATAGGTCTTTCACAAAGCACATACCTTGATAAGATTTTGAAGAGGTTCAAAATGGATCAGTCCAAGAAGGGGTTCTTGCCTATGTTACAAGGTGTGAGATTGAGCTCGGCTCAGTCACCGACCACGGCAAAAGATAAAGAAGAGATGAGTGTCATCCCCTATGCTTCAGCCATAGGATCTATTATGTATGCCATGCTGTGTACCAGACCCGATGTAAACCTTGCCGTAAGTTTGGTTGCAAGATACCAAAGTAACCCCGGCAAGGAACACTGGACAGCGGTCAAGAATATCCTGAAGTACCTGAAAAGGACAAAGGACATGTTTCTCGTTTATGGAGGAGATGAAGAGCTCGTCGTAAAGGGTTACGTCGACGCTAGCTTCGACTCAGATCTGGATGACTCTAAGTCACAAACCGGATACGTGTATATGTTGAATGGTGGAGCAGTAAGCTAGTGCAGCTGCAAGCAGAGCGTCGTGGCGGGATCTACATGTGAAGCGGAGTACATGGCAGCCTCGGAGGCAGCGCATGAAGCGATTTGGATGAAGGAGTTCATCACCGACCTAGGAGTCATACCCAATGCGTCGGGGCCGATCAAACTCTTCTGTGACAACACTGGAGCTATTGCCCTTGCCAAGGAGCCCAGGTTTCACAAGAAGACCAGGCACATCAAGCGTCGTTTCAACTCCATCCGTGAAAATGTTCAAGATGGAGACATAGAGATTTGCAAAGTGCACACGGATCTGAATGTCGCAGATCCGTTGACTAAACCTCTCTCGCGTGCAAAACATGATCAACACCAGAACTCTATGGGTGTTCGATTCATCACAATGTAACTAGATTGGTGACTCTAGTGCAAGTGGGAGACTGTTGGAAATATGACCTAGAGGCAATAATAAAAGGATTATTATATTTCAATGTTCATGATAATTGTCTTTTGTTCATGCTATAACTGTATTATCCGGAAATCGTAATACACGTGTGAACACTTAGACCCAATGAGTCCCTAGTGAGCCTCTAGTTGACTAGCTCGTTATGATCAATAGATAGTCATGGTTTCCTGACTATGGACATAGGATGTCGTTGATAACGGGATCACATCATTAGGAGAATGATGTGATGGACAAGACCCAATCATAAGCATAGCATAAAAGATCGTATAGTTCGTTTGCTAGAAGCTTTGCCAATGTCAAGTATCTATTCCTTCGACCATGAGATCGTGTAACTCCCGGTTACCGTAGGAGTGCCTTGGGTGTATCAAACGTCACAACGTAACTGGGTGACTATAAAGGTGCATTACAGGTATCTCCGAAAGTATCTGTTGGGTTGACACGGATCGAGACTGGGATTTGTCACTCCGTATAACGGAGAGGTATCTCTGGGCCCACTCGGTAATGCATCATCATAATGAGCTCAATGTGACCAAGGTGTTGGCCACGGGATCATGCATTACGGTACGAGTAAAGTGACTTGCCGGGTAACGAGACTGAACAAGGTATTGGGATACCGACGATCGAATCTCGGGCAAGTAACGTACCGATTGACAAAGGGAATTGTATACAGGGTTTGATCGAATCCTCGACATCGTGGTTCAACCGATGAAATCATCGAGGAGCATGTGAGAGCCGACATGGATATCCAGACCCCGCTGTTGGTTATTGCTCGAGAGTCGTCTCGGTCATGTCTGCGTGTCTCCCGAACCCGTAGGGTCTACACACTTAAGGTTCGGTGACGCTAGGGTTAGTAGGAAGTCAAGTATGTGACTACCGAATGTTGTTCGGAGTCCCGGATGAGATCCCGGACGTCACGAGGAGTTCCGGAATGGTCCGGAGGTAAAGATTTATATATGGGAAGTCCTGTTTCGGGCATCGGGACAAGTTTCGGGGTTATCGGTATTGTACCGGGACCACCGGAGGGGTCCCGGGGGCCCACCGGGTGGGGCCACCTGCCCCGGGGGGCCACATGGGCTGTAGGGGGTGCGCCTTGGCCTGCATGGGCCAAGGGCACCAGCCCCACATAGGCCCATGCGCCTAGGGTTCAAGGGGGAAGAGTCCTAGGAGGGGAAGGCACCTCCTAGGTGCCTTGGGGGGGAGGGAAACCCCCCTTGGCCGCCGCCCCCCTAGGAGATTGGATCTCCTAGGGCCGGCCACCCCCCCCTTGGCCCTCCTATATATAGTGGGGGAGAGGAGGGACTTCATACCTTGAGTCCTTGGCCTTTGGTTGCCTCCTTCTCCCTCCCCAACACCTCTCCTCCTCCGTTGTGTGCTCAGCGAAGCCCTGTCGGAGTACTGCTTCTCCACCATCACCACGCCGTCGTGCTGCCGGTGGAGCTGTCTTCCTCAACCTCCCCTTCCTCCTTGCTGGATCAAGACGGAGGGGACGTCACCCGTGCCGTACGTGTGTTGAACGCGGAGGTGCTGTCCGTTCAGCACTTGGCATCGGTGATCTGAATCACGTTCGAGTACGACTACATCATCACCTTGCAAGCTTCCGCACGCGATCTACAAGTGGTATGTAGATGCAAACTCTCTCCCATGACTCGTTGCTTAGACGAACTCATAGATGGATCTTGGTGAAGCCGTAGGAAAAATTTTAATTTTCTGCAACGTTCCCCAACATGGCGCGGTCCGCTCTCCACCATAACAACAAATGTCGTGGCTGGTTCCATCTTTCTGCACTGCCGGTTGTAGCACCGGCCCCAATGTCGGCCCCTACGCTCTGGCTTTCGGATGTAGCACTGCCTCGTGCCGATTGAAGCTTTTGCGAGTGTTGGTTCCAACTTTTTGTACCACTGGTTCCACCATCGACGGCGATAGGCGGTTGCAGATCGTAGGCCGTTGGGTTGTAACATCGCCTCGATGCCAGTATGCATCTCGCTAGCTCACGACCTCACCGAGGTGCGACAGGTTGCCACGCTGGTCCCAGGGGCTGCCGGCCGTCGGTTTCAACTTTCTCAACGAGAACCAGCCGGTTGTAGCATCTCGGGTCAAGGTTCCAGCTCTGTCACCAGCCTGTTCCAGCAAAAATCTACACACGCCTCCTCTCGAGCTCTATGGCGGGGCAGCAGCAACGGGTGCTCCCATGGCTATAGGAGGAGTGGAGGGAGAGAGGAGAGGAGGGATCGAGCTGGGGAGGCCTTCCATCGCGTGAGGTTGAAGATAAGATGGGAAAAAGGTAAGGGTGTGTGGGCCTGAGATAGCAGATGCGAAAAATTAATGGTGTGTGGGGCCACGAATCAGAATGGGTGTCGCGTGCCGTGGTCGCGAACGACCGGCCGAAGACTCGGTCGATGCGCCGGATTTAAACGATTCCCAAAAAGATATGGGTTTTGCGGCTTTATAGGTGGCAAACATCGGCATCCCAATGAAACATGGATATAATGTAGTTTCCGTCAAAACAAATGGATATAATATTGTTTCGAAAGATGCTGCAAAACTAACGTCTGATTTTAAGCAATTCCGAGCGAATGCTTCTTGAGTCTTTGCATGTTTTGCGCAAATCTTTGCGCACAGGAGCCTAGCCACATCACATTTTGAATTGTCCGCTCGAGGGATGCACACTTTTTTTTCAAAATATTATTTTTTGTAACAATTTCGGAAAATGTACCCCCAAAATAAAAAAAATCAAAACTATGACCCCGCCGGCCTCGTTCGGGTCGAAGAGCAGCTTTTCGGTCAACTGTCGGTCGAAGAGGGCTCTTCGGGCTAGCGTGGGCCGAAGAGCATCTCACACAGGCCGAAGAGCAGCTCTCGGTGGCCCACCGGCCGAAGAGGGGGTCTTCGGCCTACCAGTAACCGAAGACAGTCTTCGGCCAATCCGTGACCGAAGAGCAACAAGGTAAGCCCGAGCTTCTTCTTCCTCTAGCCAGTTCCTTCTCTCTCTCGCTTCTCTCTCATTTCTCTCGCGACACTTCGCTTATCTGCACCATTTTCTAGCCATTATCGCATCCAAGCCACAGAAAGAGTAGATTGTAGCCATAATGGCGGCCTAGGGTCCGATCTATCCATGGGCTAGCTATTTTTAGAGCATATGTGAGGAGGAGGCATGGTGGGGTGGAGGTCCGGTCGGGGAGGAGGTGGTGGTGGGGTCGGCTTGGGGGTGGATGAGGTGCTGGTGGTGATGTACGTTGATGGGAGGTAGTCGGAGTCCAACCTCCGGGAGCCGAGGGGTAGGCGGTGGTGGTGTCCGGTCACTAGTAGAAAACAGGCTTTACATTGGGATCATTAGTCCCGGTTTGATTACGGACCAGGACTAATGTGACCATTAGTCCCGGTTATAACGGCTAGGAGCCGTTGGGGCCACTAGGATCATTAGTCCCGGTTCGTTTGCCACCTTTGGTCCCGGTTTGTGATACAAACCAGGACTAAATGTGTGTTGGGAGGCCGGCGTCGGGCTGGGGCCCTAGTGAGCCCATTTAGTCCCGGTTTGTATAACCAACCGGGACTAAATGTGCCGCTAAGTTTAGTCCCACCTCGCTTCACGAACAATGTTTTCACCACCTTAAATATGTTACTTTTCAAACTATAACATCCACTTGGTTTTCATTGTACTCTATGTGTAGGATTTGTATGGCAATATGAATCTTCACTGGTTCCTAAACCGGCGAAGATTCATACTGACAAAATAGATTCTACACAAAAAGAATATTGATGACCAATGTATTTTTGATGTTTTTTACATGCTTAGCCTTAGCAGTAACACGCTTAGTCTTAAAAGCAATAGCAGTAGCGCTTGTCATCATTTCACCCACATAACATGTGCTAAAAAGCTGAGAGGGTTACAGCAAAAACTAGATGCACTTCGTGTACAAAATGGACAATCTCTTTCAAAGTATCAGGGTTTCAAACGAAAACTCATCTGTTACAAAGACATTTCAATTTTTCTAACTTATTTCAACTCCAGACTCTTTGTGTGTTCACTATGCACCATTAAAAGCAACGTCATCAATTTTCAACCCTTTTTGACTTCATTTGCTATTTTTCATGCATTTACTGATTTTTATGAGCTAAATGACCCTGAAATTGAAAGGCACTACAAATGAACTCCGAAAAGGTTGAAAGTTGGCATGGTATAATCGTTTCACCCACATAGCATGTGCTAAAAAGCTGAGAGGTTTACGGCAAAAACTGGATGCACTTCGTGTACAAAATGGACAATCTCTTTCGAAGTATCATGGTTTCGGACAAAACTTGTCTGTTACAAAGGCATTTCAATTTTTTAAGCTTATTTCAACTCCAGATTTTTTGTGCGTTCAGTATGCACCATTGAAAGCAACATCATCAATTTTCAACCCTTTCTGACTTCATTTGCTATTTTTCATGCATTTACTGATTTTTATGAGCTAAATTACCCTGAAACTGAAAAGCACTACAAATGAACTCTGAAAAGGTTGAAAGTTGGCATGATATCATCATTTCACCCACATAGAATGTGTTAAAAAGTTGAGAGGGTTACAACAAAAATTGGATGCACTTCGTGTACAATATGGGCAATCTCTTTCGAAGTATTAGGGTTTCTAACGAAAATTCATCTGTTACAAAGGCATTTCATTTTTTGAAATAACCTAAGAATAACAAAATTGAATATAATGATAAAACACACTAATATTAAACACCAGCAAAAAAGAATCACGGAAAAATCTATTTTTAAAGTAAAGTTATTCACAAACTAGTGATTCACACAAATTTCAAATAATTTGAATTTAAACTATTCAAATTTGAAAACTACTGGCACTAATAGAAATTTATATATTTTTTTACCTAAAGCAAAAAAGATTCACTCAGAAACTCTAAATAAAGCAAAAAACAACTCAGAAACAAAAGAAAATAAATAAAGTAGAAAACAAAAAAACTTAAAAATAAATAAATTAAAAAAGCCCGCCTATTGGGCCGCCACGGCCTGCATACGACTAGAAACCGAACCTCTAGTTGGGCCAGGATGCATGCCCGTAAGGCCCAGTAAGCCTAACAGGTTTATAAGTCACATCATGGCACAAAATTAGAAAATTTATAAGTCACATTACAAAGATCATGGCAGTGTTAGCGTAATTTTTTCTACATTTGCAATGACATGTAAAGAAAATGATAAAAAAATTGCCACATGATCACATCACAAATTCATGATATTTTCTTTTTTAAACATGGCAATCATAAATTTTCATAATGTCCATGTGGAAATTTTATGAATTTTTTACTTTGTCACATGGCAAACTTACATATTTTTGTAATGTTCACATGGCAAGTTCACATATTAATTAAAGTGTGGAGGGGGTTTATAGGTTGAGAAGACAAGATGGCGGGAAAGAATGGAGGGAAAGGGTTGGCGGGAAGGATAATGGCAGGAACAGATGAGGGAAAAGGTTGCGGGATAGTATATTTTTCAATGGCTAAGGTGGGGAATGGTTGTATTGTATTGATAAACCAGTTTTTTAATGACAATTCAGCCTAATGAAAACCAAAGAGTGCAGCCATGCAACTTCAGCCTGCCATAGGACTCTTTAGCCGACAGAAAACCAAAGACCACTCTTCGGCCAACAGAAAACCAAAGAGTGTTCGTCAGCCCAGTTCAGGCACACTTCGGCCAACCCTAGCCAGAAGTGCCATCTTCGGCCTGTAGTTGACCGAGAAGTAGCTCTTCAGCTCGAGCGAGGCCGACGGGGTCATACTTTTGAATTTTTTAAAAAATTTGGACATATATTTTCTGAATTTGTTATAAAAAATACCATTTTCAAAAAAATAGTGTGAATGCGTTGACGCAACGAGCAACCATCGTTTTTCTCCCTTTAGCCACACACATTTCTCACTACATTTCATAGTCATCTTCTTCCCCTTCCCCGACATTCCCATCGAGAGAGAGAGAAAGAGAGAGAGAGAGAGAGATCTAGAAAGAGAAAGAGTATCATTGTGTTGTTGTGCTGGGGCGCGAGCTGCGCCATCTGAGACGATGAGCGCACGCCCCGCAATAGCTAGCCGGAGAGCACTAGAGTGTGTCTCCCATCTCGGATGGAGTTAATCAGACTGCCCCCGCTTGTCTCGCCGACCCTCTTCTCTCTCGCCTTCGCGGCACCGGCGGTAACTAGCGGTGCTTCCGTGACAGGTTGCCTCGATAGTGCAAGACAACAACATACTTCGAGCCACGTGGGCCATTGGTCCTGGTTCGTCTGGACCTTTTGGTCCTGGTTGGTGGGACGAACCGGGACCAATGGGCCTCGCTCCTGGCCCACCACCATTGGTCCCGGTTGGTGGCTTGAACCGGGACCAAAGGCTGCCCTTTAGTCCCGGTTCGTGCCACCAACCGGGACCAATGATATGCCTATATATACCCCCTCGCGTAAGAGCAGAGCACACTGCTCTGTTTTTTCTGGCCGCCGAGGGGGAGAGGGCTTGGTGGTGCTCTAGCTCACCTCCTATGCACACAAGGTGTTTGATGGAATGCCCGAGCCACACTACTTAAGCTTTCTCCTCTCCAAGCTCCATTTTCCGCAATATTTGTCTAGGTTTAGCGGTCCGTCACACCATGTCCCCGTCTTCACCACCGTCGATCACTCACCTGATCCCATCGCCGGCACCACCGTGGTGAGCCTCTTGTTCTTATCTTCTTTTTGAAAGGAAAAATATTCTTACTTGTATGTTTAGATAGATACTTGTATAATTTTCTTACTTTTATTATTGCATCTTATATAGTGTGATGGTTTTGGTATCCGCCCCCGTCAGCCCTCGTCCTGTCTATGATTCGGATGTGGTATATATTACTTTTCATAACTATTGGTTCATTTATTGTTTATGACAATTATGCCGACCAACGTGACATAGATTTTATTTATCTAGGAGGTTGTTGAACCGGAAATTCCGACCGACCCTATTGTCGAGAGGTTAAATTTAGTTGAAGAAGAAAACAATTTCTTGAAGGAAAAAATAAGAATAATTGAGGAGGAGAAGATGATATTGGAGTTGCATGTTGCGGATGTCGTCGATGATCACAAGATCAAGATGAATGCAATGCGCTTGAAGATTAGAAAGATTAGAAAATATGTCATTCATACCGAGGCTTGGTTTCATTATGCCGTTGGATCAGTTGTTACCTTGGTTGCGATTATGATCGCATTTGTTTTCGCATTGAAATGTTTTACATAGTTTCAATGTATGGTTTAATTAATTTAGATGCTCCGCAGAGCTTTATGTTGTTAGATGAGAACTATGTATGTACTTTGGTTTTAATGTGATGATGAACTTCTATTAATTTGGTCACTTAATTATCTATTCATGATGTTCTGTAATGGTTTTTGACACACTTAATTATATATAATGCACGCAGATGAACCGGCAATGGATGTACAGTGACAGACACACCTCCGAGTACATTAAGGGCGTGCATGATTTTCTCGAAGTGGCCGAGACAAACAAGCAGAATGGTTTTATGTGTTGTCCATGCCCTATATGTGGGAATACGAAGTCTTACTCTGACCGGAAAATCCTTCACACCCACCTGCTTTACAAGGGTTTCATGCCACGCTATAATGTTTGGACAAGGGAGAAATAGGGGTTATGATGGAAGACGGCAAAGAAGAAGAGTACGATGACAACTATGTGCCCCCTGAATACGGTGATGCTACTGAACATCAAGAGGAACCAAACGATGTGCACGATGCTGCTGCAACGGGCGAAGCTGCTGAAGATCAAGAGGAACCAGACGATGTGCCCGATGATGATGATCTTTGCCGAGTCATTGTCGATGCAAGGACGCAATGCGAAAGTCAAAAGGAGAAGCTGAAGTTCGATCGCATGTTAGAGGATCACAAAAAAGGGTTGTACCCCAATTGCAAAGATGGCAACACAAAGCTCGGTACTGTACTGGAATTGCTACAGTGGAAGGCAGAGAATGATGTGCCTGACAAAGGATTTGAGAAGCTACTGAAAATATTGAAGAAGAAGCTTCCAAAGGATAACGAATTGCCCGACAGTACATACGTAGCAAAGAAGGTCGTATGCCCTCTCGGATTGGAGGTGCAGAAGATACATGCATGCCCTAATGATTGCATCCTCTACCGCGGTGCGTACAAGGATCTGAACGCATGCCCGGTATGTGGTGCATTATGGTATATGATCAGACGAGATGACCCTGGTGATGTTGACGGCAAGCCCCCTAGGAAGAGGGTTCCTGCGAAGGTGATGTGGTATGCTCCTATAATACCACGGTTGAAACGTCTGTTCAGAAACGGAGAGCATGCCAAGTTGATGCGATGGCACAGTGAGGACCGTAAGAAAGAAGGGAAGTTGAGAGCACCCGCTGACGGGTCGCAGTGGAGAAAAATCGAGAGAAAGTACTGGGATGAGTTTACAAGTGACCCAAGTAACGTATGGTTTTCTTTAAGCGCGGATGGCATTAATCCTTTCAGGGAGCAGAGCAGCAATCACAGCACCTGGCCCGTGACTCTATGTATGTATAACCTTCCTCCTTGGATGTGCATGAAGCGGAAGTTCATTATGATGCCAGTTCTCATCCAAGGCCCTAAGCAACCAGGCAACGACATTGATGTGTACCTAAGGCCATTAGTTGAAGAACTTTTACAACTGTGGAATGGAAACGGTGTACGTGCGTGGGATGAGCACAAACAGGAGGAATTTGACCTAAAGGCGTTGCTGTTCGTGACAATCAACGATTGGCCCGCTCTCAGTAACCTTTCAGGACAGACAAACAAGGGATACCACACATGCACGCACTGTTTACTTGACATCGATAGTATATACCTGGGAAGCTGCAGGAAGAATGTGTACCTGGGCCATCGTTGATTTCTTCCAACCAACCATCAATGTCGAAAGAAAGGCAAGCATTTCAAAGGCGAGGCAGATCACCGGAAGAAGCCCGCCATGCGTATCGGTGATCACGTACTTGCTATGGTCAATGATTTACACGTAATCTTTAGAAAGGGTCCCGGCGCACTAGCTGTTCCGAATGACGCTGAGGGACACGCACCCATGTGGAAGAAGAAATCTATATTTTGGGACCTACCCTACTGGAAAGACCTAGAGGTCCGCTCTTCAATCGACGTGATGCACGTGACGAAGAACCTTTGCGTGAACCTGCTAGGCTTCTTGGGCGTGTATGGAAAGACAAAAGATACACCTGAGGCATGGGAGGACCTGCAACATTTGCACAAAAAAGACGGCATGCCTTCGAAGCAGTATGAAGGTCCTGCCAGCTACGCTCTTACGAAAGAAGAGAAAGAGATCTTCTTTGTATGCCTGCTCAGTATGAAGGTCCCGACTGGCTTCTCGTCGAATATAAAGCGAATAATAAATATGCCAGAGAAAAAGTTCCGGAACCTAAAGTCTCATGACTGCCACGTGATTATGACGCAACTGCTTCCGGTTGCATTGAGGGGGCTTCTACCGAAAAACGTCCGATTAGGCATTGTGAAGCTATGTGCATTCCTCAATGCAATCTCTCAGAAGGTGATCGATCCTGAAATTGTACCAAGGCTAAGGAGTGATGTGGCGCAATGTCTTGTCAGTTTTGAGCTGGTGTTCCCACCATCCTTCTTCAATATCATGACGCACGTCCTAGTTCATCTAGTCGACGAGATTGTCATTCTGGGGCCCGTATTTCTACACAATATGTTCCCCTTTGAGAGGTTCGTGGGAGTCCTAAAGAAATATGTCTGTAACCGCGCTAGGCCAGAAGGAGGCATCTCCATGGGCCATCAAACAGAGGATGTCATCGGGTTTTGTGTTGACTTCATTCCTGACCTTAAGAAGATAGGTCTCCCTAAAGCGCGGTATGAGGGGAGACTGACTGGAAAAGGCACGCTTGGAAGGGACTCAATAATATGCAGGGACGGATATTCTTGGTCTCAAGCACACTAGACAGTTCTACAGAACTCTACCTTGGTGACCCCTATATGTCGATGAACACAAGAACAGTCTGCGCTCCAAATACCCAGAGCAGTGCGACGACTGGATTACATGTGAACACATCAGGACTTTCAGCAGTTGGTTGGAAACACGTCTCAGAGGTGACAACACTGTTTTGTGATGAGCTGTACTTGTTGTCCGGGGGACCATCTTTGACTGTATTGATTTACAAAGGATACGAGATAAATGGGAATACATTTTACACGATTGACCAAGATCAAAAGAGCACCAACCAAAACAGCGGTGTCCGCTTTGATGCAATAACCGAGAGGGGAAAGGACACATATTATGGTTACATAGTGGACATATGGGAACTTGACTACGGACATGATTTTAAGGTCCCTTTGTTTAAGTGCAAATGGGTCAATCTGTTAGGAGGCGGGGTATAGGTAGACCCACAGTACGGAATGACAACAGTGGATCTGAAAAATCTTGGGTACACTGACGAACCGTTTGTCCTAGCCAATGATGTGGCACAGGTTATCTATGTGAAGGACATGTCTACCAGACCGAGAAAAAGAAAAGATAAGGAAGCGAATACATCATACGATGAGCCAAAGCGCCACATAGTTCTTTCAGGAAAAAGGGACATCATGGGAGTGGAGGGCAAGACAGACATGTCTGAAGATTATGAAAAGTTTCATGAAATTCCTCCCTTCAAATTCAAGGTTGACCCAAGCATCCTGATAAACGATGAAGATTATCCATGGTTACGGCGCAATAAGCAAATGACACAAGCGAAGAAAAAGTAAAGACTTTCTCCCGCAACTATTATGATGATACCATGCCAACTTTGTAACAGACGAGTATGATACCATTGTCTGTTTTGTACATGCACATGCTATGTGGGTGAAATTATGATACCATGCCAACTTTCAACTTTTTCAGAGTTCATTTGAAATGCTTTAATGTCTTATGGTTCGGCCCTCGTAATACCATTAATCCCGGTTCGCTCCTTGTCAACTATCTTCTCACCAAGAACACTCTCAAGAGGGCAGCCACGTGGGCTATTGGTCCCGGTTCGTCTGGACCTTTTGGTCCCAGTTCCACGCATGAACCGGGACCAATGCGCCTCGCCCCTGGCCCATGACCATTAGTCTCGGTTTGTGCCACAAACCAAGACTAAAGGGTTGGTCCTCGTTGCGCTCAGAGTTTAGTCCCACCTTGCCAACCGAAGGGCGCTCACACTGGTTTATAAGCCCGTCCCTCTCTGCCTTGCTGAGCTCCTCTCAAAGTGAAAATAGATGCCCCTATACAGGGAATTTGACCTAAATTCATAGTGAATTACTCTGAAATTCATAGAAATTTATTATGAATTTAGGTTGAATTTTCTCTATAGGCGCATCTATGTTCATTTTTTTAGTAAAGTTAATCACAAACTTGTGATTCACACAAATTTCAAAAAATTCAAATTTTAACTATTCAAATTTGAAAACTAATGGCACTAATAGAAAGTTTATAATTTTTCTAAAACTAATGGCACTAACAGAAAGTTTACAATTTTGCAGACCTAAAAGCAAAAATAATTAAAAAATAAAGCAAAAAACAAAAGAAAATAAATAATGCAGAAAACGAAACAAAAAAACTGGAAACAAAATAAAAATAGCAACAATAAGTATTTTGTTGTAAGTAGAAACAAAATAAAATAAATAAAGCAACAAAGAAAATAAAAAAAACAAAAAAGTGTTTTCAAATTTGAAAAGTAATGGCACTAACAGAAAGTTTATAATTTTTCTAAAACTAAAAGCAAAAAAGAATTAAAAAATAAAGCAAAAAACAAAAGAAAATAAATAATGCAGAAAACAAAACATAAAATGGAAAAAAATAAAAATAGCAACAATAAGAATTTTGTTGTAAGTAGAAACAAAATAAAATAAATAAAGCAAGAAAGAAAACAAAAAAGAAAGTGTTTTCAAATTTGAAAACTAATGACACTAACAGAAAGTTTATAATTTTTCTAAAACTAAAAGCAAAAAGAATTAAAAAATAAAGCAAAAAACAGAAGAAAATAAATAATGCAAAAAACAAAACAAAAAAAACTAGAAAAAAAACTAAAAAAACTGCCACCTATTGGGCCACCACGGCCTGAATACGACTAGAAACCCAACCTAGACCTGATTCAGGCCTGCAGAAGGCCCAATAGGCCCACAGCAACATAGTGTGAGATTAGGCCCGAAAGCCTGCAGTTGAGAGGAGCTCGAGAGGGTGGGTGCATCAGCGCTTATAAACCACTCTCGAGCCCTCTCAACTAGCGAGGTGGGACTAAACTTTGGCCGCGACGCGGGCAGCACAGGGGCCTTTGGTCCCGGTTGGTGGCACCAACCGGGACTAAAGGGGGGCATTGGTACCGGTTCGTGGCACCAACCGGGACCAATGCCCCACCTTTAGTCACGGTTGGTGCCACCAACCAGGACCAAAGGCCGCCGCTTCCCGCCCTTTGGGCTGCTGAAAAGAAGCCTTTGGTCCCGGTTGGTGGCACCAACCGGGACTAAAGGGGGCATTGGTCCGGGTTCGTGCCACGAACCGGGACCAATGGCTTTGCTATATAAGCAAAGACTTAGTGTTTTTCACTTCATCTGTGCAGTTGCCCGTGCCGACAACACCGCCAGGCTGCCCAATTCACATCCCGCAGACGCCGTCGCCGCCCCCGTCGCCGCCCGCGCCCCGCGCCATCACCACCCCGCGCCGCCCCGACGCCGTCGCCGTGCGCCACCCCGCGCCATCGTGGTCACCTCCCCGCGCCACCCCGACGCCGTCGCCGCCCCACGTCGCGCCCCGACGCCGTCGCCGCCCCTCCGACGCCGTCGCCGCCACTCCCCGCGCCCCTGCTCGCCCCGACGCCGCCCGCCGCTCGCCCCGACAACGCCCTTGTGAGCACCGCGCGCCCCTGCCGGCCCCGCCGCCGCCGCCGTTGTTTTTAGTTATATATATATATGCTATTTTTTTACATGTTTTTAGATATTTTTATATTTTCATATATGTGTGTATGTATTTTTTTAGATATATGTATTTCTTATGTATGTTCATATATGTATGTATGTATTTTTTACATGTTTTTTGTATGAATGTATGTATTTTTTCAATTGTAATATGCATGGTGTTTTAAAAATACATTAATGTTCTCTGATTTAGTACATTAATTTTAGGTTAGTTTCATTTTTAGAAAAGTTTTATATATTTAGGAAGAAGGAAGAGAAGGAAGGAGAAAGAAGAAGAAAAAGTTTTATATATGCAAAAGTTACATTTTTAGAAAAGTTTTATATATCTAGCTAGAAAGAAGGAAGAAGAAGAAAAAGAAGGAGAGGAAAAAGGAAAATAAGAAGAGGAAGAAAGGAGAAGAAGAGGAGAGGAAGAAGAGGAGAAATAAATAAGAAGAGGAAAAAAGAAGAAAAAGAAGAGGAGAAGAAGAAAGGAATAGAGGAGAAGAAGAAAAAATTGAAATTTCTTCTTCTCCTCTATTCCTTTCTTCTTCTCCTCTTTTTTCTTCTTCTTTTTTTTCTTCGATCTTCCTTTGTCGTCATCGATATACCCCTCCCGATAACTTCAACACGAGGGGGGGTCGATATACCCCCTCCCCGATAATATTATTTTCCCATGTACGTATGTCGTCGTTGTCGATATAACCCCCTCCCGATAACTTCAACACGTGGGGGGGTCGATATACCCCCTCCCTGATAACATTATTTTCCCGTGTATGTATGTCGTCTTTGTCGATATTACCCCCTCTCGACTGTGATAACTTATACCAAAACTCTCGACGACACCCAAACCCTAGAAAAAACGATGTCGGTCTCCTACCCCCTCCCGCCGCGCCCCTACCCGACAAAATCTCTTGAGGCCACCCGCTCTCGCTTGACCAAAACTCTCGAGGACACCCAAACCCTAGAAAAAAACGATGTCGGTCTCCTACCCCTCCCGCCGCGCCCCTACCCTTGAAGCGTTGCCGAGGCCACCCCAAACCCGAAATAAGCTCGGTCTACGTTTGCCACTAATATATCCACGTGCTGTCATGTTTGTGTAATAATTGCCATGTTGTAATATTTGCAGAAACAATGGAGCACATAGAGATGAGGAAGCAGAAGAGGTGTTGGGGACATAATCTTAGCCGGAGGTGATATCTTGTCGTATCTAGATCTTAACGACGATGATCATCTGGAAGAACAGGGTGAAGAAGCAGGCTACGGTGATCAAAGAATGGAGGAAGAAAGACATGATTATGATGACTCCGGTGACCCAATGACGGTGCAAGAAGGAGACCATGATGACGGCTCCGGTGACCGAACCGAGTCTGGCGAGGTATATATATTAGTTAAGCCTGTGCTGACTAACTAATTGATGCATTCATTGTTTTGGTATATGTACACATATTAATTAACTCTCGTCTTTCTTCTTTTTCCTAGCCCTCCGGATCGAGCATAACTTCGGTAAGGAGACGAGGCCCGAAGAAAAAGTTGAGCTCGGATGAAAGGTTTGAGATCACAGCAATCGTGCGTGACGGTGAACCGATTGAACCCATCCGAACAAAGAACGCATTTGCTGCTCAGTGCTGGGTTCTTGTTAGGGACAAGATCCCGATCAGGATCCGCCAGTGGTATAATCCTAAGAACGAAGACACTGAGGTGTCTTATGTCAATGATATGCAGAAAGATGATCTTTGGACTAAGCTGAAGGCAAATTTCACCCTACCGCAAGAGGAGGATCCGGAGAAGCCAGTTACAGAGCAATTAATCAAGTCTTTTGCTCTTAAGAAGATGACGGGCGTATTCAGGAGGTGGAGGAAAGAGCTGAAAAAGTTTGTCGACAAAGAAGAGACACCAGAATTCATCGGCAAATATGAGAAGATCAGAGATCACTGGCCTGCATTTGTGGCCCACACGACATCGGAAAAGAGTAAGAAGATGTCGGCGACAAACAAGCAAAATGTTGCGAAGAAGCAGTTTCACCATCGCACGGGGTCAGGTGGCTACCTCAAAGCCCGGCCTAAGTGGGCCAAGGCTGAGAATGATCTGCTTGATAAAGGGATCGAACCAGAGACAATGAACTGGCCAGACCGTTGCCGGACTTGGTTCTTCGGGGCTGGCGGAACCTTGGACCCTGTATCAGGGAAGTGCCATTGGACGGACGAGCAACTGCAAATACCAGTCAAGAGGCTTCGGCACTATATCAATGCAGCGCAGCAAGGGACGTTCGTTCCAGACAGGGAGAAAGACGAGCTCACAATGGCCCTCGGGAATCCTGAGCACCCTGGACGGACACGAGGCACGCCAGGCTCCATTCCGTGGAAGGTTGGTTTTCCAGATGCAGGGGGTTACAAAACCCAGGAGAGGAGGAAGAAACTGGAGCATAGGCAACTACAGGCGCTGCATGAAAGGGTAATGGGGCTAGAGGAACGAGAAGCAGATCGCAACAAACGACCTGCCAAAGCTTCCCCCGAAGCTACCCCGCCATCTCAGCAAAGAAGCAGCGTGGCTTCCACCGAGCTGCTTCAGCCGGAGCATGTCTTGACGGCTCCTTCTAGCTATCCCGTGGATGCTATCACGGAGTCTCAAAATTGCCACATTATGACGCAATGGATGAATTTGAAGGTCAAGGCTGTTGTTGACTCTGTTTATCCTACTGAACCCGGCGCAACTTTTCACTGCCGGCCAATTCCAGAAGGATATGCTAGGGTGATGGTGGATGAAATAACAGCGGGAATTGAGGACCTCCAGCTTGACCTCCCTACCGGTGAAGGGGAGACTAGGCTGGGTTCTGCTTCGAAGACTCCATGCCTATGGCGAAAGGAGCTCATCAACCTTCTGAACTGGACGCCTCCGCCTCCTCCTCCTCCTCCGGCGAGTCAGGACACTTCGCCTCCTCCACCGCCTCCTCCTCCGGCGAGTGACGATGGGCACTCGGCCTCCTTCTCCGGCGCGTGGCGGCACTCTACCTCCTTCTCCGCCTGCACCGCCGCGCCCGAGCAGCCAGCAGCCTCCTCCTTCTCTGCCTCGCCAGCAAGGGCGGAAGAGACCCGCCGCCGTCCCGGCTGCTCCGGCGCGTCGTAGTCCTTCTCCTCCGCCTCGTAAGCAAGCACGAAAGAAGATAGACGCTACAGCCGCTCCATCTGGTCCGGCGTCTAGCAGTACAGCCAGAGGCGGGAGGCAATACAGATACGGTCCTTCTCTCAAGCCTCTAGAGAAGTTACCGTACGAGAGGATCGAGGAGGAAAACGCAAAGATCATGCGGGCCGAAGTGGACAACTTCTCTGAAGGGTTGAAATCAAAGAGACATCCACCTCCGGAGGAGAAGGTAGATCCGGTGAAAGCAAAGCGCACTATCGATGCCCTGAGGAAACCACCAAAGTCTCCACCGAGAACCAACTATGAGCGCATTACTGAACAGACATATCTCGAAGCGGAGCGGTCAGGAAGTACTGTCAGACATCAAAGGTCAAAAGAACAAGCAGCTGCGAAAAAATTTGCCCAGCTCGGCGAACAAGCAAATCAATCGTGCCCCCCGCTCAATGTGTCTAGCGGCGACATCATCGCTAATACTCCAGGGACGGTGGCCGGTTATGGCAATCTTGCAGATTACCTGCCTGACGATCAACTTCCTGATTTCATGGAGGTGGACGAACACAGATACGAGTACGGGAAGCCTCTCGTCAAAGATGAAAAATCTCTAACAACGATGATGCGAAGATTCCATAATTGGTACATGAAAACCTGCAGAGAGTCTGGGGGGACGAATAGTTTGTATCTGAAAATTAAAGAGGAGCACAACCTCGTTGGAACTGATCTGTTGCCTGTTCCATTTGAGGAGTTCTTCTCGTTCTTCAATCAAAAGGCCCTCGATAAATTAACGTCTTTTGCTACTGTCTGTAAGTACTATTTCTGTCATTAAGTTTCTATATATAGCTCGGCTCTTTCATTGCATGTATTTATAATTAATTATCCTCAATATATTATGCAGACTGAAGATCGTCAAGTGAAGAAAACAAGAAATGTATGATATTGGGTTCATTAACACAAATATCATAGATGAAATTCAGGTTAAAAAGCACGCCGAAGAGGCCGAGGCCAACTTGCTAGAATCGTTGATCAAAAATCAAAACAAAGATACCATACTCTTTCCTTACAGCTTCGAGTGAGTGTTACTGTCGTGTGCATATTCGGTTTCCCTTATTACTCGAGCGAGGTTATAGTAATGTAATTGATGAGTTATGCATGCGTGCGCAGCTTCCACTATGTTCTTCTGGAGATTAAGATTGAGCGGGGACTAGTAACCGTCTTAGACTCGAGACGAAAAGCTCCCGAAACCTATGCGGACATGACTAAAATTCTCAATAAGTAAGTTCAATCGATCATTATCGCACCATATCGGCAACTTTTTGTTCATTTCCAGATATCTCAAGTAATAATAATTATTTTCTTTGTCTTCCAGGGTTTGGAAACAGTTCACCGCAGAAGCTCCGGGACTGCCGAAGGAGCTGCAATATACATCCCCGAAAGTAAGTACTACTGGCTAGCTAGTTGCGCGCATCTCCCGTTGATTCTATAGATATACTTTCATCAATGCCATTTATAATGCTTCATTATCAGTTTGATTGACCTCTATTTCTCGTAAAGTGCTTGTGGCAGGAACAAGGGAATGATTTCTGTGGATACTACGTGTGCGAGTTCATCTATAACGCGACTTTGAAAAATAGGCGGGGCTACTCTAAAAGATAAATGAAGTGCGTAAGCAATAATAATCACAATTTCATTTTATTACACCATCATTTCTGTTGAGTTTCATTCATATATATGTATTAACCCCCTTCTTCAAATTAGACGTGGCAGATGCGGAATGAACTCCTACCACAAGATCACATGAAAGCAATTCAAGAGGAATTGGCGGGATTCTTTCTTGACCACGTCATCAATAAAGCCAGAGAATACCATGTGGAAGTTGATTTCAATTGCTAGGGGATTGTAAGAGATCTTACATATTGTATATGTATGTAGCCAGTAGTGTCGGATAGATAATACGAAAACTTGTTGTTCGACCAATCTCTCGGAGAAGGAGAGGTCGATCGATCACTTCTCTCGGTATGCATGACGAACTTCTGTACTTAATGGTTTCCTTCATTTTCTTACTAGCTAGCGTGTCGAGGGCCTCTCTATGTATAGTACGTAGCGTCGACCAAGCACGGAGATAAGAGAGGACACTTCTCCCTAGTAATTAGCTAGCTAACACAATATATGAAACACCTAAATTAACCTCCCAAACCAACCCCCCCCCTTTCAAAAATAAACTCCAGCCCCTGAAATGCTGACGCGTGGATGCCTTTTGGTCCCGATTGATGCCACCAACCAGGACCAAAGGCCCTCCTGCCTGGGCTCGGCGCACCGGCCACGTGGAGGCCCATTTGTCCCGGTTCGTGTAAGAACCGGGACTAAAGGGCCAGGGCATTAGTAACGACCCTTTAGTCCCGGTTCAACAACCGGGACAAAAGGCCCGTATGAACCGGAACAAATGTCCCCTTTTCTACTAGTGGTAGCACAACCTACCACCTGACTTTCTGGTGGTAGGACTTACCTGCACCGTTATGCCCGTTTGTGTGGAAAAGACCCTATCGCCATGGTTCTCGGCGGTAGGTTTTGTTACCCTACCGCTATGGTCCTTGGTGGTAGGATCTTCATCTTCTTTTATTGGATGCATGCCCCTATAATAATTGCATGCATGCCCCTACCGCCAAGGACCTTGGC
The DNA here is from genome assembly GCA_963921465.1 of Triticum timopheevii. NCBI lineage: Eukaryota > Viridiplantae > Streptophyta > Magnoliopsida > Poales > Poaceae > Triticum > Triticum timopheevii. Next base: position 24,528,601 of record OY997266.1, on the reverse strand, counting down.
TGAAGGGTCTTTTTCCACACCAAACGAGCATGATAACGCAGGTAAGTCCTACTGCTCGGGACCCCGGTGGTAGGAGTGCTACCCTACCGCCAAGGACAATGGCGGTAGGAAAAAGGGTCAGTTCCCGAAAAAATTACAAAGCAGGGTGAGATTTGGCTGAACTTTTCTAAAGGGGTCAAAACAGTGAATTTGTCCACTTCAGGATGGTCCCTGTCTGCTGCATGAGAACATACCGCTGGAGGAGAAGTTCAGGTACTTGAGGCGTAGCTCCAAATTTCACCATTACCTGAAGAAGAAGGTTTGGTTTCTGCTCTACATTTGTTGTTACTTGCACTTTTTTGTTCATGTGTATGTGGAAGTTGTAGTAAGATGGCAAGTTCTATGTATTTTTAAGTTGTGGGGGCTGTTTGGTTTAGGTGGCAACTCGTAGGAGTTCACCATGGCAAAATTTCATGATTTTTTGAAGTGGTATAAACAATGGTTGCTTTTCTGTTGCTACTTGGCTGGCAAATTTAAGATCTATGTGCATTTGTTTATCACTAGATTAAAAAATTATGATTTCCGGAGGATTGGAATATCACTAAAGAACTATTCATGGACATGGGTGCGTGGAAGCTAGCTATCCATGTGTCGAAACCATGAGTTGGTTGCGATATGCATGTGCCAGAATCACGACCTGATGTTGTCTTCGTATCGGATGCCTCAAATCTTTAGATATGGAAAACTTTGGTACTATCATAGCCCCTTGTTTTCATACATCATGGCACAAAATTAGAAAAATTATAAGTCACATTACAAAGATCATGGCAGTGTTAGCGTAATTTTTTCTACATTTGCAATGACATGTAAAGCAAATGATAAAAAATTTGCCACATGATCACATCACAAATTCATGATATTTTCTTTTTCAAACATGGCAATTCATAAATTTTCATAATGTCCATGTGGAAATTTTATGAATTTTTTACTTTGTCACATCTCACATGGCCAACTTACATAATTTTGTAATGTTCACATGTCAAGTTTTTAGAATTTTGGTTTTCTAAAACATGGTTGCTTCTAGGATAATGTTTGTATTAGGCACAATGACAATTCTACATGTTTTTCCCTTTCATGATGGCATTTTCTGAGAAACAATATTGACAAATTTATTGTACACACCATGACAAATTCTGTCTTTTATACTATCAGATTATCACCATTGCAAATTCCCCCTTCTCATTCTTTTATGAATGGTAAATTTATAAATTAGAGGATGAAGTTCTACAGAGTATAGCATGGAAATATTTATAAATTAGAGCATGTCAATTTGTAAATTTATGTTTCTCCGTATTTTCTGTATCGGAAAATATTTTATTTATATGGATGTATTTAAAAAAAGAGTTCACTGGGTGTAGCTCATTTTTTCCCATGTGCTCTCTAGGCCAACTTGAGGTCGCCCTAGAACTCCACTGTAGCAGAGGTTCATAAAGATACATTGGTTCACTCGATCTACCCCTCCCCCTTAGCAAATGATTCGCTTGCAGTGGGGTCTCCTAGGGGAACGTTACTTCGCTATTAATGTTCATAATTTATTTCTCCGGATACGATTTTGAATGTGATCGTTGAAATTGCATAAAAACGGTCGGGTCTACACATTCATGTATTGTTAAAGATATGGTGAGAGATATTGTTGTAAGAGATCATCTCTTAGCTAAGAAAAGACAAAGGTTTTCTTCTAGTTTCTCTTTGCTCCACCTCGATATTTATCTGATGCAACACTCCTAAGATTACCTCGTAGTATATGCCATTAATTATAGTAGAATTATTTTGGAGTCTGTTGCTTTTGCCTGGTCATCAGATCTAGGCATACATGACACCCATGCTCATTCCTGAATTTTATGAACAAAATGAGACACCAATGCCCCGTGATTTATGATACTGATTGACTTTTCCGAAGCTGTTATCAAGAGTTACATGTAATTGTAGGCGTTGCTGATTTCCCCCTATGCCTCTATTGCGGTTGCAACATGGTTTAGATTGTATTTTCATTCTTAACTCCTTGTAGGCTGAAAGAACTGTATTGCTCTAACATTTGCGCTGGTTATATTATTAAATTTACTAAATTATTCATAAGCAATGTAGGTTGACACCATCGATCGAGAGAATATTAGACATGGTAGGCTTGACTGTTGTCATTAATATTAATTTATATTAACATATCAACAATATACGGTTTGTTTGTCCCTTAACCTTGTTTTTTTTGTGTTTTGTTATTTTCAATATTTCATCTCAGGATCAAGATTTTAAATTCTCGTAATACCATGGATAAGAAGAGATTCCATATGATTTACATCAAGAAAACATTGCACATTGAGTTTCGGGGGCCCCGGGACAAACTCCATGAGTTGGGCCCATATACTATAGTGGCTAAAAGGAATGGATTGCATACATCAATATGAAAAATATTGTATACTTAAGTAGTTGGTCCCCACTCCTTCTGTTAATCTCAACATGCACATATGTCACATTAACATCCATGTCACGTCATCAGTCACACTACTTTTATTTCTTTGAACATGCAACCCCACTACTTGGGGCCTCTGTGATTTGCAGGATTGTCAAATTGTAGGAAGAGGAAAAACATAGGAATGGGATGGCATGCCCATTAAAATCCTACATGATTTGCATTAGTTTGATTGCATCATAGGAAACACAAAATAATTTTCCCAAGAGGTTGGAGTGAATAATAGATTTCCCATGGAATGTAGTACAAATTATTCCTTAGAATAATCAAATCCTATGAAAAGAACAACCAACATAGAAAAATTCTAAGGATTTCAATCCTCCAAAATCCTATGGAATCCTATGAATCAAAGAGGCCCTTATTTTGCTCAACGTGCTTACATCCCATTTAATCAACCCACTATTTTTATTTCTCTCAACATGCATGAGAAATAAAATTATATTATATAAATCTTCTACAACTATATAAAGATCAAATAGAATAAACCATATTTATTTACAATTCGCATTCTCATATTCAATTTTTGGATATCCAAAACTCGTTAAAGTAGTATATTGCAACCAATTTCTGTAGCAACACATGGGGTATCATCTAGTTTTCATTGAAGCCGTAAACAACAATTAATTTTGTTTGAATAATATTAGATAATGTTTATGTCTTATATTTTGAACCAAACATAGTAGAGGTTAGAGAGCTCAAACAAAAAGAAATAGTATGCTAACTAACCTCTAAGCTTCTAATAATAATGAGAAAACGACCCATTCATGTGTTTTAATGTGCAAAATTAGTGAGGTGTCCAGATTAATATTATCGTACACACTCTTCTCAATATGGCCAAACCATTCTTGCGACATTAAGCCTAAAATAATTTTCCAACAATATTAATTTTGTAAAAAAAAATTGAGATTCAATTAATTTACTAGTTGCTTGGATTCTAAAAAGTAGCTATCAAAGCAAATCAAAGGCCAGAGCAAGGTTCAGGTTTGAGAACACCGAAATAATAAAGGAAGGTGAGAGATGGCTGCAAGCGCAAAATGATTAACCGGCGCGCTACATAGTTATGGAAACATGGACAAGGAATTGAGCATGCAATGTACATGGGCCCCTGAGGCTTCACTTTTCTTTATTGGGTTTTCTGATATATGCACATATGGACTAGGACAGGGCCTCTACTCTGGCCAGGCCCCTGGCCGACTCACCTCCTTCCAAGGCCTTGGGTCGGCCCTACTTTAACATTATTTAACACTAACTAATTCTGGTAGCCGAACATTAGTAGAAAATAAAAATCTACCTTTTTGAGAAAATAGCAAGCTATCTGAAGATACATTTTAATGTGATATTTATACGATTTTAGAATGCTAATTTTCTTCAAAAATTAGAACCACTCAATAACAAGTTATCCGTAGGATATTCCTTGGTTTATTTAGATACTAATAAACTCCATCCAAAAATAGAAAGGTGAGGACTAATCCTCCATGGTCTAGACATGAGTATATAAACACCAACACAAACGATGTAGGTTGACAATATAAACTACAAGAACAATCATACGTAGAACGAAGAAATTAGCAAGCCACTCCTCATGGGACTTACCAAGAGCAACGCACGAGCTCTATGCTTGGTAGCTCTTATAATGATGTCTACAACTCTACCATCATGCCATGGAGGTACAACCATTATCTATCTATTTTTACTAATGATTTGTGGACTAATATATGTGCACACCTTTGCGTGTGTAATTCAAACTAACTCACGAACTTATCTAAATTATATATTTTAATGTTGATATATTTGTATGCGTAGGTCCAAAACCAACCCCACTCCCCAACTTATGTATTCTGTTCAAAGCCTGCCATGGAGACTATGTATCTGACAGACCATGCATGGATCACTGTGCATTTTTTGAATTTAAGCATGGCTACTGCCATTCAGACCGTGGTGGTATTTGCTGCTGCACCAATGTCTAAGAAATGATGGATGCAATGTTATTATCTTATGCTACAAAAGTGTTGCGTGTAAGATAGCGTCAACATACATGTGTATCAAAAATTCCAATAAAGTATCGTTCAACTTGAGTGTGAACAGTTCTTCTTAATGGTGGAATCAGTTGTTTCTATCTTCTATGACAAATTGACAATGCATGCAACCGATCCACAATCCATTCATGGCCCTTATTTACATAAAATGACACCCTATGGCATTTGTTGTAGGATTCGATTATGACCCAACAAACCAGGCACTTATTAATCCCAAGTTAGGTGTGGGATATGCGTTAAATAGCTCCCCATGTTGTTTAATTCACCGAAATTTTGCTAAAAACATATTATTTGTCGGGTTGTGCTTGTTTCTTGAGACATAGCTAGCAAATCGCATGGTGCAAATCTCATGATACAGAAGGTTCTGGTGATCATAATCTTCCAAAAGAATTTATAGGTACCCTCGAGGGTAGATGGAACATTTATTTTCATTGATCTAAAGGTCCAACTCGGCCTATAATCCTCTCTAAAGCCATGCAGCATATGCCCCCGGGTACCTAGCACTTTTTTAGAACCGTGTAATTGCATGTTTCCCTTTTTAGAACTTTATGAGTACTGACTACCTTTTTCGTCTACTACCTAAAAATGTAGTAGGCACTATACAATTCTAAACAGGTAACATGTAAAGGTAATTATATGAATGTGAAAAAGGTAGTAGGTACTCATAGGGTTAGTATGAGTACCTACTACCTTGACATGTGAAATTGGAGATGTGGTTGTAAAGCCTCTTGTGAAAATACAAAGTCTCGGGCCATCAGGCCCAAAAAAATACTAGGATGGATCTTCACTTGTCAGCTAAGAGATGAAGTAATAGTTGGCGAGACAACTTCATGGAGACACGATGATGGAGATCATGATGATGGAGATCATGGTGTCATGCCGGTGACGATGATGATCATGGATCCCCGAAGATGGAGATCAAAAGGAGCAAAATGATATTGGCCATATCATGTCACTATTTGATTGCATGTGATGTTTATCATGTTTATGCATCTTATTTGCTTAGAACGACGGTAGTAAATAAGATGATCCCTCATAATAATTTCAAGAAAAGTGTTCCCCATAACTGTGCACCGTTGCGAAAGTTCGTTGTTTCGAAGCACCACGTGATGATCGGGTGTGATAAATTCTAACGTTCACATACAACGGGTGTAAGCCAGATTTACACACGCGAAACACTTAGGTTGACTTGACGAGCCTAGCATGTACAGACATGGCCTCGGAACACAAGAGACCGAAAGGTCAAACATGAGTCGTATAGTGGATAGGATCAACATGAAGATGTTCACCGATGATGACTAGTCCGTCTCACGTGATGATCGGACACGGCCTAGTTGACTCGGATCATGTATCACTTAGATGACTAGAGGGATGTCTATCTGAGTGGGAGTTCATCAAATAATGTATTAGATTAACTGAATTATCATGAACATAGTCAAAAGGGGTCTTTACAAATTATGTCGTAAGCTCGCGCTTTAGTTCTACTATTTAGATATGTTCCTAGAGAAAATATAGTTGAAAGTTAATAGTAGCAATTATGCGGACTGGGTCCGTAAACTGAGGATTATCCTCATTGCTGCGCAGAAGGCTTATGCCCTTAATGCACCGCTCGGTGTGCTGAACCTCAAACGTCGTCTGTGGATGTTGCGAACATCTGACATACACGTTTAGATGACTACATGATAGTTCAGTAATGTTAAACGGTTTAGAATTGTGGTGCCGAAGACGTTTTTTGAAACATCGCGGAACATATGAGATGTTCCAAGGGCTGAAATTGGGAGTTCAGTCTCGTGCCCACGTCAAGAGGTATCAGACCTCCGACGAGTTTCTTAGCCTACAAACTAAGGGAGAAAAGCTCAATCGTTGAGCTTGTACTCAGATTGTCTGGGTACAACAATCACTTGAATCGAGTAGGAGTTAATCTTCCAGATGAGATAGTGATGTTTCTCAAAAGTCATTGCCACCAAGCTACTAGAGCTTCGTGATGAACTATAACATATTGATGTCTACTACACAACCTTCTTCTTGTAGACGTTGTTGGGCCTGCAAGCGCACAGGTTTGTAGGACAGTAGCAAATTTCCCTCAAGTGGATGACCTAAGGTTTATCAATCCGTAGGAGGCGTAGGATGAAAGATGGTCTCTCTCAAGCAACCCTGCAACCAAATAACAAAAAGTCTCTTGTGTCCCCAACACACCCAATACAATGGTAAATTGTATAGGTGCACTAGTTCGGCGAAGAGATGAAGATACAAGTGCAAAATAGATAGTAGATATAGGTTTTTGTAATCTGAAATAATAAAAACAGCAAGGTAACTAATGATAAAAGTGAGCGTAAACGGTATTGCAATGATAGGAAAAAAGGCCTAGGGTTCATACTTTCACTAGTGCAAGTTCTCTCAACAATAATAACATGGATAGATCATATAACAAGCCCTCAACATGCAACAAAGAGTCACTCCGAAGCCACTAATAGCGGAGAACAAACGTAGAGATTATGGTAGGGTACGAAACCACCTCAAAGCTATTCTTTCGGATCAATCTATAAAAGAGTTCGTACTAGAATAACACCTTAAGATACAAATCAACCAAAACCCTAATGTCACCTAGATACTCCATTGTCACCTCAAGTATCCGTGGCATGATTATACGATATGCATCACACAATCTCAGATTCATCCAACCAACATAAAAGTACTTCAAAGAGTGCCCCAAAGCTTCTACCGGAGAGTCAAGAACGTGTGCCAACCCCTATGCATAGGTTCCCAATGTCACGAAACCCGCAAGTTCATCACAAAAACATACATCAAGTGGCACATGATATCCCATTGTCACCATAGATAATCACGGCAAGACATACATCAAGTGTTCTCATAAAAGACTCAATCCGATAAGATAACTTCAAAGGGGAAACTCAATTCATCACAAGAGAGTAGAGGGGGAGAAACATCATAAGATCCAACTACAATAGCAAATCTCGGGATACATCAAGATCGTGCCATAGAGGAACACGAGAGAGAACACGAGAGAGAGAGAGAGAGATCAAACACATAGCTACTGGTACATACCCTCAGCCCCGAGGGTGAACTACTCCCTCCTCGTCATGGATAGCACCGGGATGATGAAGATGGCCACCGGTGATGGGATCCCCCTCCGGCAGGGCGCCAGAATGGGCTCCCGAGATGTTTTTGGTGGCTACAGAGGTTTGCGGCGGCGGAACTCCCGATTTATCTTCTGTTCTGGAAGTTTTAGGGTACAAGAGTATATATGGGTGCAGGGGGTACGTCGGAGGAGCTACGGGGGCCCCACGAGGTAGGGGGCACGCCCGGGGGGGTGGGTGCGCCCCCACCCTCGTGGGCAGCCCGTATCTCCCCTGACGTGCACTCCAAGTTCCCTGGGTTGCTTTCCTTCCAAACATAACTTCTCCAGTTGATTTCGTTCCGTTTTGACTCCGTCTGATATTCCTTTTCCTCGAAACACTAAAATAGGCATAAAACAATAAATATGGGCTGGGCCTCCGGTTAATAGGTTAGTCCCAAAAATAATATAAAAGTGGAAAATAAAGCCCAATATAGTCCAAAACAGTAGATAAAGTAGCATGGAGCAATCAAAAATTATAGATATGTTGGAGACGTATCAGGCATCCCCAAGCTTAATTCCTGCTCGTCCTCGAGTAGGTAAATGATAAAAAAGAATTTTTGATGCGGAGTGATACTTTGGCATAATTTCAGTGTAAATCTTCTTAATTGTGATATGAATATTTAGATCCGAAAGATTCAAGACAAAAGTTCATATTAACACAAAAATAATAATACTTCAAGCATACTAATCAAAGCAATCATGTCTTCTCAAAATAACATGGCAAAAGAAAATCGTGTATACTTAAGTAGTTGATCCCCACTCCTTCCGTTGATCTCAACATGCACATATGCCACCATACCACACATGTCACATCATCAATAACCTCTGAGGCTTCATTTTTTCTTTCTTCGATTTACTGATATGTGCACATATGGACTGCGCCAAGGCCTCTAGTTTGGTCTGGTCCCTGTCCGCCTCCCATCCTGCCAAGTGCGGTCCAGCCGTGTTTTAACATTATGTAACACTAACTAATTCTGACAGCCAAACATTAGAAGAAAATAACAATGCACCTCATTGAGAAAATAGCAAGCTATATCAAGATACATTTTAATGTGATATTAATGCCATATTAGAATATTAATTTGTTTCAAAAATTATAATTCAAGAACAAATCAATAATAGGTTATCCACAAGATAAGCCTTGGTTTATTTAGACTAATAAACTCCATCAAAAAATTCAAAGGTGAGGACTGTTACTCCATGGTCCGGCCATGCTTATATAAACACCAACACATAAGTCATAGGTTAAGAATATAAACTACAAGAACAATCATACATAGAAGGAAGGAATTAGCAAGCCACTCCTCATGGGACTTACCAAGTGCAACACACAATCTCTATGCTTGGTAGCTCTTATAATGATGTCTACCACTCTATTATCGTGCCATACAGATATACAACTATTTTCTATCTATTTCCTGATCATTTGGGGATTAACATATGTGCACAACTTTGTGTGTGTAATTCAAACTAACTCATGAACTTATGTAATTTATATATTCTAATGTTGGTATATTTGTTGCGCATAGGTCCAAAACCAACCCCAATCCCCAACTTATGTGTGCATTTCAAAGTCTGCGAAGGAGACCATGTACCTGGGGGACCATGCATGGATCACTGCACATTTTTTGAATAAAAGCATGGACGCTGCCATTCAGACCATGGTGGCATTTGTTGCTGCTCGAACGTCTAAGAAATGATGGGTACACTGTTATAATCTTATGCTACAAAAGTGTTGCGTGTAAGATATCGTCAACATAGATGTGCACCAAGTATTCCAACAAATTATTGACCAGCTTGACTGTGAATAGTTATTCTTAATAGTGGAATCAATTGTTGCTATCTTCTATGACAATACGTGCAACCAATCAACAATCCATTCATGGCCCTTCTTTACATAAAATGGCACTGTATGCATTTAGTCCACTGTTACATGTATGGCAATGTTTGTAGGATTCGATTATCCAACAAGCCATGCGTCACTTTAGGTGTGGGGTATGAGTTAAACAGTTCACCATGCTGTTTAACTCATCATAATTTCACTAGAAACATCTTTTTACTGGTTTTTGCTTGTTTGTTGAGACATAGCAAATCCCATGTTGCATATCTCATGATCACATCTGGTGATCTTGTGACCATAACCTTCCAAAAAAATGGCAAGTGCCCTTGAGGGTATATACAACATTTAGTTTTGTCCATCTAAAGATCCAGGTCGGCCTATACTGCTCTCCCAAGCCAGCCAGTATATGGCTTCCCGGGTACCTATTACTTTTTTCTAGAAATGTATAATTACATATTTCCTTTTTTAGAACAGCATGAGTACCTAAAATGTAGTAGGTACTCATATGCTTAGTATGAGTACCTACTATCACGGTGTGTGAAATTGGAAGAACGTGGTTGTAAATCCTCTTGTTAAAAATACGAAGTGTCGGCCCAGTAGGGGCAGAAGATACTAGGATGAATCTTCACCCTCAGCTAATAGATGAAGATATTCTATAAAAACTAAGGGACAAAGAAATCCAATTGTATGACATAGAAATTTCTCGATTTCCAAAGAGAGAAATTGAATAGAAATTTGTTTTGGTCCTTTGCAAGCAGGTTCTATCTTCTCTGCCATGATCTCTTTAGGTTTGGACCAATATCATCATGCAACAATGTTCAATGATTCAGTACAGTAATCTTATTCCTTCATCAATTGTGTAAGGAGAAACTAGCACTGTCAACTGTCGCAAGTCATGCAGTTTCACCAAAATATTCAGAATTTTAACACATACGTAGTTGTATTTAACAAAGCATATTGTAGTCAATTGGTTTATCAAATATATAATCACAAAAAGGTTTATCAAATATTGTGGGCCGTCATCTAAACTTTCAAGCTTTTTTATATTCTACAAGATACATAATCAATACTAAGGTTCACAATATGCCTAAATATGACGTAGGTTGAAAATTACTTGAGGCCTACCTATAGTTTGAACGTGTTTTAGACTACACCAAAATGTATCGGGCGTGTGAGGGACTAGCAGTTGCTGCAGGAGTTGAGTTCTACGTGAGCATCTATTGGGTTGTGTTGAATCCTACAATTGCAACAACTGATCCTGGAATGGTGGCGCTCATCTGGAAGCTCGCTGTTACTCTCAGTCTTATTTCTTACCTCGATGTATCTAAGCCTAGCATCTGACCTCACGAGTGTTGGAACTAATCTTGATATTTTGTATCGGGATGTTTTGTTTTCAGTTTTTCATGTAGTTTGGATGGTCTAGGGAAGTGTAATAGGCGAATGAAGGTGTGCGTGGAAAGGAGGCGAGATGTTGGGCTGAACTGTGATGCAGTGAGCATGGTGAGATGTGATAGTGTTGTGAGATATGACAAGGTTGTGAGAAGCGGCAAGACACATGAGACACCCAAGCTTGGTAGGCTATACGAACATGTTGAGTCGGGTTATCCAAAAGTAATAGTTGTATGCCTTGGGTTGGAGGGCTTGTTAGCTGGATACAAGTGCTAGTTGTACTACTGCACGAACTAGTGGTTGGGAGGCACCCTCGGCGCGTCTCTTGAGGCCGTCCAGTGCTCACTTATCTTGCTTATGGCACTTATGTACATTTATTTGAATATAGTTGAATATGCTATCTTTGCTAACTTCAACCTAGGGGGTTCAGAATTAATTAGAAACTTGCTATTGAGGATATGTCCATAATATAAACCTTCTTGATTAAAAACATACACTTAAAATAAAATCTAGCGCACGAGCCTGTACGAAATCAATCAATATGCAATACAAGTAACCTGAAAATTAAGATAGATACAAACACTTGTTCTTAACTAATGTAATTGTATCATCCATGCAACTATACGAGTAACCTGTAAAATAGAACACGACCTCAAATATTTCAGACGAACTTTCTTATATATCATAGAAACTTCATAGGGAAACATTTTAACCAAATATATTTAGGGTCAGTAGGCATCCATATATTAAGAAACATAACCAAAAAAATTATGTAGGTGAGGTCATCTCGACCTTCCGTGTAATTCAGCACAAAAGCATATACTACGTCACATGACAAGAATAAGAAACAAAGGGGAAGGAAAGACAATCTGCATTGAGTCTCCATGAATCTCATTGTCACCCAAAGATTGCTCCATGAATCTGCGTTGGGCTGGACGGCGGCGACCCGGACCTCCTCTGCCGCCTCTCCGGCGCAGCTATGCATCATGTGTTGACCTCCTGGGCCGCACGACGGTGGTTGCCGACCTGCACTACGACCACTGCATCACCAATGAACCTCTTTAGTGAGCACTTGGTACCTCTGCCTTCCTCCTCTATGGCATCATCTTCTGCTTATTTTATTTCATCCGCTGCTCCTGGATTATTCATGGAACCATCGTGTGTATTGGACCTTTCCTTCTCAAAATTTATTTGTAGTATTCGCTTGTGACCAATCACTTTTGATTCCCGATCTATATTAACCATAGGTTAAGGCTTGCATTTTCACTTAGATTGCATAGCGAATTTTGAAAGATATATATCTCACGAATTCTGTAAGTTCGAACATTGCATGATTGAGCAGAGGACATCTAGGGCAGGTGAAGCCAGTATTTCATTTTAGTTGGCGCATTTCAAGGACTAGTAATTTGGTGTCTGATATATGTGTTTTAGCCTTACCAATGCAAAGATGGAAAATATGTTTCATTTATTATTATTATCCAAAGGATGGTCAGTGTTGCACAACTTCAGGTTTCTGATGTTAGTTCAGTTGGAGTAATTATGCATCTAGGAGATGCCATTAGCAGAATCTAATTGCATCTAGATCACCTCAGAACATGAACAAAGAAGGGTTTAGAGTTTCTTTACATGTCACGGGAGTGGACATGATCGCCCGCTCAGTGCAGGCGTGATGCAGGGGTGATGTAGTCGAAGCAGAGGTTCTCCTCGATGTCCTGATTCCTTCAGGACGCCACCGGGACTGGCCGGGGATGGCGGCGGCTGCTGGCTTAGGTCTTCCCGTCGCTGCAGCGCTCCCCCTGATCGGATGGGGTGAGAATATCGGGAGGAGAGTAAACCTTACGTGAATTGTGATCACGCAGGTGGCTAGCTCTCTCCCGTATCCTTTTATATGGCGCTGGCGACAGGGGACCCAAAACCTGAGTTGGTTTTTGGGCGCCCCCGATCAGGGCGCATTAGTTCTGATCGAGGCTCACGTACGTTGGTACGTGGACCCCTTCACTTATCGTTATCCCTTCTTTTTTTTGTTAGACTAATAGATCTAATCTGGCTTGTTTAAGCCGTCAGATCAAAACCAACATTCTCCCCCTTGATCGTTAGGCTTAACTTCATTCGCCCATTCTACATAGGAATGATGTACCAAAGTGAGGTGTTACAACAGCTCGAAACGCCATAGAACCTCAACACTTATAGCACACCCGCCTATTTCGAAATGGAAAACATTTTGCTAATTGGGGAGTGGTTTATTTTAATGGTCCTCTTATTCCAGAATCATCAGGCTTCCAGTAGTCCCATGCCGGCAACATGCTCACGAAAAATACTGGGTGGTAAGCCTTTTGTTAGCGGATCTGCAAGCATATGCTTCGTTCTTATATGTTTAACATCAACTGTTTGATCCTGGATTCTATCTTTCACAACACGATACTTAATTTCAATGTGTCTGGCAGCATTACTTGACCTATTGTTACTCGTATAGAAAACTGCTGGTTCATTATCGCAGTACAATAAAATTGGTTTAGATATGCTGTCAACCACTTTAAGTCCAGGAATAAAATTCTTTAGCCATACAGCCTGCCCGGTGGCCTCATAACATGCTACAAATTCTGCTTGCATCGTAGATCCAGCAGTCAATGTTTGTTTGGATCTTTTCCACGATATAGCTCCTGCCGCGAGTGTGAATATATAACCTGACGTGGATCTCATACTATCCACATACCCGGCAAAATCAGAGTCTGAATAACCAACAATTTCTAGGTTATTAGTTCTTTTATATGTAAGCATGAAATCCTTAGTTCCTTGCATATAACGCAAGACTTTCTTTGCGGCCTTCCAGTGGTCCGGTCCTGGATTTGATTGGTATCTGCCAAGCACCCCGGTTACAAAACATAATTCTGGGCGTGTACACACTTGAGCATACATGATGCTTCCAACAGCTGAAGCATAAGGAACCGATTTCATCTGATCAGTTTCACATTGGTTCCTCGGACATTGAAATGTCCCAAACTTATCGCCCTTAACTATAGGAGCAGGTGAGGGTGAGCACTTGTGCATATTGAATTTTTTTTTTCCAGTACTCTCTCAAAGTATGCCTTTTGAGATAGTCCTAACGTTCCTCTGGACCTATCTCGATGAATCTCGATGCCGAGGACATACGAGGCTTCACCAAGATCTTTCATATCAAAACTGGATGACAGAAAATTCTTGGTCTCATGCAGCATATCCTTATCGCTACATGACAATAATATGTCATCAACGTATAGGACTAAAAATGTGAACCTACTGCCTTTAAACTTAATGTATACGCAGTTGTGCACAACATTTTCGGTGAAACCAAAAGTTTTGATAATTTTATCAAACTTGAGGTACCACTCTCTTGAAGTTTGCTTCAAGCCATAAATTGATTTCTTTAGACGACATGCTAAATGTTCCTTCCCTTCCACAACAAAGCCTTCTGGCTGAGCCATGTAAATGTTTTCTTTTAAGTCACCATTTAGAAATGCCGTTTTAACATCCATTTGGTGTATTTCTAGGTCGTAATGAGCTACTAATGCCATTATGATTCTAAAAGAATCCTTGGTTGACACAGGAGAGAAGGTTTGCTTATAATCAATGCCTTCTCTCTGTGTATACCCTTTTGCCACTAGCCTTGCCTTGAACCGTTCGACATTCCCTTTGGAATCATACTTGGTTTTGTAGACCCACTTGCAGCCTACTTTCTTAGCTCCATCGGGAACTTCTACTAAGTCCCAAACGTCGTTTGAGCCCATAGACTTCAACTTGTCTTCCATGGCAACCAACCACTTGGACGAATTTTTGCTTTTAATGGCTTCCTTATAAGAGGTTGGATCCTCCACATTTCCCAGATCATTCATATCCTCAAGCAAGTATGTGATATAATCATCTGATATGGCCTTCTTTCTCTCACGACGTGGCCTGCCCACAGGAGGAGGTGGTGGAGGAGCATCATTGTTCTGAGGGTCATCTTCATTACCCGACTGGTGATCCTCTTCACCTTCTGGATTTACGTTAGTTTCAGGATCACCATCAGCCTCAGGACTTGAAGTACTAGATTGGGGATGAGGCGTCACCATAGTTTGTAGTGGCAAAACAATCTCTTGGATGGTTGAGGATGGAACACACACCCGTTTCTCCTCAAGATTGATCTCCCTTATTTCGGTGGCTTCGTTATCCTCAAAAAATACTGCTTGTCGAGTCTCCACATACTTGGTGGTGTGACTCGGACAATAGAAACGATATCCCTTTCCCCTATGAGGTATCCAATGAAGAAACAACTAACTGTCTTTGGATCTAATTTCTTAAGTTGTGGATTGAAAATTCTAGCCTCAGCGGGACAGCCCCATACACATAAGTAATTCAAGCTCGGTTTCTTTCCCGCCCACATCTCGTCAGGTGTGTTCGGTGCTGCTTTAGTAGGAGCGAGATTTAGCACATGTGCGGCCGTCTTTAATGCCTCCATCCATAGGCTGACTGGTAAACTTGCATGACTGAGCATGCTTCGCACCATGTCCATAAGTGTGCGGTTTCGGCGTTCAGCCACGCCATTTTGTTGAGGTTCACCAGGCATTGAATACTGGGCAACAATTCCATTCTCAGAGAGAAACTTGGCAAAAGGTCCTGGAATTTTCCCATAAGGAGCATGCCTACCATAACACTCTCCCCCGCGATCTGATCGTACAACTTTTATTTTAGTGTTTAGTTGGTTCTCAACTTCGCCTTTGAACACTTTGAATTTGTCCAAAGCTTCCGATCGATCACGTATAGGATAAATATATCCGTATCAAGAGAAGTCGTCTGTGAAGGTAATGAACAAATCAAAACCATCCATAGACTTAACATTAAGGGGTCCACATATGTCAGTGTGTATGAGTTCAAGGACACTCGTGGCTCTTACCGCTCCTTTCTTAACCGTTTTTGCGTATTTACCTTTTATACAGTCAATGCATTTGTCTGCATCAGAGAAGTCTAACGGAAGGAGTACGTCATTTTTAATAAGTCTTTCAATTCTCCCCCTCGAAATGTGCCCTAAACGACGGTGCCACAATTTCGAAGAGGTACTCGTGCACTTCCATTTCTTCTCAATATTACATACATCACTCACATGCAGGATAGAATCATTCAATGATAACATATATAATTGGCCTCGTCTGACGCCGAGGCCTACGTTCTTATTACAATAATTCAAAACAAATTGTTTGTTCCCAAACTTGCTCTCAAACATGTTATCATCTAGGCAAGAGACAGAAATCAAATTCCTACTTAAGGTAGGGACATAAAGAACATTATTTAAATGAAGACGGAAGCCAGTGTGTAGTTCTAAGGTGATTGACCCTATGGCTTCAACATCAAGTTCGACTCCATTTGCCACCTTAAGTCTTCTTGCCCCCCTTGCCATGGTTTGGATTATATTTGAGTCCTGCATAGAATTGGCAACATGAGAAGTTGCACCTGAATCAATCCACCAAGAGGTACTAGAGTAATCAACATATAACATTTCATCAACGAAAGTAATTTCATCAGTACCTTTCTTCATCAACCATTTGAGAAATTCGGGACAGTCTTTCTGATAATGACCCTCATGCTTGCAGAAGTTGCACTTGTTTTCTTTAGGCTTATCGTCGACCTTCTCCTTTGCTTTATATGAGTTTGATGAATGTTTCTTAAAGAACTTCTTTTGTGGCTGTTGCTTAGAAGAGCTTGCTCCATCATGTTTTCTCTTGGAGGAGTCAACCAGAAAGGCTTGGTCCTTTGCTTGCCTCTTAATTCTCTCTTCTTCCTCAACAATTCTTGGAGATATCTCCACGATTGTCCATTTCTCTTTAAGAGAGTTATAGTTAATCTTAAATTGATCAAAGTCTTCAGGGAGGGAGTCCAAGATCATGATGACAAGGAGATTGTCATTGAGCTCACATTGTAATGCCTTCAATTTGTTACAAGCATTCACCATCTTTAAAATGTGAGCCCTGACATCACCATCATTATTATACTTCCCAAGGAGCTTGTGAAAAATTTCGTGTGCATAAACCTTGTCGGAGCCTTTGAATTGCTCCTCCAGGGCTGCCATGAATTCCTTAGGAGTATCTTTCTTGGGTAGTGCCCCAATTATGTCAGGTGAGATGGATGATCTCATCACAAGCATAGCAATGTGATTTGACTTTTCCCATATTTCCATCTTGGAATCATAAGTTTTCTTTAGTTCAGCATACCCCGTGACACCAGCAGTTGGAGCCACGGGTTTATCCTCCCGTAAAGCGTAATCAAATTGATGGATGGCTAGGCATAATTCCATCGAGTTATTCCGACGAGGGAAGTTCTTACCTGTCAACGGTTCAACAGTAAACGCAGCGGAAGCTGTAATGGACATGAAAGAGTTTTATGAGTAATTGACATGAATATGAAATTTTACGTTGGCAAAATAAAATAGACATGCCATGTATTTTATTTCAACTCCATGTCAAAACACCGTTGGGCAGAAAAAACATGGAATTAAAATATCATAAGTGATGACTCATGATAATAAAACAACGTTGGTCCGAATTAAAATCAGAGTCATTTCATTCTCAATTTAGACATCAACATAAGAAAAAAATATCATTTTTTGATGTCTAAAAAAATAAAAATTCATCATGTAAATTGCAAACACATAATAAAACCTGAATAAAATATCTCGTTGGTTCAATTTTACCCAGAATAATAGCATGGTTTAATTCATTATTTATCTCAGATATTTTCTGGCAAAAAAAACAGTGCAAAAACATAATGTGTTAACTTGAAATGCACCGGAAAAAACGGCCAAAAGATATATGCCCGAAAACCCCACAGCTACACGTAAAACGGCCCAGCCCAGAAGAAGTTTTTTTTTGCTGGATTGACATAACCTGGGCCGCAGCCCACAACCGGAATTGGGCCATTAGCGCCCGCCGGCCCAGCAGGGAGCCGCGCGATGCTTTGAGTCGTCGAATCGAGCCGACGGCTCGGATCGCCCCGAAACCGAGCAAAACCAGCGGCTGGGTCAAACTCTATCCATTTCTTTCCCTCCTCCCGATTCCCACTCTCTGGCGTTCGACGGCGGCCCGAGGCGTGACGGTGTTCGACGGCGGCCCGAGGCGCGCCGGCCATGGCGGCGCGGCGGCTGCGTTCGTCGGAGGAGCGTGCAGAGGGGTGAATCCCGCGCGCTCCCCCGTCGAACGTGGCCCCGGCGTCCGTCTCATGGCGCATCAGGGGAGGAGGGACGCCGGCCACCGCGACATGTGGGGCGACGGCGACGAGCTCGTCCAATCAAGTGGCGGTGGTGGCGGCTAGTAATCGTTCCGCGCGTCGCTCCGGTGGGAGGCGACGGCGTCGCGGCGTCTCCGCCCTCGCACCACGTTTGATGCAGTGCGGGCCCCGAAGGGAAAGGCGGCTACGCGGCGCATTAGGTGAGCCTATGCCTCATTCTTCTCCAATTCGTGTTCATCAGTGATTATATTGGATTAAAAGAAGCCCTAGTTGCAGAATGAGTGTTCTTTCGAATTGGGGATAAAAACTAGGGTTCTTCAACATGGGGGGTTTGCTACTGTTGATCCCTCTGCCTTATAATTTGCTTATCAAAAAGCCGGAATCAGTACGTAAACATGATTGATTCTAATTAACCGTGACATAACCATGAGCATTAATCTTTAACATGGGTTAATTAAAATGAACTGGCATTAACAGTAATGATCCGATGCAAAAATAGGGTATCACATAATTATTTGCAGACGGCAATTGGCATGAACGTCAAACAGTAGCATGATCATAGGGCTAAAACTTTCAATCTTGATCATAAAAACCCTAAACCTGACTTGATCTAAAACTTGATGTTGATCTACAGATCAATAATATAGGGACCTATTGCAATCAAAAAAATGGCGACTGATACCATTGTTGGAGTAATTATGCATCTAGGAGATGCCATTAGCAGAATCTAATTGCATCTAGATCACCTCAGAACATGAATAAAGAAGGGTTTAGAGTTTCTTTACATGTCACGGGAGTGGACATGATCGCCTGCTCGGTGCAGGCGTGATGCAGGGGTGATATAGTCGAAGCCGAGGTTCTCCTCAACGTCATGATTCCTTCAGGACGCCACCGGGACTGGCCGGGGACGGCGGCGGCGGCTGGCTTAGGTCTTCCCGTCGCTGCAGCGCTCCCCCTGATCGGATGGGTGAGAATATCGGGAGGAGAGTAAACCTTACGTGAATTGTGATCGCGCAGGTGGCCGGCTCTCTCCTGTATCCTTTTATATGGCACTAGCGACAGGGGACCCAAAACCTGAGTTGGTTTTTGGGTGCCCCCGATCAGGGCGCATTAGTTCTGATCGAGGCTCACTTACATTGGTACGTGGACCCCTTCACTTATCGTTATCCCTTCTTTTTTTGTTAGACTAATAGATCTAATCTGGCTTGTTTAAGCCGTCAGATCAAAACCAACAAGTTCATTATAATTCCAAGTAATAAATAGATACTTGTTACTTTATGCAAGACAAACCTCAAGTATATCATGAAGAAAGGGAAAGTAATGTTCGTCTAGACATTGTACATTGTTCCTTCTTAGTTCAGTTAGTATGCATTTGAATCAATTCTTTATGACTCCAGTTAGTAAATTTAGAGGTTTGTGATGGCATAGCTCTTTAAGAATCGATTCAGTTGAGACAACATTTGCATTTCAGTAATAATGAAATGAAACCACACATCCAGTTAACACTAATATCTTTGCTTTGCACATTATAGTCGGTATATCTCCCACCTGGTCGACGTTGACGCCACAGTCCTCCAGCAGAACATGGTGAGTCTGATACCCTTCCATTATTCCACTTGTCTTATTCTTGATGTGAATTATTCACGCTGTACATTTTCAGCTGTTCAAGGTGTGGACTGTTCCGTAGCAAATCTGCATTGGACCATGTCCCTGATATCATGCATTGCATCCATACTCAACTAGAGTAGCTATCTCTTGGTGTTCATGGATTCTGATTCTGTGTGTATTTAAATAACCATCAATTAATTGCTTTTTCCATGTAATAAAATAATGTGTAGTTCTCGTGCAAGCCAATGAGCATATAGAATCGTGAACAGAAGTAACATGGATGATAGACTAGCTTTTCTACCTGTCCTTGAATATAAGCGAAGCATGATCAATTCAAGTGGCGCTCTCCTAACTATTAGTTCACTGTTCTTGTTTCATAGTTCACTACAGTACAGATTTTGAATTTTTCATCTAATAACAAGTACACAGCTTAGTGCTCCACAAATAAACTATCAGTGGGGAGATCTGTCGATGAAACTGTATCATATTCTTTGTTAATATTTTCCATGCCATTTGGAGTTCACTTGGCAAGCAAGTATTGTTTAGTACTATATTTGTTGGCGCTTTGAGATGAACTTGCAACATAAACATCGAGTTAGATGAAATGCCGATTTTATTTAAACATTGAGTTAATATAGTCCACAATATTACATCTTTTTGACTTGAACTTGGCCTATGTTTATGTCCAGTTTGTGTTAAATATCTTGAAGTTAGTCTTTGTCACTTGTTTACTGTCATTCTTGTTTGTTAAGGAATGGTGTGGTACAGTGTATATGCTTGCAGAATTTTCTTTACATAATTTTCAGCTGATTCTTGTACAGAAAATTATTCCTCAATTATTCTTTTGCGTTTTTGATTGAATCTTTTGTCTGGCTGCTTCTGCTTTATTCAAATAGGTGACTTCTTAATATAGCTGTATAAATAATCCTTCTATTTCAATGATTACCTTGAAAGAACTTCATTACTGCCTTGATGTCTAATTCAATGATTAGCTGATTTCTTAATATAGTTGTATAAATAATTAATCCTTATGTTGTCCCTTCTTCTTTAGGTTTGCAAGATAACAAGATTTTTTTTTTTTTTGCTTATTACGGCAGAGTTGATGGATTTTGTACTAATGTATTTCCGGAAATACATGTACACAAAATTGCAATCTGAAGGAGCGATGGAAGTGAAGATTGTGCGGTTATTTAAGATTACTAATAGTAAATGGGATATTGTTTTTTCCTTCAGATTTAGGAGTGTTTGATGGGCTACATAGTGCATTTGTCCAGTCTCGAATTTCTCTCTAATTCTCGGTATTATTCAACATCTGCACTGTCTCAATTCTTTATCACATCTCATGTCGAAGTGTGGATCATTTAATTGCATAAAATGGTCTTACCTTTGAGTGTTGTTATTTTACATCACATGCAAAAGGAAGTTTATTGACAAAAAATAGCTTTAATTGATGAAGAAAGTATGCCTCCAGTATTACTTTTTGATGTTTTATTAACTATAAACTTGATTTTGTTGTAATTGATGAATAAGAAATGATCTGTCCGACCTTTGATTTAAAATGATGTTTGTTACAATTAAACAGATATTTAATTGGAAGGGAATCTCCCCTTGCTAACTGCTCGAACAGGCGCGACTCTTCCTTTCATCTCGCTAACTGACACTACTTGCATCCCTCTGTACCATCGCGTCCCTACAGGATTTATATATTGTGTAAGGAAAACCTTTGAATTCATCCGGATGATTTCTTCCTTCCGTAAACAGTGTCCTGTGCACGCCACGTGTCCTCACCCACTGCTCCATCCCAGCCTTATCTTCTCGCAAGCTCTCTTCTCCACACGTTCTCTCCTTTTTCCCCTATCGTCCTCATTGGTTAGGGCATCTCCAGCCGTGCCCCCAACAGGCCCTTCCCAGGCGATTTTGTCGCGCCGGCGCCAAAAAAAGGCCCCAGTCGCGTCCCCAGAAGCCCGTTTTTCGCCGGCTTGGGCCAAAACTAGTGCCGGCGGACCCAGGCCGAACCCGGCGCCCTGGGGGGCGCTTGGGGAACCGACACAAGCGAAAAAGGCGCGTGGGCCCGCCCTGGAGGCGACCCGAGGGCCTTTTCCCGCCGTTTCTTGACGCTTTTCCCTCGCATCTCTCCCGCTCGCTCGCCTTCCTCCCGCCATTCTCTCCCTTTCTCCCGCCAAACCCCCTCCCGCTCGCCTTCCAGTCGCCGCCATGCCGCCGAAGAAGTACGCCATGCCGCGCGCGGCGGCAACCGCGACTGGCGCCGTGGCCCAGCCGAAGCAGAGGAAGCCGAGGGCGCCGCCATCGAAGACACCGGGCCTGTCGAACGCCGAGTGGAGGGTGGAAGTTCAGCGGCGCGAAGCAGTCACCGCCGACAGGCGGAACAGGGCCATAGCCAAGAAGGCCCGCGACAACGCGGCGCGCGCGGCGTCTTCCTCATCGGTCGACCAGGCGGGGATGAATCCACCCGTCGTCAGACACGCCTAGTACGCGCCCTGGGGACAGCAAGGCGCCGGATCTCCATGGGGTTCATCGTCGCCCGGCTACGCCGACGGCGACGCGCACGGTGGGTTCAACCCAAACGTGACATTCCCTCATGGTCACCCCGCTACGCGCACGCCCTCGCCCGCCTTTGTCGGCGTGCAGTACCCTCCATACAACTACTCGCCGCCCGCCGCCTACGCGTCCACACCGACACCCCATCTCTACCGTGGACCGCTACCCTTCTCGCACCTCGGCGACGCCGACGACACGGGAACCGACATGGACGACATCATCGCGACAGGATCGACCGCGGCCGCCACGTCTCCCGGGTTCGCCACCCAGGACGAGGTAGTGGACCTCAGCAGCGACATGGAGGCCGAGCTCGGCTACGTCTACGGCGACGACGCGCAGGAACCCGAGGAGGAGGAGGAGGAGGAGCCGGCTCCTGTTCCGACGCCAGACTACGTCCGATCGCTGGATTTGCGGCGTCTTTTGAGAGCGGAAACGACCAAGTTTAAATTTCCCGCATCCTGGGGCGGGCGCTTGGGGACGTGACTGGGAGCTGGGTCGCCCCCAGGGGCCGAACTAGCGCCGGCATACCCCCAGACCGCTCTATTTAGGCGCCCTGAGGGGCCGAACAGCTGGAGATGCCCTTACAGCAGAGAAGAGGCCATTGACCCCATGGCGAGCACCACCAACCAGCACAGCTGGGAACGGAAACGGGCCGCCGCCGACGGCCGCATGATTCTACTCTGCCCCAACACCACCCCTGTTGCAAACATTGGGTGGAGCAGTCACCCTGCTGCTCCATTCACGCCATGGCCAGAATCTGAACCAGCAACACAAACTGCGAGGTGACAGCAAGGTCAGGGGAAGGGCGACTCCAGGTCTTCGGCCAGCACCGTTGTAAGGTTCCTGCTCGCCATTGCCACTCCACGCTTAAATCCATATTTTTTTTGCAGCACCACCATTGCTGCGACGTGCCATCTCCCTCAACTCCGGCTGTCGTCACACGGCGGTACTGCGTTGCAACGCCACCGGTGCTACCAGTGGAGGTGGCTGCGGTGAGCACATCTGCTGCTGCTGCTTATTGCACAACACAACTGGTACTGTGTACTGTCAGGGTAGTCATGCGGCTCGTCGGAGCGTGCGTCGAGGCAACTCTTTCAACTCCGACGGAAGCAGAGCCGGCGCTACAATGGAACTTCGCCAGAGTTGCAATGGAACTTCGCTGGAGCTGCAACGGAGTTCGCCGGACGCCGTCGATGCTGCGTTGGAGCTCTGCCGGAGTTGCAATGGAACTTCGCCGAACGACGTCGGTGCTTCGTTGGAGCTCCGTCGGGGCTGCAATGAAGCTTCGCCGGACGTTGCCGCTTGTCGGGGCTGCATCGGAGCTATCGCCGGGCCATGCTGTGCTACAGTGAAGCTTCGACAGGTGCCAGCAGCACTACGTTGAAGCTGGTCTGCTGCCGTGGATTTGCTGCATAGAACGGCCACCAGAACGCTAATCCGACGGCTGGCTAGACGGATGATTTCCTAGAGAAATCATCCAGTTTATTTGTAGCATGCGCCATTGTGTAACTGAATCATCATACAGTTGAATCATTTGTTGTCTCTCTCGATTGTCTCTCGTACATATCAATATGTTATCACGCACTTTGCTCTGCCAAAAGCGAGAAGGCCAAGCAACTCGCTTCCAAGGCTACAGGAACGATGAGCGAGGCGGCCAACTCCTGTGCCCGGCGCCCGCGGTGGCTCTCGCCGGACCGACTCCGGCGACTCCACACTGCGCCGTGCCCGGCGACTCAGTGCTGGTTCCAACTTTTTGTACCACTGGTTCCAGCATCGACGGCGACAGGCGGTTGCAGATCGCAGGCCGTCGGGTTGTAGCATCGCCTCGATGTCAGTATGCAGCTCGCTAGCTCGCGACCTCACCGGGGTGCGACAGGTTGCCACCCTGGTCCCATGGGCTGCCGGCCGTCGGTTTCAACTTTCTCAACGAGAACCGGCCGGTTGTAGCATCTCGGGTCAAGGTTCCAGCTCTATCACCAGCCTGTTCCAGCAAAAGTCTACACACGCCTCCTCTCGAGCTCTACGGCGGGGCAGCAGCAACGGGTGCTCCCATGGCTATAGGAGGAGTGGAGGGAGAGAGGAGAGGAGGGATCGAGCTGGGGAGGCCTTCCATCGCATGAGGTTGAAGATAAGGTAAGGGTGTGTGGGCCTGAGAAAGCAGATGTGAAAAATTAATGGTGTGTGGGGCCACGAATCAGAAGGGGTGTCGCGTGCAGTGGTCGTGAACGACCGGCCAAAGACTCGGCCGGTGCGCCGAATTTAAACGATTCCCAAAAAGATATGGGTTTTGCGGCTTTATAGGTGGCAAACATAGATATGGGTTTTGCGGCTTTATAGGTGGCAAACATCGGCATCCTAATGAAACATGGATATAATGTAGTTTCCGTCAAAACAAATGGATATAATATTGTTTAGAAAGATGCTACAAAACTAACGTCTGATTTTAAGCAATTCGGAGTGAACGCTTCTCGAGTCGTTGCATGTTTCGCGCAAATCTTTGCGCACAAGAGCCTAGCAACATCACATTTTGAATTGTTCGCTCGAGGGATGCACACTTTTTTTAAAAAATATTAATTTTTGTAACAATTTCGGAAAATGTACCCTCAAAATCAAAAAAAAAATCAAAACTATGACCCCGCCGGCCTCGTTCGGGTCGAAGAGCAGCTTTTCGGTCAACTATCGGTCAAAGAGGGCTCTTCGGGCTAGCGTGGGCCGAAGATCAGCTGACACGGGCCGAAGAGCAGCTCTCGGTGGCCCAGCGACCGAAGAGGGGGTCTTTGGCCTACCGGTAACTGAAGACAGTCTTCGGCTAATCCGTGACCGAAGAGCAACAAGATAAGCCCGAGCTTCTTCTTCCTCTAGCCAGTTCCTTCTCTCTCGCTTCTCTCTCATTTCTCTCGCGACACTCCGCTTACCACCGTTTTCTCGCCATTATCGCATCCAAGCCACAGAAAGAGTAGATTGTAGCCATAACGGCGGCCTAGGGTCTGATCTATCCATGGGATAGCTATTTTTGGAGCATATGTGAGGAGGAGGCATGGTGGGGTGGAGGTCCGGTTGGGGAGGAGGTGGTGGTGGGGGCGGCTTGGGGGGTGGATGAGGTGCTGGTGGTGATGTACGTTGATGGGAGGTAGTCGGAGTCCAACCTCCGGGAGCTGAGGGGTAGGCGGTGGTGGTGTCCGGTCACTAGTAGAAAACAGACTTTACATTGGGATCATTAGTCCAGGTTTGATTACGGACCGGGACTAATGTGACCATTAGTCCCGGTTACAACGGCTAGGAGCCGTTGGGGCCACTAGGATCATTAGTCCCGGTTCGTTTGCCACCTTTAGTCCCGGTTTGTGATACAAACCAAGACTAAATGTGTGATGGCAGGCCGGCGTCGGGCTGGGGCCCTCGTGAGCCCATTTAGTCCCGGTTTGTATAACCAACCGGGACTAAATGTGCCGCTAAGTTTAGTCCCACCTCACTTCACGAACAGTGTTTTCACCACCTTAAATATGTTACTTTTCAAACTATAACATCCACTTGGTCTTCATTGTACTCTATGTGTAGGATTTGTATGGCAATATGAATCTTCGCCGGTTCCTAAGAGCCCGCACCCGGCCGTGCGCCGCGCTACGCCGGCCGCCCACTGCAGAAGACTATGCACGCACCGCCGTGCAAGAGATCAATTAGGAGAAAGCATCGACAACAGAATAAGAGCAACTCTAGCAGACCCCGCATCCCGTCCCGGCCCGTAAAATAACCGCCAAAGTGCGGGTCGGGGCGGAAAAACCTGCCCGATCAAACCCCGCATCCCACCCCGGCCCGCAAATATTTTTGCGGGGCACGGCAAAACATCTTCTCCTTCCTCTAGTTTCATGGGCTGGGAGGCCGACCTGAGCGCAACCCCCATCCGCAGCGAGATTTGGCGGGAGAGACATTTCCGCGCGCTCTTTCCCGCTCCCCCCACCCTCCGCCACCATTGCCCCCGCCGCCGCACCCTCCGGTGCATCCTTCGCACCCTCCGGTGCATCCTCCGCACCCGTCCCTCGCCGCCATGGACGACTCCCAGCTACCCCCCGTCACCGTCGAGGTCGCGCATGCCCCTTCCCCTTGGCGGATCTCGTCGCCGGCCATGTTGGCCCCGCCATCGCTGAAGCTAGCGCCGCGCCTGCCCGCAAGCGGCAGGGCAACGTGGTCATGCAGGGCGGGAATCCGGCAGCCCCCGCCGCCAAGGCTCGCCCTCCCGGCGCCAACGCTGCTACGCGATGTCGGCAGGCGGCGGAGAAGGTGACCAAGGCCACGGTCGGCAAGAGGAAGAGGAATCCGGCTACAAACAAGGCGCCTCCTTCATCCTTGAACTCCATCCCGGCAAGAAGTGCCCCGCCGATGCCGTCCAACGGCGCTGCTCCCCCCGCAAGCGAGGTGTTTGACGAAATGGCCGGAAGGTATGCATCTTCGGTCATCGTGCTTTCCTTTCGTTTTCGCCATTTGTTGCTAGCTCATGACTTGTTATCGTTCAATATAGCGGTAGTTCAAACAATGGAACTACCGAGTTCGTGAACTTGTTGGCACCAATGTCGTTGACATTGATCAAGCCCCGTTCGCATTCGAGTACAATGAAACGGAGGGCGGCGTGGATGATCATGGTTGTGAGGACGAATTGACCGAGATCGAATCGGAAGTGTTTGAGCAATCGCAATCAAAATCTGGGAAAAGCCAAAAAATTGAAGAACTACACGATCTTGGAAGATCAAGCTTTGATCCAAGCATGGAGTGCGGTGCCTCTTTATGCATGCACGGCCCTCTTTTGTGTTTCTCGTACTGAACTTGACTTTTATTTGCACCTGAAACTGTGTTATGTTGTTTTAATTTGAACTTATTTGTGAAAACTTATATCAAATGCGAGAATTGAGCGTTTTCTGTTCCCGGGTCGACGGGGCGGTGTCCGAACAAACCCCACAAAAGCCGACCCGTAAAAAAGTATATTCTGCGAATATCCTTTTATACGAGTCCTTTTGGGGATCTACATCTGCGCCGGTCCGAGCCAGCCCGCAAAAGCGGTTTCCCCCGAACTGTAAATGCGTTTTGCGGGTCGACGGGATGCGGGGTCTGCTAGAGTTGCTCTAAGTGGGCGATGGCATCATCGATTCAAAGATCATCAAGGCCAGAATATCGATCAACAAACTGATGCAAAAAGCCACCACATGAGAAGAAAAAAAGGTACTTCACCGGGTGTGTTTTTTTCACTCTGTAGAAAGCACTAGCTGACTAGCATCGGCCACGGTGCCGTATCTTGCCACGCGCCCTCCTTATCTTCTTTCACCGGCTCCTGGCACTGGCGTACGACGGAACCGCGCCATACAGCGGGATCGGCGGAAAAAAATTCTATGAGACCAGGTCTCACGGTTTAGCAGGTGAGACTCATCTTGATGGATGACACGTGGCATTTGCAAATCACAAAGCATCTACCCCACCCCCCACCTGAAATCAGGAAGAGAAATTAGATACTTTGTGATTTGTGAATGCCACATGTCATCCATCAGGACGGGTCTCACCTGGTTTATATGAAACCTGGTCTCGTATAATTTTTTTCCGGGATCGGCCAGCATCGCAGTCAAGGAACGACATCAACAGTCGGTGCGGTCTGACTCGCACCTCCCGACGTTGGTGCTCGCAGACACACGAGGTTGCGCCGCTGCCATCTCCGACCACCGCGGTCGTCAAGGTCGTCGCCAGTCACGCGCTCGCCTTCTTGCTGCCGGGATACCCGTGCATGCCGTCCTCTACGGGACGCGGCTCCCTTGCCACTCGGCGTCCCGCTGGTGAGCCCACCGTCGAGCAGCCGCTCCGGCCGTGCCGCGGCGCTCGGGCTC
Organism: Triticum timopheevii; assembly: GCA_963921465.1. Lineage (NCBI taxonomy): Eukaryota > Viridiplantae > Streptophyta > Magnoliopsida > Poales > Poaceae > Triticum > Triticum timopheevii. Next base: position 24,500,430 of record OY997266.1, on the reverse strand, counting down.
GCGAGTCCTCCCTGGTGACTCCTTCGAGGAAGAGCGCGGCGGGATCTCTTCTCGCCGTCGGTGATGCGGCCGGTCGGCCAGCGCTGGGGTCTCCGCCTGTCTCGGTGCGGATTTGGGATACAAAGCTGCTGGGGGATTTTTCTCTGGTCGCTCTCCCTTTGTCTGCTCGGGTTGACCAGGCTGGGCTGCCTTTTACGTGGCCAATTTGCTTGTGGCTGGGACATTAGGCAGCCAGCAACGCTTGCTTTACTTGCTATTTGCTCCACTGATTTAGCATATTAGCAGATATGTCACCTAGCAGTAGTTCTAGAAGTGATTCCATTCATGTTTTAAACCTGTTATATTTCGGTACCGTTTTCTGTTGAGTACCAATGTATTCCAGAACCTAAGTTGATGTAATATATTTTCACGTTTGTCATGTGTCGAGATTAATTACGTCTATTTGCAATTGAGACTGTTAATTTCGTGCAAATATGAATGCAAAATTCTTAGTGATTTCTTCAAATTGATGTATTGAGATCACAAGGTAGTGTGTAGATCTACTGCTTTGCAAATTATCACCACTACTGTTAAAGCCAACATTTTGTCATCTTGACATTATGATTGCTTTACAAAGTGATCACCCGCATATTGTATTATGTCGTGACATAAGGCATTACGAATGAGTATCTACTGATTTCATCAGATTATACTCCTTGGTGTTGCGAGATCTAATCCATTTTGGAGATTATCTTCAAGATGTCATACTTAGCAATTTGAGATTCACACTAATGATTTCAAGCTAAGTTCTTGAAATATTCATTAATTTTGCAAAATTCATTACAACACTAACCACAATGGTCTTTAATTTACTGATCATAAATTAATTATTTCTGGTAACCGATGGCTAGGGAATTTGAGGCATTGGCCCTCAATGGCCACCATAGCCCTACCTGGGCCATGGACATCATGATCGCTCTTGTATCACGTGGGATAATGCGTGCAATTCAAGACCTGTCGGATTCACCTACGCTTGGAGTCACACCACTAACAGAATAAATATGTTACCTTATGCATCATAAGGCATTATATCGATCTAGATCTCAGCATCTGGTTATTCTGTATTAGCAATCCCTGGGATACAAAGGACCTCAAGGGCAAAGGTTTGAAGCCCACTCCAACCTTCAACCCGACATCATCAAAGGTGACGGGACCATATGGGCACGAAGAACGTGATGGTTGAATATGCCTCAACCGACATGTTTGGAGACTATGAATAGTCTCTCAGTCTCCTGAGTGGTCAATATAATTTATGTCCATTTCTAATGTTGTAATAAGAGCATATGTATTGTTGTCATCATATTGTACATCACAATATATTGTATCAGCATTTTGGTAAAAATTCATTTGTATGTATTCTATATATCTGACAGTGATTTTCTTGAGAACGTTCATGTCTATATATAGATTTCTACGGGGGTTAATATGATGAAGGATGGTTAGAGGCATCTGACCTTATAGGCCACACCCAAGTAGTGTTGCTGCTTTTCTCCCCGTGTTGCGGTATCTTGTAGCCTAAAAAATAAACACTAGTCAGGCATGTGCATTGGTTGCAGTATTGAATTTCTCGAAACTAAATTGGGCTGCTACACACCGATAAAGTGTATCCACGAGCGTTGCAGACATATCTTAACATGCGGAGTGCTTGGTCTGCTTTGGCATTAGACCTAGCACGCTCCACATAGATCAATAATTAGTCGTTCTTATTCGAATAACATTCTATTGATATTATCACTTAGCCTCAAAAAATATTTTCGTTGTCATGTTAAATATTTCAAATATCATGATCAATACTAAAAAAACTGAGATCCTATCAGTAAAAGGAGATTCTAGATCATATACTTTAAGAGAACTTAACATCAACTAATTTTATTCGCCAATATTCAGAGCAAATAATAATCCACCATTTTTAAGAAGATAACAAGCTATGTCGAAGATAATTTTTACTTTGTGATATGTATGTCATTTTAAAGCACCAAATAATTTCAAATATCAGAACTTAAGAACCAATTAATAACAACTTATGCACAAGATATACTTTGGTATATATCCTTGTTTAACACAAAATACTTTGGTATATATCTATTCAGTTTTATAAGTAGTAATCAACTCCAGCCAAAAGTAGAAGGGCAAGAACTGATCCTCCCGGGCCTGGTCATGCTTATATAAACACCAACACAAAAGGCATAGGTTGACAAGTGCAAACTACAAGGATACCAGGACATACATACGCAGAAATAAAGAAACAAGAAACCATTCCTCATGGAACTTATCAAGAACAACACAAGAGCCCTACTCTTGGTAGCTCTTGTGATGATGTCTACCACCCTATTATCATGCCATGCAGGTACTACAGTCGTTTGTCTATATATTTTCATATTCATTTTTAAGCTTGCACACACCTTTGCGTATGTAATTCAAGCTAACCCATGTAACTTAAGTAATTTATATATCCTAACGCTGCTATACTTTGTCGTGCACAGGCTCAACAAAACCAATCCCCTTGGACTTGTGTGTGCGTTTTGCAAGCTGTGAGAAAGGCCATGAATCCGAAGAGGCGTGCAGGAACCACTGCTCGTTTTTCGAATTCAAAAAGAGCCACTGTAAACCAGACAATGGTGGTTCTTGCTGCTGTTATAATTAACGTAGAAATAATGGATGAGCCGTGGTAATAAATCGATAAGATAGGCTCAGTGTACATGTGCACCGTGAACCTGTCTAGTTCATGCAAAAGTTTCAATAAAGAATTTATCAGATTTTGACTCTGATCATTCCTGCAGAAAAGAGGAACCAATTGTTGTTGTTTTAAGCAATGCATAAGATCAATCTATTTCTTTTACAGTCAAAATTAAATGTTTGCTGGCGTTTCTAACAGCACCGACACACACAAGCAATACTCATCCGTGGCCCTTTATATTTACCTACAAGTACGACTGCCCCGTGCATTCGATCGGTCAGAGCCGTCAGCACTCAGCAGCTCGTCGCCGTCCATGTTTGATCGGCCTCGGCCTGATCTGATGATGCACATCAGCCCATGTTTGATCTCTCATCTCAAGTGCGAGTGAGCCCATATCGACCCGCCTGGACCTCGATCCGGCCTGAGTCAGGCACGAAAGGCTCACGAGACGCGCACCAGCCTCACTCCAGCCCTCCAAAAGTTTGAGCCGATAGTCAGCATGGGCAGCATGGGGCCAGGTCCGCCGCCCACCAAGTGGCCGGTCGGTGATCCCGGCCCTCCAGCCTCCTCACCTCCCGTAGTTAAGGCTCGCCGCCGTCCACGTCGCGCTGCCGGCCGGCGAGACATGCACGCACAGCGCCGTTGCCGATGTCCTACCAAGTACCAACTGCCAGGATCAGCTTTACTGGAACACGCCGCCGAAGAATGGAAGTAGGAGGAAACCCTTCGAATCGCTTTGCAAAATGTTACGCCAGCGCGGACGTATTCTACGTTTCTGCGCACCGAACAAGCACATGATCCTGTACACTAGTACTATCATATTTGGGGGCGGAGGGAGTACTTGATCAACACATGATAAAGTATGTATGATTGGAGTAATAAACAGGGCTGTGTGTTCCGTGCGTGCGAGAGACAGAGACATGCTGCGACGCCAAGCAAGCCCAGCCCCGCAGGAAACCCGGCCGGCCGGGGACACCCAGTCCCCATGCACTCCATCGGTCTCTCATGGCGGGTGAATCATCTTTCTTTCCTCCCCTACAACACCACATGCACATCCCTCTCAACCCCCGATCTATCCATGCCTTGCCTCCTCCATGCATGCACAAAGCAATACTCTGTCCCGTCGCATAGACGCACTGAATCCATCAATCGGTCCCGAATTCACATGGATTGATTCATCTTTCCATCTTACTTACTTACAAGCAACCATTGCGACAAGTGGACACTCAATCAGTAATTAACAGTGCGCTTAACTTGTGTACTACTGCTGGTACTACTATCTGGTTACCCAGCAGCGCACTCCGAAGCCCCTGCTCTGCTGCTTGCTGGCCTTCTCGCCGCAGTCGCACAGCAGGTGGCTCAGCATGTTCACCACGCTGGTGCCGATGGACGTCACGTTCAGCACCGGGCTCACCCGGACCCCGCCGCCACCATGGACGTCGCTGCCGTTCCTGCCACCGCCGTATCCGTAGTAGTAAACCGATCTCGCACCGCCACCGCTGTTCCCGTTGTGAACACCACCCGGTGCGGCCGTCGCCGTCGTCGGAGCGACTTTCTTGCAATGCGGCCGCTGGTGGACGCCGACCGTGGCCGTGGCCGCCGCAGAGCCGGTCGACCGGCTCCGCATGAGCGGGAACGCTGGGCAGGTGAACCTCCCTGACGCCGCCGACGCGCCCGCCGCGGTCCTGGCGGAGTTGACGCTGCTGCTGCGCGCGAACGGGGACGCCCACGACCGCGGCGCCGGCCTCGTGGCCTTGGCGCAGCGCGCGTGCGGGGCGGTGGGCGGCAGCGGCGGCACGGGGAGCAGCTTCCCGTCGGCGAAGAGGCGGCCGGCCGGCGCGACGTCGGCGGCCGCCGCGTTGGCGAAGTCAAACTCCGGCTCGGCCGCGCGCCGCCGCCTCCGCCGCGAAATGAGGGACGCGTCCGACCGCCTTGGCTCGGGCTGCGTCGTCGTCGGACACGCTGCGGTGGCCGCCGCGAAGGCCGCGAGGTCGTGCGAGAAGGAGATCCTGGGGCTGATCAGCTCCGCCGAAGCTTCCTCCTCCTCCTCCATCGTGCTACTGGATCAACAAGGGGAAGCAAGTTGTTGTCAGAGATGCAGAATGCGATGTGAGAGCTGCTGCTACCTAGAAGAAGAGTGAGAGGAACGTGGATATAAATAGGCGGCATGGCGAGTGTGGTGCGGAGGGTCCGGGGAGGTCCCGGCCAGGACGGCAGGGCCCGTGCGCCGTGCTGTAGAAACCTCGCGTCCGATCGAATTTTGATTGCAAGTGAGAGGTGAGGTTGATTCGATCTCACTCGCGCCACCGCAGTCCGCAGGGATCCTGGTCCCTTGGTCGGTCGGGTCACCTACCTACGTGAATGAATGCCATAGGAGGAGTAGCTCCCTTTTTCCGTTCATTGAACGTGAATTTTTGGCAATCAAACTTGCCCAAGCATCGACCCACAATTGATCCCAGTTTACTTCTCACCTTGTTGTAAAAAAAATTCCCTCAAAATAAAAACTTTTTGTAATTTTTTAAACAAATCTCTCGTTGGAAGATTTTATGATGCTGATTGATGAGTTTAATAACAAGCGGCTTAGGTCACATCCTTTTCCCAATTAGTTGGGCGAGGATACAACATACAAATCACGATGCCAGATTGCCACAGCACTGTGCGTGCCGCACGGCTCGACATGGACAAGAGAGGAACCCGAGCGAGGCAAGCAAGCAAGCTCAGCAGCGCACTTGCCCCGGAATGGAACAGAATATCATGGCGAGGGAAGGGGAGGGGTCTATCTGTATCCAGTCCCTGTCTCCATGAATGTAATGGAATGAAGCAGTAGGATCGAGCACAAACATGGCGGAATGGGCTTCCGTCTTCGTGCGCATTTCGACCGATCGATGGATCAAAAACCTCCAAACGTGAACAGAAGAGGAAGCTTCGCTCCTTCCCTATCCTGCACCGCGGAACAGGAAAATCCTAAAGCGAGCAGGATCCTGGTGTCTGCTCTCTGTCCTGCGTCTAGACTCCACTAGTCGCTATAGCAGAGAAAAAGCGGGGGCAGGGACGCTGAAATCTTGTCCGTTCTGCCCGGAGTGGTGAAACATCCAATCGACGAAGGCGAAATGGCGAGGTAAATTCTTCCAGGATGAAAAACGTGTCGTGTTGTGCAGTACACCGTGGTTGCATTTGGCACTTGCACCCCTTTCGGACAGTGGGCACGCACGCAAGCACTCTCAATTATTGGACACGCGCGCACTCCTCGCTCGCTCGCTTTGGCGCAACGCTGGCTCGGCTGGACCAGGATGCATATGGATCGATCGGGACGAATCATTGTGCATCGCCATGCATCCAAAAGAACCATAATGTGCTAGCTACACGTAGTAGTAGTACGAGCTGAGCTTTACCAACTTTTGGAACCAGCAAGTTATCGCGCCGATTATTAACAGGTTACAGTTGCACCGACACGTTAGTTCCACCCAACGGAACCAAAATAGTCTCGTGCTCGACTGCTCGTGGTGGTGAAGACGAGCTGCGCGCATGCTACATGCACCCCGTTAGCTAGGATAGGATCAGGGCCGTAGGTGTGGTGGTGGTCAAAGGCTATGGGGCCTCTGGAACAGAGCCGCCCACGTATTCAGGGAAGCATATGCATGTGCATGCGAGCGTGGATGCAGCACATCGGTACGTGCGACAATGCATGACGGGCACGAATGTTTGGACGTGCGGCGCACAGTCATTCTAGGTCCAGGTTTGCAGGGGGGGAGCTGTTCCTCCTCGGCGCGCACTGTGCTCGTGTCTTTGACCTGCATCCATCGACCGATAGTAGTATCTCGATCTCCCATGTTCTACGGCGGACGGCGCTGCTGTGCTGTGCTGTGCATGGGTGTTACAGCCTCTGACGTCGTCTGGTTGGCTGCTCGGGGTCCCGGCCGCTCCTGGATCTATGGTGGTGGATCTTGGCATCTTGCAGCCACCCTCCACTGTTTCACTCGGGAAGGATGAAAATGTACCTATGCGGAGCCACGTTTACGTTCCTCTTTCTCGCTGTGTGCCGGTCTTCACTGAAGGGACTTCTTTCTTCCCCCTGTTATAGTAGTGGTCGTGGCTTGACCTCGACCTGGTTGTTGAACGGACGATGGAAGAAAGATCCGTGGATGCTGTGCTTGGGCCAGATTTTCATTTTTTTTTTGTGGTCCTGGGCCAACTTGTACTAGTGTGTGTGAGGAGTACACTGCAATTGCTGAGGTCTCTCTGTGTGCAAAAGGAAGAAACCCGGGCTGGCTCGATATTTCTGCTTGACCATCCGATCATTTAGCAGCGTGAGCCACTGTCTGATATAGATGATCCGGCCAAATTTCTACCTACGGTAGTGAATTTGACCCATTTAGCAAACAGTTTGTCGTAATGAAGGACTCTATTTAATTTAGTCCATAGTTGCTTTCATAGCTCAGTTGGTTAGAGCACCCGTTTAGTAAGCGGGAGGTCTTGAGTTCAATTCTCAATGAAAGCAATAAGCTTTTTTCTCTTCGACCTAAACATTTTTTTTCCTTTTGTCTTGACGGGATATATTTCTACTTTCTGATAAAGATGGAAAGCTAAGATTATGTTTTGTTCAATGATAAAATTAATGACGACAGGGTTCAAAGGGTGAGGATGATAGCAAAACCAATGTACCATCCAGCAGAATTTTACAACAAAAACGTTCGGAGGGGAGAGTGATAGGAAAAACTTCCACACTCCCTTGTGTTTCAAACACGATCCATATGATGTTGATCCGCGAGATTACTTCGCGTCTTCGAGTACATGGTGAATCCTTAGTTAAGCTTGTGAGGCGTGAACAAAACGCTGTTAGTCATTTTTTAGCGAACTTTGGATCGAATAAAGAAGCGCACAGCGGTGTGGCTTCATTCTGGGCCTGACGAGGTTCCGGACCTTTGTAATGCAGACATGGCTGCCACTTAATTAATGAATTCCTTTTTCCCCGCAAAAAAAAATAGCAATTCACGAAAATGCAGGCCAAGATATATTGGTCTAAGAGCTACAAAGTAACCAACAAGGTCGCCGCGTCGCTAGCAACGTAATGTGTGAAGTCTGAAATTCAGTATTAAGAAACCACCATTGTAGAAAGGATGGAATCTAGTGCTAACTTGTGTTCATTCTGAATTTCAGGCACCTTGGAACCAGGCAGAAAGCAACAATAACATTTCGTTTTGAGGTATCGCTCTGCCTCTGCTAACCACTCATAGCCTGATGCGTCACTACTATCCTAAAGAACTTTGCTGTAATTGTTGCCTCTATAAAAGAACCTGCGACCAGGGGTGGCCATCGAAAACTAAATTTACGACTAGGAAGGTGCTTTGCTTCATCTGAATTTCCGTCACAAACAATCATCTTGAACCCACGATCAAAAGCGACAACATTACAGTGCCATGCGGCGAGACAAACTCTTCGAGGACAGAATATGGGATTCCAGGACCGGCATGTGTTCTCAGAATATGGGATTCAGAAACTTCAAACTTAAATTCAGTACTCAGAAGCTGCAGGCATAGAAAGAATGGAACCTAATGCTAACATGTGTTCACTCTGAATTCGACGGACACTCAATCACCAACGTTCAGAGGTAGGAGTACAACGCTATGGTCTAGCAGCGATTCGTCGAACAAACTAACTACAGGTGCCCTGTACACCAAATGTACTTTGCCTGCTACGTAGCTGTCCTTTGCTAAATCATCCAGACAGATAACTGTCACCAAGGAACACCACAATTGCAGCCTTCCTCACTGAAGTCTCCATGGAAAGGAATGAACCCGGGCTGGCTCAAGATTTCCGCATTAAGCTACCGTTTGGCAGATGATTCAGTTTTGTTTTTATTCTGTTCGACGGTACTAGTATAGAAAACAAATTTCCAAAATGGGCAGCAGCAGCTTTCATAGCTCAGTTGGTTAGAGCACCCGTTTAGTAAGCGGGAGGTCTTGAGTTCAACTTCAACTCTCAATGAAAGCATTTTTTTCTTTTAGACCAGTGTCATTGTTTTTGCAAAACCACAATTACCAGATTGGAAAGGCTAAAGTTACAGCTTTGTTCAACACAAATTATGTTGTGCAATGACGACATGGAAAGATTAAGCGGAGCTCATATCAACTGGGTTCAGATTGTGAGAGCGATAAGAAAAACATAGTACTAACTACTACTGCTGTCTGCTGCTGCTCTGTCCCATAGTGTAAGACGTTTTTACAGTTCAATTTTGAACTGCAAAAACGTCCTATATTATGAGACGGAGGGAGTAATTCACAAAACTACAGGCCTAGGTATTGATCTCAGTGCTAGCAATGTGTTGTCAGAAGAGACTGAACTTCAGTATTCAGAAACTGCCAGTGCAGAAACGATATAATCTAGCACTAACTTCTTGGGTCCATTATGGATTTTAGTCATAAACAGTCACCTCGGAACCGTAATCATTCAAAAAGCAAAAACGAGACAGTGTTATGCGCCCAGTTTCTGAATGAAAGCATTATTTTCGTTCTCGATGAAGGCATTTTTTTCGGTCAACTCTCAATGAAAGCATTTTTGTGGCATGTTGAACAGAAGCATGGATTTCCGAACACTATATAAGCGCCAACGTCATGCTAGCTTGTATTCACTCTGAAGTCTGAATTAGATGAAACGGCGCGCTCCGCTGTGCCCGGCAATAGACATGTTTTTTCTGCATGTGATTTTAGGGATAAAAAAGTTATGCTAAAAAATGCATTGACTCTTTATAACATAACAAAGTTTAATAATGCCAGTGTGGGGACCCCGACTCATAAGTCGAGATCACCGAATGCACGTGTACAGTGATCCCAGAGATCAATGCTCACTGAACACACAGAAGCTGAATAACAAGAATCTTACATCCATACATACCGTCTTACACAAAGTATGACCATTATGGTCAAGTCTTACATTGATAAAGCCTTAAGGGCTGAACATTAAATGAAACACAAGCAGCGGAAATCTTCGTTGATAAGTAGAACCCATGCCATCTGCCTTAACCCTACAGGCATTCTGACTGGGAAACGTCCTAGTTCGCATGTTCGTCGCCAAAGAACTCTTCTTCGAACTCCGGTTCTTCCATGCCTGGTCAATTAAATAACCAGTGGCAAGCCAATGAGTACTTTGAATGTACTCGCAAGCAACCCATGTTTTGGTTCAAGATACAGCAATGCATGATATAGGTAAATTTTTGCAGAAAGCTAGTTTCGAGTGCAAAGACATGTTCAACAACTTGTAAGACATGCACCAAGAGAATTCAAGTAATCATGAGGACAGGTTACGGATATCAACATAAATAGAGTGGGCTCCAACCCACCTCGACCACGTCAAGTTCTTTGACTTGACCCAAGTAATTACCCAAACACACACACTGATTTGTAAACTCTGGACATAGTTTAAGCAGCCCCAACCGTCCTTGACCGTGGACATGGCTATTCAAATAGTTTTACACTCTGTAGAGGTTGCACACTGTACCCACAAGATCTGGGGAACTTCCGTGTCATCCACGACCCGCGATACCTCAAGTACCCGGGGTAAGCACCCGATCACTACCTTTCCCTAGACGACACTAATATGGAGTCCACTCGATTGGTAGTAACCCCCGTGCCCAACATTATCACATAACATTTTCGTGGAGCCACGCTCCATAATCATCTCTCATCACAAGCACGGGGTACCAACGGTGTGTCCGGTGCCCCATAAAAATGTTCTTGGCCGCCCTACCTGGCACGACCCCGTCCCGAGAGAGCGCACCAACAACTCTCCCATCACTAGTAATGCGGGCTCCAAGCTAGTATCGGTCTAGGTAATCAATAATGCCCTTTCCCATATAAGGGTAGAGTGGTTGCGCATGTAAGGTTGGGACAGTCATCAAATCTTAAATCTAATCCGTTTTTGAAAACAACACACACACTTGCCTCGGTACACCAGTTCGTCATCAAGTGGTTACCCATCTCATCATCTCCCTCGGGCATAAGTGGCACCCGACGAGGTTTTCGAAAAGTCTTTTGAAAATGCTTTGTCTCCTTCACCATGCATAAACCCGTCCCTTTTTGCATAGCAACTATTTTAGCATCCTATCTACTCTCACCGGCATAACCCTCATAAGAAGGTAGGGTCATGCACAATGCAAGTATCAACGAGGAAGTAACAGAGGCAACCAACCCACGTGGTTCACCATCTCATCATGATTCCGATGCAACAATAATAAAGAGCTATATGACATGCATAAAAAAGGTTTCATAGACATGGTCAAAGGGCTGCTTGCCTGGTTCATCAGAGTCTTGAGATCTTCTGGTCCTTCTTCAAGTACTCCGTCTACTTCGACAACTAACGTCGGAAACAATCACAATAAGCAACACAACAAGGCAAGAATAAATGTGCTCTAAAAAATGTGAAGTGGACTTTTATTGGATACCTCTGGTCATATGAGGAATGACCAAAGTGATTTCATTGGAAGTGGATCAATGGATATTTCTAAACATTTTGATATGATGGAATCAAGGGGTTTATGGAATTGCAAGAAGTGTACAAAAACATATTTTTGAAAAGTGAGCAAAGGCACCCATTTAACAAAACATGATTTTAGAAGCATCTAGGAGTTGGTTTCATTGGATTTGGAGTTCAAAAGAATTTCCTATGAATTTGCAAAGTTGACAAATATGAAGAAATGGCTCATTATTTGAGGTGACACCGAAAGTATTAGTAAAAATGTTCATAAACTAAGTTATGAACTTATAGACACCTAGGGTTTTGAATCATGGAATTTGGATCAATATTGAGCCTTCTGTGATTTTCTAAAGTTTATGACAGAAATGGAAATATGGGATTTGATAAATGTTTGTGAAGAAAATCTTTATGGAAAAATGTGCAAATTGCACCATGTGATAGATCAGGAATTTATGAACTTACAGAAATTAGAATCATCAAATTTGGACTTAGAATAAATAATCTATGGATTTTACAAGTTATGTGGGAAAAGAAAATAAGAAAAGGGCTATACCCTTATTCTCCGCACTGGGCGAGAGATAGGCATTGGGCCGGCCCAGCTACGCAGGTGGCAGGGCGACGTCGAAGGCGCCCACGCGGAGTGCGCCTTCGCTGCGGGGACGCGGGAGACGTCGAACCCGCCTCCACTTGCCAGCGTGGCCTGGTGGTTGGGCCACTGGCGAGTGGGCCCCGCCTGCAGGTTCGTCCTCAACCTCCCGCGCGAGCGCGAAGGGCGACAGAGGAGGTGTTCGACGCCTGCCGCCGGCGCTACATGGCGTCTCCGGCGATGCTCTGCCCACCGGCGTGCTCAGCGGACTCAGCCGCGTCCAACCGTGGGTGGCACGGTCGCCTAGGGGCACCGGGTCGAGCAAGGCGTCGACCGCGGCGGACGAGGCTGACGGTGGTGATGCAGCTTGACGGAACAGCCACGGGGAGGAGGGGGAGAAGCACGGGAGGGTCTCGTGGTGACGGTGGTGGCGCTCTAGTGCAGTCCAGAGGGAAGGAGGAGGAAAGATGGGTGCGGATTTAGGCGGAGAACGACGGCAAGGCTCTGGCCATGGTGGCGGATGGAGAGCGCGAGGAGGGGAGTGGGTTGGTCCAGGGGTCTCTGGGAGGGAGAGAGAGCGAAAGGAGGCCAGAGAGGGCCCCGGGGGTGGCCTTTTATGGCAGGGCGATGGTGCACCGTGGGCTCGTGCGCCGGCGAGCTCGCGCTCGTCGCTACGGCCCTCGGGAAGGTGGTGCACCGATTCTAGGGAGTTCGTGGAGGTGGACTACGCCCAGGGGGAGAAGAGAGGGAGGGGGGAATGCGGCATGGCGGGTCCCCGCCGCGGCCAGCGACTGGCGCGCTCGGGCGGCGTTCTGTCCGCATGCGAGGAGAGCCGAAGAGGGAGAGAGAGGAGGGGGACGACAGTGTAGCGTGCTGCGGACGTCGAGGTGACCTCGGGGGACATGAGGGGGAGGCCCTAGGTGGCCGGGGGCGGTTGGAAGGGGGCGGCTACAGTGCGGGCGTGCACTGTAGCGCGCTCTGGAGCACGCCAATTGCATGCCAGGGCATGTCTTTGGCTTGTAGGGCGTGGCCACTTGTGTCTAGGTTGTTTAGGGAGGAGTAAACAAAGGGGAGAGGGCCTTGTATGCCCTGGACAGCCAGTAGGAGAGGAGAGAGGTTGAGAGAGAGAGAGGGAAATGGGCTGCCCAGAGAGAGAAAGCAAGGGTTTCACCCCCAAATAATTGATCTGAGATGCAGCCATTGCTACTGGAGGTAGAAGAGGTCTAGGAGAGGCTGTGGTAAAAAGTTGAGCTCAAGGAGATTAGTGGAAGATGTCAAAATGGTGTTTTTGGAAAAAAGGCAGAAGGTGTTTGTTGTTGGTTTGGGCAAGAAAATTAACTCCAATAGACATGAGAATTAACAGGATCAAGTTTCACAGATAATTGAGGTTGACCACCAAGTTTGAGTCCATTTTGAGAAAGTTGCCAATGCAACTTTTGTAAACCCTAGAAATCAGCAGAAATGGGTTTTTCAAGATTTAGTCATCCAAAACTATTCTCCTTGATGCACCACTTGGTTTAGTGTCATCATTTGAGGTTCTGAACATGTCCACAAAAGTTGAGATCAAAAGGAGAAAGTTGCCAATGTAGAGTTGTTCAAATTTGAAAAAGGACAGAAGTGGTTTTGAGAGGGTTTCATGGGGTTATACTGTTCTCCATGACATGAGACTTGGCAATACCATCAATCATGTCATATGTGACATGCTAGAATTTTCTTGGAATTATTGGAGAATATTTCCTTTGTAAATATTTCAAAAGCTTGAAATATCCAGAAAGGGTTTTTGAGGGATTTGACCAATATTTTGAACATGACCATGTGTTGAAACTCTTATATATGGACAATATATGTCCACTGAGTTTCCCTAGGTTTTTGTCAAATATATTTAAAATAAGAAAATAATTTTTCCCTATTAAAGACCATTTCTGGCCTTAAGAAAAAGCTTTTAAATAAAATAGGAAAATAACTTTTAAAATTATATTTTTGTGCTTTATGGGAGTCCTACATCTAATAGGAGTCAAATATATTTTGGGAAAGATTTTTACTGCCCTTAATTAAGTACTTGCAGTGCAAACCTCAATCCAGGGGTTTTTGGAAAACTAAATTTAGAAAATACTTTTTGGCCAAATTATTTTTGTAAGAAAATTTTATATTGTACTATACACATGGTATGATCATTGGGCAGAAGTTTTGGATCAAGGATAAGGAGTATAAGAGTTGGAGGATTTATTTTATTTTTAGAGCACTTGCAAACAACAGACAATCATTCAATCAAAGCAAGACAAAACACTCAAAAGTTTTTGTCAAACCACATTTTAGCATGATTTATTGACTTAAGTGTTGTGGCATGAAAATCAGGGTGTGACAGACCTACCCCCCTTACAAGAATCTCGTCCCCGAGATTCCCAGACTAGGCGCGGAAAGGAATGCGGAAACTTGGATTTGGGGTAGTCTTCACGTCCTCATACTGATTCTGCTTCCGTGTAGTGCCCCATTGAGCTTGAAGTACTTGATGGTGTGGCTTCGCGTATGACGTCCTGCTTGATCCAGGTTGCTAAGGGGTTTCTTGCAGTGGTCATATTGGGCTGGAGGTCGATGGCTCGGTGATCGATGTCCTTGTAGAGACCGGGCTAGTTGGGAAGTTGGAAACGTTTCCTGGAGTTGTGTCGTGTGGAAAAACGTTGTGCACAGTGGGTGACTCAGGTGCTAACTCTAGCTGGTAGCCATCTATTCTTCGTCTTGCGGTGATCCAAACTGGGGTTGTTGAATCTTGGAGTGATCTCGAAGAGGGCCGATGAATCTTGGCGTGGGTTTCCTTGTCATGAAAATGCTTGGTTCCCTTGAGAGAAGTGGCTTGCAGATATGCCTGGTCTTCGATGCGGAGGTTTACTTCTCGACGATGGTGGTTGGTGTAGTTCTTCCTCCTGGACATGGTGATCTTCAGATGTTCCCTAACTAGTTGAACGGTTCTTCTTCCGTCTTCGGGTAGGCAAGTATGTCATCAAGGAAAGATGGCAACTAACTTGTCCGAGTACTCCGTGAAGACTTTGCCCACGGTTTGCATAGGGTATAGGTCGGGGTATTGGTGGTGGTCATGGTTGCGTATTGGCCAAGGTATCCTTGTCCTAGAGCCAAAGCCCATGGTTGTGATTCCTACCATATCGTGGCTTGGTGTGGCTTAAGGGTTTCAAGGATTCTTAGTGTGCGAGCGAACGTTTGCCACCTCATCCTTAAGCATGGTTCCTGATATGCCAGTTGTTCTATCTAGTCCTTTGAACAAATAACCTTATACCACCGAAAGCATCAACTCTTGTAGGCCAGCTCCAATCATCACTCATGTTATTCATGTCCTCATGAGTCTCGAGAGGAGGTCTAACAAAATCATATATGCCTACAATCCCCAAACTCGTATGTATGGCTACCCCTAAAAATCCATGGGTAGAGCATATAAGCTGCTAGCTTGAATTTAATCACCACAATCCAAGTGCTCAGTCTATTGATCCAAGGTCCATGATAAAGCATCTCTATCCTAAGGAAACACGTCGTAAGCCACTCCAAGATCTTGTTTTCTTCCTATGTATCAACTCCAATAGCCCATTAACTTCCATTAATCGCTACATAATCCATTAATTCTACAAATCCAATGTCTATGGTGTTCCGCATGATCCCCTAAAGTCCATGTAATTCCCCAAATACTTGAAAGGGCTGTCTCTACTACAGTCAGTCCATCAATTCCCATTATCATGATCAGGTAAACTCCAAGATCAAGCTCACACATATCCCTAGATAAACTCCGACAATTAATCCAATCTCCTAGTTTATTGTCCTCCAAGAAACATGGTATCATAATCGAGATCATTAGTCTTAATCCAATTTACTCCAAACCATGTAGAATTACTCTGCATCCATACTCCACTAGGATAACCTATTGAATCCAAATCTCATGTCCCACGAGAATTCCTACCATTCTTCCAAGTCATTATCGTATTGCCAATTATCTTCTATCAATATCCCCTAGCTAAGTCAAATCCTCATACTTCCAAGAATTTCAACCTGTGGTCATAATTTTCCTACTAAATCCAGTTTACTCCAGGGGATAATGAAAGTTATGCTAATCTATAATCATGATCCAGCCATGTTCATCTACCAACATGAAAGCCTCATAATCCACCAAATAGTCTCAGATGATTCCTCGAGGTCATTGATATAAACTCATCAAGTCATTTGTCCTCTATTCCTATATCTTAAACTGGTCTTCCCTATGGCATCGTCAGTTCTGGTGCTGTATTAGGATGATAATGTGCTCGTTCACTATGTCCACTAGTTCCATAATGAACCCAGTGTTGTGCAAGGTCTACAGAGGCTTAACTGGTTCTCTTGCAATTCTGTGGGTTAAGCACATGGTTAAGGCTTCGAGCTGGGGTATCTTATAAAGTCTCGAAGGGTCTAGGAATGGGTTTCTAATCTTGAGGGTTAAACATAACTCTACGGGGTTTCACTTGGTCGAGGAGGCTGCAACAAAAGTCTTCATTGCTAGTTGGTTGCCGAAGCAGGTTTCTTGGTGCATCTTGTCTTGCTGGTCTTCAGTTGAGGAGAGAGAGACGAGAGGGAAAAGTAGCATAGAGGAGGTGGGATGCCTAAAGGGGGTTCTATAGTGCAGGTGCAAACAAACAAGTGCCAAAAAGGCCAAACACAAACAACAAAATAAGGCAGGTGATATAGTCGCGTACTTGTTGCCTAGGGCAAAAAGGGCGACTGATATCAAAAACAAAACAGATAAAAAAAAGCAACACACAATCATGGTTCTACTCGAACCATCATACGGACTCGACTGCGCATAGGGGGTACACGACTCATCCTACCCTAGGGGTTCTCGGACTCCATAGTCGTGCCTTGTGCCTCGTGCAGTCTCCCGGGTTTTCCTCAGGTGTTGCTACGTCTCTTGTAGTTGTTCGATGAAACAATCCGGGTTGAGCCTGAAGATTCTTCAACAACTTCTCGCCTGTTGAAGTGATGCGGTGAAGGTGGCTCCTCATAACTGGCATTGACTTGGTCTTCTATTGTCTTCTTAATCACGACGATCCCTTTTTGTCTTCTAAGCCGTCGATGGTACCAGGTAGGTAATCCTTTATGCATTGACACTATCAAGGCGTAATAGAGGTCCATCATGTCGGTTACGTTGATGACAACATCGACACCAAGAGCGGGGGATGAGGAGAACCGTTTTCCTGCTCACTATGGTGAGGCGGACCAAATGGCTAGGTTCTCATCCATCGGTGGTTGCCGATACAACAATGGTAGTGACATGGTTACTCTATTAGCGATGTATATCATGATCTTGCATATTCTAGGCCCTGATCATCATAGGCTAAGGTTGCATCATCTTGGGGCAGTGTCAAGGGTGTCACCATCTCCTGGGTCTTCAGGTCCTCATTCCTCGAGGATGTATCTTCTGTTGGTATCGTCTTGTTGTGATGTCGCAAATCTTGTGTTCAGGAGATCTGGGTGAATGTCTGGCAAGGCATCTTCCTTCTAGATTATCCACGAGGATTACAAGGAATCCAGTGGTCAGGGGCATAAGGGTTCTAGCGACCAAAGGTTTTGAAGGGGAAGAGATCAATAAGGAAAGTATACCTTAGTTTTTGAAAAACTGAGAAGG
The DNA here is from genome assembly GCA_963921465.1 of Triticum timopheevii. Classification (NCBI taxonomy): domain Eukaryota; kingdom Viridiplantae; phylum Streptophyta; class Magnoliopsida; order Poales; family Poaceae; genus Triticum; species Triticum timopheevii. The sequence goes on along the minus strand of OY997266.1, from coordinate 24,483,003 downwards.
GAAGAGAAGTATAGATAGTTTTGAAAACTAGTAGTAGTTTTGGAAATATTTTACCCTAACTAACGACCATGCTAACTAAAGCTTCCTACAGTCAGGATGGCTCTGATACCAGCTCTGTGGGGACCCCGACTCATAAGTCGAGATCACCGAATGCACGTGTACATTGATCCCAGAGATCAATGCTCACTGAACACACAGAAGCTGAATAACAAGAGTCTTACATCCATACATACCGTCTTACACAAATTATGACCATTATGGTCAAGTCTTACATTGATAAAGCCTTAAGGGCTGAACATCAAATGAAACACAAGTAGCGGAAATCTTCGTTGATAAGTAGAACCCATGCCATCTGCCTTAACCCTACAGGCATTCTGACTGGGAAACGTCCTAGTTCGCATGTTCGTCGCCAAAGAACTCTTCTTCGAACTCCGGTTCTTCCATGCCTGGTCAATTAAATAACCAGTGGCAAGCCAATGAGTACTTTGAATGTACTCACAAGCAACCCATGTTTTGGTTCAAGATACAACAATGCATGATATAGGTAAATTTTTGCAGAAAGCTAGTTTTGAGTGCAAAGACATGTTCAACAACTTGTAAGACATGCACCAAGAGAATTCAAGTAACCATGAGGACAGGTTACGGATATCAACATAAATAGAGTGGGCTCCAACCCACCTCGACCATGTCAAGTTCTTTGACTTGACCCAAGTAATTACCCAAACACACACACTGGTTTGTAAACTCTGGACATAGTTTAAGCAGCACCGCCCAACCGTCCTGGACCGTGGACACGGCTATTCGAATAGTTTTACACTCTGCAGAGGTTGCACACTGTACCTACAAGATCCGGGGAACTTCCGTGTCATCCACGACCCGCGATACCTCAAGTACCCGGGGTAAGCACCCGATCACTACCTTTCCCTAGACGACACTAATATGGAGTCCACTCGATTGGTAGTAACCCCCGTGCCCAACATTATCACATAACATTTTCGTGGAGCCACGCTCCATAATCATCTCTCATCACAAGCACGGGGTACAAACGGTGTGTCCGGTGCCCCATAAAAATGTTCTTGGCCGCCCTACCTGGCACGACCCCGTCCCGAGAGAGCGCACCAACAACTCTCCCATCACTAGTAATGCGGGCTCCAAGCTAGTATCGGTCTAGGTAATCAATAATGCCCTTTCCCATATAAGGGTAGAGTGGTTGCGCATGTAAGGTTGGGACAGTCATCAAATCTTAAATCTAATCCGTTTTCGAAAACAACACACACACTTGCCTCGGTACACCACTTCGTCATCAAGTGGTTACCCATATCGTCATCTCCCTCGGGCATAAGTGGCACCCGACGAGGTTTTCGAAAAGTCTTTTGAAAATGCTTTGTCTCCTTCACCATGCATAAACCCGTCCCTTTTTGCATAGCAACTATTTTAGCATCCTATCTACTCCCACCGGCATAACCCTCATAAGAAGGTAGGGTCATGCACAATGCAAGTATCAATGAGGAAGTAACAGAGGCAACCAACCCACGTGGTTCACCATCTCATCATGATTCCGATGCAACAATAATAAAGAGCTATATGACATGCATAAAAAAGGTTTCATAGACATGGTCAAAGGGCTGCTTGCCTGGTTCATCAGAGTCTTGAGATCTTCTGGTCCTTCTTCAAGTACTCCGTCTACTTCGACAACTAACGTCGGAAACAATCACAATAAGCAACACAACAAGGCAAGAATAAATGTGCTCTAAAAAATGTGAAGTGGACTTTTATTGGATACCTCTGGTCATATGAGGAATGACCAAAGTGATTTCATTGGAAGTGGATCAATGGATATTTCTAAACATTTTGATATGATGGAATCAAGGGGTTTATGGAATTGCAAGAAGTGTACAAAAACATATTTTTGAAAAGTGAGCAAAGGCACCCACTTAACAAAACATGATTTCAGAAGCATCTAGGAGTTGGTTTCACTGGATTTGGAGTTCAAAAGAATTTCCTATGAATTTGCAAAGTTGACAAATATGAAGAAATGGCTCATTATTTGAGGTGACACTGAAAGTATTAGTAAAAATGTTCATAAACTGAGTTATGAACTCATAGACTACTAGGGTTTTGAATCATGGAATTTGGATCAATATTGAGCCTTCTGTGATTTTCTAAAGTTTATGACAGAAATGGAAATATGGGATTTGATAAATGTTTGTGAAGAAAATCTTTATGGAAAAATGTGCAAATTGCACCATGTGATAGATCAGGAATTTATGAACTTATAGAAATTAGAATCATCAAATTTGGACTTAGAATAAATAATCTATGGATTTTACAAGTTATCTGGGAAAAGAAAATAAGAAAAGGGCTATACCCTTATTCTCCGCACTGGGCGAGAGATAGGCATTGGGCCGGCCCAGCTACGCAGGTGGCAGGGCGATGTCGAAGGCGCCCACGCGGAGTGCGCCTTTGCTGCGGGGACGCGGGAGACGTCGAACCCGCCTCCACTTGCCAGCATGGCCTGGTGGTTGGGCCACTGGCGTGTGGGCCCCGCCTACAGGTTCGTCCTCAACCTCCCGCGCGAGCGCGAAGGGCGACAGAGGAGGTGTTCGATGCCGGCCGCCGACGCTACATGGCGTCTCCGGCGATGCTCTGCCCACCGGCGTGCTCAGCGGACTCAGCCGCGTCCAACCGTGGCTGGCACGGTCGCCTAGGGGCACCGGGTCGAGCAAGGCGTCGACCGCGGCGGACGAGGCTGACGGTGGTGATGCAGCTTGACGGAACAGCCACGGGGAGGAGGGGGAGAGGCACGGGAGGGTCTCGTGGTGACGGTGGTGGCGCTCTAGTGCGGTCCAGAGGGAAGGAGGAGGAAAGATGGGTGCGGATTTAGGCGGAGACCGACGGCAAGGCTCTGGCCATGGTGGCGGATGGAGAGCGCGAGGAGTTGAGTGGGTTGGTCCAGGGGTCTCTGCGAGGGAGAGAGAGCGAAAGGAGGCCAGAGAGGGCCCCGGGGGTGGCCTTTTATGGCAGGGCGATGGTGCACCGTGGGCTCGTGCGCCGGCGAGCTCGCGCTCATCGCTACGGCCCTCGGGAAGGTGGTGCACCGATTCTAGGGAGTTCGTGGAGGTGGACTACGCCCAGGGGGAGAAGAGAGGGAGGGGGGAATGCAGCATGGCGGGTCCCCGCCGCGGCCAGCGACTGGCGCGCTCGGGCGGCGTTCTGTCCGCATGCGAGGAGAGCCGAAGAGGGAGAGAGAGGAGGGGGACGACAGTGTAGCGTGCTGCGGACGTCGAGGTGACCTCGGGGGACATGAGGGGGAGGCCCTAGGTGGCCGGGGGCGGTTGGAAGGGGGCGGCTACAGTGCGGGCGTGCACTGTAGCGCGCTCTGGAGCACGCCAATTGCATGCCAGGGCATGTCTTTGGCTTGTAGGGCGTGGCCACTTGTGTCTAGGTTGTTTAGGGAGGAGTAAACAAAGGGGAGAGGGCCTTGTATGCCCTGGACAGCCAGTAGGAGAGGAGAGAGGTTGAGAGAGAGAGAGGGAAATGGGCTGCCCAGAGAGAGAAAGCAAGGGTTTCACCCCCAAATAATTGATCTGAGATGCAGCCATTGCTACTGGAGGTAGAAGAGGTCTAGGAGAGGCTGTGGTAAAAAGTTGAGCTCAAGGAGATTAGTGGAAGATGTCAAAATGGTGTTTTTGGAAAAAAGGCAGAAGGTGTTTGTTGTTGGTTTGGGCAAGAAAATTAACTCCAATAGACATGAGAATTAACAGGATCAAGTTTCACAGATAATTGAGGTTGACCACCAAGTTTGAGTCCATTTTGAGAAAGTTGCCAATGCAACTTCTGTAAACCCTAGAAATCAGCAGAAATGGGTTTTTCAAGATTTAGTCATCCAAAACTATTCTCCTTGATGCACCACTTGGTTTAGTGTCATCATTTGAGGTTCTGAACATGTCCACAAAAGTTGAGATCAAAAGGAGAAAGTTGCCAATGTAGAGTTGTTCAAATTTGAAAAAGGATAGAAGTGGTTTTGAGAGGGTTTCATGGGGTTATACTGTTCTCCATGACATGAGACTTGGCAATACCATCAAACATGTCATATGTGACATGCTAGAATTTTCTTGGAATTGTTGGAGAATATTTCCTTTGTAAATATTTCAAAAGCTTGAAATATCCAGAAAGGGTTTTTGAGGGATTTGACCAATATTTTGAACATGACCATGTGTTGAAACTCTTATATATGGACAATATATGTCCACTGAGTTTCCCTAGGTTTTTGTCAAATATATTTAAAATAAGAAAATAATTTTTCCCTATTAAAGACCATTTCTGGCCTTAAGAAAAAGCTTTTAAATAAAATAGGAAAATAACTTTTAAAATTATATTTTTGTGGTTTATGGGAGTCCTACATCTAATAGGAGTCAAATATATATTTGGAAAGATTTTTACTGCCCTTAATTAAGTACTTGCAGTGCAAACCTCAATCCAGGGGTTTTTGGAAAACTAAATTTAGAAAATACTTTTTGGCCAAATTATTTTTGTAAGAAAATTCTATATTGTACTATACACATGGTATGATCATTGGGCAGAAGTTTTGGATCAAGGAGAAGGAGTATAAGAGTTGGAGGATTTATTTTATTTTTAGAGCACTTGCAAACAACAGACAATCATTCAATCAAAGCAAGACAAAACACTCAAAAGTTTTTGTCAAACCACATTTTAGCATGATTTATTGACTTAAGTGTTGTGGCATGAAAATCAGGGTGTGACAGACCTACCCCCCTTACAAGAATCTCATCCCCGAGATTCCCAGACTAGGCGCGGAAAGGAATGCGGAAACTTGGATTTGGGGTAGTCTTCACGTCCTCATACTGATTCTGCTTCCGTGTAGTGCTCCATTGAGCTTGAAGTACTTGATGGTGTGGCTTCGCGTATGACGTCCTGCTTGATCCAGGTTGCTAAGGGGTTTCTTGCGGTGGTCATATTGGGCTGGAGGTCGATGGCTCGGTGATCGATGTCCTTGTAGAGACCGGGCTAGTTGGGAAGTTGGAAACGTTTCCTGGAGTTGTGTCGTGTGGAAAAACGTTGTGCACAGTGGGTGACTCAGGTGCTAACTCTAGCTGGTAGCCATCTATTCTTCGTCTTGCGGTGATCCAAACTGGGGTTGTTGAATCTTGGAGTGATCTCGAAGAGGGCCGATGAATCTTGGCGTGGGTTTCCTTGTCATGAAAATGCTTGGTTCCCTTGAGAGAAGTGGCTTGCAGATATGCCTGGTCTTCGATGCGGAGGTTTACTTCTCGACGATGGTGGTTGGTGTAGTTCTTCCTCCTGGACATGGTGATCTTCAGATGTTCCCTAACTAGCTGAACGGTTCTTCTTCCGTCTTCGGGTAGGCAAGTATGTCATCAAGGAAAGATGGCAACTAACTTGTCCGAGTACTCCGTGAAGACTTTGCCCACGGTTTGCATAGGGTATAGGTCGGGGTATTGGTGGTGGTCATGGTTGCGTATTGGCCAAGGTATCCTTGTCCTAGAGCCAAAGCCCATGGTTGTGATTCCTACCATATCGTGGCTTGGTGTGGCTTAAGGGTTTCAAGGATTCTTAGTGTGCGAGCGAACGTTTGCCACCTCATCCTTAAGCATGGTTCCTGATATGCCAGTTGTTCTATCTAGTCCTTTGAACAAATAACCTTATACCACCGAAAGCATCAACTCTTGTAGGCCAGCTCCAATCATCACTCATGTTATTCATGTCCTCATGAGTCTCGAGAGGAGGTCTAACAAAATCATATATGCCTACAATCCCCAAACTCGTATGTATGGCTACCCCTAAAAATCCATGGGTAGAGCATATAAGCTGCTAGCTTGAATTTAATCACCACAATCCAAGTGCTCAGTCTATTGATCCAAGGTCCATGATAAAGCATCTCTATCCTAAGGAAACACGTCGTAAGCCACTCCAAGATCTTGTTTTCTTCCTATGTATCAACTCCAATAGCCCATTAACTTCCATTAATCGCTACATAATCCATTAATTCTACAAATCCAATGTCTATGGTGTTCCACATGATCCCCTAAAGTCCATGTAATTCCCCAAATACTTGAAAGGGCTGTCTCTACTACAGTCAGTCCATCAATTCCCATTATCATGATCAGGTAAACTCCAAGATCAAGCTCACACATATCCCTAGATAAACTCCGACAATTAATCCAATCTCCTAGTTTATTGTCCTCCAAGAAACATGGTATCATAATCGAGATCATTAGTCTAAATCCAATTTACTCCAAACCATGTAGAATTACTCTGCATCCATACTCCACTAGGATAACCTATTGAATCCAAATCTCATGTCCCACGAGAATTCCTACCATTCTTCCAAGTCATTATCGTATTGCCAATTATCTTCTATCAATATCCCCTAGCTAAGTCAAATCCTCATACTTCCAAGAATTTCAACCTGTGGTCATAATTTTCCTACTAAATCCAGTTTACTCCAGGGGATAATGAAAGTTATGCTAATCTATAATCATGATCCAGCCATGTTCATCTACCAACATGAAAGCCTCATAATCCACCAAATAGTCTCAGATGATTCCTCGAGGTCATTGATATAAACTCATCAAGTCATTTGTCCTCTATTCCTATATCTTAAACTGGTCTTCCCTATGGCATCGTCAGTTCTGGTGCTGTATTAGGATGATAATGTGCTCGTTCACTATGTCCACTAGTTCCATAATGAACCCAGTGTTGTGCAAGGTCTACAGAGGCTTAACTGGTTCTCTTGCAATTCTGTGGGTTAAGCACATGGTTAAGGCTTCGAGCTGGGGTATCTTATAAAGTCTCGAAGGGTCTAGGAATGGGTTTCTAATCTTGAGGGTTAAACATAACTCTACGGGGTTTCACTTGGTCGAGGAGGCTGCAACAAAAGTCTTCATTGCTAGTTGGTTGCCGAAGCAGGTTTCTTGGTGCATCTTGTCTTGCTGGTCTTCAGTTGAGGAGAGAGAGACGAGAGGGAAAAGTAGCATAGAGGAGGTGGGATGCCTAAAGGGGGTTCTATAGTGCAGGTGCAAACAAACAAGTGCCAAAAAGGCCAAACACAAACAACAAAATAAGGCAGGTGATATAGTCGCGTACTTGTTGCCTAGGGCAAAAAGGGCGACTGATATCAAAAACACAACAGATAAAAAAAAGCAACACACAATCATGGTTCTACTCGAACCATCATACGGACTCGACTGCGCATAGGGGGTACACGACTCATCCTACCCTAGGGGTTCTCGGACTCCATAGTCGTGCCTTGTGCCTCGTGCAGTCTCCCGGGTTTTCCTCAGGTGTTGCTACGTCTCTTGTAGTTGTTCGATGAAACAATCCGGGTTGGGCCTGAAGATTCTTCAACAACTTCTCGCCTGTTGAAGTGATGCGGTGAAGGTGGCTCCTCATAACTGGCATTGACTTGGTCTTCTATTGTCTTCTTAATCACGACGATCCCTTTTTGTCTTCTAAGCCGTCGATGGTACCAGGTAGGTAATCCTTTATGCAATGACACTATCAAGGCGTAATAGAGGTCCATCATGTCAGTTACGTTGATGACAACATCGACACCAAGAGCGGGGGATGAGGAGAACCGTTTTCCTGCTCACTGTGGTGAGGCGGACCAAATGGCTAGGTTCTCATCCATCGGTGGTTGCAGATACAACAACGGTAGTGACATGGTTACTCTATTAGCGATGTATATCATGATCTTGCATATTCTAGGCCCTGATCATCATAGGCTAAGGTTGCATCATCTTGGGGCAGTGTCAAGGGTGTCACCATCTCCTGGGTCTTCAGGTCCTCATTCCTCGAGGATGTATCTTCTGTTGGTATCATCTTGTTGTGATGTCGCAAATCTTGTGTTCAGGAGATCTGGGTGAATGTCTGGCAAGGCATCTTCCTTCTAGATTATCCACGAGGATTACAAGGAATCCAGTGGTCAGGGGCATAAGGGTTCTAGCGACCAAAGGTTTTGAAGGGGAAGAGATCAATAAGGAAAGTATACCTTAGTTTTTGAAAAACTGAGAAGGGAAGAGAAGTATAGATAGTTTTGAAAACTAGTAGTAGTTTTGGAAATATTTTACCCTAACTAATGACCATGCTAACTAAAGCTTCCTACAGTCAGGATGGCTCTGATACCAGCTCTGTGGGGACCCCGACTCATAAGTCGAGATCACCGAATGCACATGTACAGTGATCCCAGAGATCAATGCTCACTGAACACACAGAAGCTGAATAACAAGAGTCTTACATCCATACATACCGTCTTACACAAATTATGACCATTATGGTCAAGTCTTACATTGATAAAGCCTTAAGGGTTGAACATCAAATGAAACACAAGTAGCGGAAATCTTCGTTGATAAGTAGAACCCATGCCATCTGCCTTAACCCTACAGGCATTCTGACTGGGAAACGTCCTAGTTCGCATGTTCGTCGCCAAAGAACTCTTCTTCGAACTCTGGTTCTTCCATTCCTGGTCAATTAAATAACCAGTGGCAAGCCAATGAGTACTTTGAATGTACTCACAAGCAACCCATGTTTTGGTTCAAGATACAACAATGCATGATATAGGTAAATTTTTGCAGAAAGCTAGTTTTGAGTGCAAAGACATGTTCAACAACTTGTAAGACATGCACCAAGAGAATTCAAGTAACCATGAGGACAGGTTACGGATATCAACATAAATAGAGTGGGCTCCAACCCACCTCGACCATGTCAAGTTCTTTGACTTGACCCAAGTAATTACCCAAACACACACACTGGTTTGTAAACTCTGGACATAGTTTAAGCAGCACCGCCCAACCGTCCTGGACCATGGACACGGCTATTCGAATAGTTTTACACTCTGCAGAGGTTGCACACTGTACCCACAAGATCCGGGGAACTTCCGTGTCATCCACGACCCGCGATACCTCAAGTACCCGGGGTAAGCACCCGATCACTACCTTTCCCTAGACGACACTAATATGGAGTCCACTCGATTGGTAGTAACCCCCGTGCCCAACATTATCACATAACATTTTCGTGGAGCCACGCTCCATAATCATCTCTCATCACAAGCACGGGGTACCAACGGTGTGTCCGGTGCCCCATAAAAATGTTCTTGGCCGCCCTACCTGGCACGACCCCGTCCCGAGAGAGCGCACCAACAACTCTCCCATCACTAGTAATGCGGGCTCCAAGCTAGTATCGGTCTAAGTAATCAATAATGCCCTTTCCCATATAAGGGTAGAGTGGTTGCGCATGTAAGGTTGGGACAGTCATCAAATCTTAAATCTAATCCATTTTCGAAAACAACACACACACTTGCCTCGGTACACCACTTTGTCATCAAGTGGTTACCCATCTCATCATCTCCCTCGGGCATAAGTGGCACCCAACAAGGTTTTCGAAAAGTCTTTTGAAAATGCTTTGTCTCCTTCACCATGCATAAACCCGTCCCTTTTTGCATAGCAACTATTTTAGCATCCTATCTACTCCCACCGGCATAACCCTCATAAGAAGGTAGGGTCATGCACAATGCAAGTATCAATGAGGAAGTAACAGAGGCAACCAACCCACGTGGTTCACCATCTCATCATGATTCCGATGCAACAATAATAAAGAGCTATATGACATGCATAAAAAAGGGTTCATAGACATGGTCAAAGGGCTGCTTGCCTGGTTCATCAGAGTCTTGAGACCTTCTGGTCCTTCTTCAAGTACTCCGTCTACTTCGACAACTAACGTCGGAAACAATCACAATAAGCAACACAACAAGGCAAGAATAAATGTGCTCTAAAAAATGTGAAGTGGACTTTTATTGGATACCTCTGGTCATATGAGGAATGACCAAAGTGATTTCATTGGAAGTGGATCAATGGATATTTCTAAACATTTTGATATGATGGAATCAAGGGGTTTATGGAATTGCAAGAAGTGTACAAAAACATATTTTTGAAAAGTGAGCAAAGGCACCCATTTAACAAAACATGATTTTAGAAGCATCTAGGAGTTGGTTTCACTGGATTTGGAGTTCAAAAGAATTTCCTATGAATTTGCAAAGTTAACAAATATGAAGAAATGGCTCATTATTTGAGGTGACACCGAAAGTATTAGTAAAAATGTTCATAAACTAAGTTATGAACTTATAGACACCTAGGGTTTTGAATCATGGAATTTGGATCAATATTGAGCCTTCTGTGATTTTCTAAAGTTCATGACAGAAATGGAAATATGGGATTTGATAAATGTTTGTGAAGAAAATCTTTATGGAAAAATGTGCAAATTGCACCATGTCATAGATCAGGAATTTATGAACTTATAGAAATTAGAATCATCAAATTTGGACTTAGAATAAATAATCTATGGATTTTACAAGTTATCTAGGAAAAGAAAATAAGAAAAGGGCTATACCCTTATTCTCCGCACTGGGCGAGAGATAGGCATTGGGCCGGTCCAGCTACGCAGGTGGCAGGGCGACGTCGAAGGCGCCCACGCGGACTGCGCCTTCACTGCGGGGACGCGGGAGACGTCGAACCCGCCTCCACTTGCCAGCGTGGCCTGGTGGTTGGGCCACTGGCAAGTGGGCCCCGCCTGCAGGTTTGTCCTCAACCTCCCGCGCGAGCGCGAAGGGCGACAGAGGAGGTGTTCGACGCCGGCCGACGGCGCTACAAGGCGTCTCCGGCGATGCTCTGCCCACCGGCGTGCTCAGGGGACTCAGCCGCGTCCAACCGTGGGTGGCAGGGTCGCCCAGGGGCACCGGGTCGAGCAAGGCGTCGGCCGCGGCGGACGAGGCTGACGGTGGTGATGCAGCTCGACGGAACAGCCACGAGGAGGAGGGGGAGAAGCACGGGAGGGTCTCGTGGTGACAGTGGTGGCGCTCTAGTGCGGTCCAGAGGGAAGGAGGAGGAGAGATGGGTGCGGATTTAGGCGGAGACCGACGGCAAGGCTCTGGCCATGGTGGCGGATGGAGAGCGCGAGGAGGGGAGTGGGTTGGTCCAGGGGTCTCTGGGAGGGAGAGAGAGCGAAAGGAAGCCAGAGAGGGCCCCGGGGGTGGCCTTTTATGGTGGGGCGATGGTGCACCGTGGGCTCGTGCGCCGGCGAGCTCGCGCTCGTCGCTACGGCCCTAGGGAAGGTGGTGCACCGATTCTAGGGAGTTCGTGGAGGTGGACTACGCCCAGGGGGAGAAGAGAGGGAGGGGGAATGCGGCATGGCGGGTCCCCGCTGCGGCCAGCGACTGGCGCGCTCGGGCGGCGTTCTGTCCGCATGCGAGGAGAGCCGGAGAGGGAGAGAGAGGAGGGGGACGACAGTGTAGCGTGCTGCGGACGTCGAGGTGACCTCAGGGGACACGAGGGGGAGGCCCTAGGTGGCCGGGGGCGGTTGGAAGGGGGCGGCTACAGTGCGGGTGTGCACTGTAGCGCGCTCTGGAGCACGCCAATTGCATGCCAGGGCATGTCTTTGGCTTGTAGGGCGTGGCCACTTGTGTCTAGGTTGTTTAGGGAGGAGTAAACAAAGGGGAGAGGGCCTTGTATGCCCTGGACAGCCAGTAGGAGAGGAGAGAGGTTGAGAGAGAGAGGGAAATGGGCTGCCCAGAGAGAGAAAGCGAGGGTTTCACCCCCAAATAATTGATCTGAGATGCAACCATTGCTACTGGAGGTAGAAGAGGTCTAGGAGAGGCTCTGGTAAAAAGTTGAGCTCAAGGAGATTAGTGGAAGATGTCAAAATGGTGTTTTTGGAAAAAAGGCAGAAGGTGTTTGTTGTTGGTTTGGGAAAGAAAATTAACTCCAATAGACATGAGAATTAGCAGGATCAAGTTTCACAGATAATTGAGGTTGACCACCAAGTTTGAGTCCATTTTGAGAAAGTTGCCAATGCAACTTTTGTAAACCCTAGAAATCAGCAGAAATGGGTTTTTCAAGATTTAGTCATCCAAAACTATTCTCCTTGATGCGCCACTTGGTTTAGTGTCATCATTTGAGGTTCTGAACATGTCCACAAAAGTTGAGATCAAAAGGAGAAAGTTGCCAATGTAGAGTTGTTCAAATTTGAAAAAGGACAGAAGTGGTTTTGAGAGGGTTTCATGGGGTTATACTGTTCTCCATGACATGAGACTTGGCAATACCATCAAACATGTCATATGTGACATGCTACAATTTTCTTGGAATTGTTGGAGAATATTTCCTTTGTAAATATTTCAAAAGCTTGAAATATCCAGAAAGGGTTTTTGAGGGATTTGACCAATATTTTGAACATGACCATGTGTTGAAACTCTTATATATGGACAATATATGTCCACTGAGTTTCCCTAGGTTTTTGTCAAATATATTTAAAATAAGAAAATAATTTTTCCCTATTAAATACCATTTCTGGCCTTAAGAAAAAGCTTTTAAATAAAATAGGAAAATAACTTTTAAAATTATATTTTTGTGGTTTATGGGAGTCCTACATCTAATAGGATTCAAATATATTTTTGGAAAGATTTTTACTGCCCTTAATTAAGTACTTGCAGTGCAAACCTCAATTTAGGAGTTTTTGGAAAACTAAATTTAGAAAATACTTTTTGGCCAAATTATTTTTGTAATAAAATTCTATATTGTACTATACACATGGTATGATCATTGGGCAGAAGTTTTGGATCAAGGAGAAGGAGTATAAGAGTTGGAGGATTTATTTTATTTTTAGACCACTTGCAAACAACAGACAATCATTCAATCAAAGCAAGACAAAACACTCAAAAGTTTTTGTCAAACCACATTTTAGCATGATTTATTGACTTAAGTGTTGTGGCATGAAAATCAGGGTGTGACAGGCAGTCTCCTAACCTACAATATAGGGCAAGTAAGTAAAAAGTTCCACAATAGGGAATACTTTCTAGGCACACAAGGGCAGTAAAACCATTAGATGGAATTACATATGCACAAGTTTAACGCTGAACTTTGCATGATAATGCACAAAACAAAATAATCCAAAAAAGTGAGTCAAACAATAAGCTATACATTGTCAAGAGATGAGAAAAAAAATAAAGACTCCCCTATGTATGTCCATAGGATTCTTCACTTAAACATCACCATCCTTGTGATAGAAATGCATAACCCCACATATTGTTACCAGTTTGACCTTAAAAATTCAAAAAATGAACAACTGGTGGATTATCACCACGGGCAAGCAAAAATTAGTAGCATAGGATAGCACTCATGATATTATTGCTCAATTATGACGGAATAATATGTAAAAAACATTAAAAAACATAAAAAGAGGAGTACCAAGCTTCGTTCTCGGCACATGATGCTGTCAGTATAATCGGCACATGATGCTGTCAGTATAATCCAGTGCACCCTCCTTTTCAAGACGAAAGACACCCTCTTATTCAGAAGGACCTCCTTAATCCTTATTGTGGTGTTGTATAGTAGACTTTGTAAGTTTTTTGTAGTGTTGTGCTGCCTATTAATGAGTATTTTCTCCTAAAACTTGTTGAGCTTCTTGCAGATTTGTTTATTTTTCTTTTCTCTCTATCAATACATGGGAGATACATTGTCCTAAGAATGTTGGAGCCACCTGCGCTGCATGGGCGGTGGAATTATCCCGAAGTCAAAAGTGTGTTGTGGACGTGCCTTAACTCTTGATTTTTGCATGTAACCAAGAAACAAACAATTAGAAAAATTGAAAGATTAGAGATATGTTAAGGAAGAACAACATAGGTTTACCATGTAATCGGCAGTGGTGTAGCGCAAGAGCACACTGCCATCTGCTCGCACACTACTCCCCATGAATACTACATTCCATGGTTAAACAAATGGCGACACTGTCGTAAATTTTTCCGTGAACTTGCTCCTCCACTTCATTAGCGGATCTGTGTGTCTGGGGGGGGGGGGCAATTGCCCCCAGCTATAAACCAATTTTTGGAGTTTTTTTAAAGGGCTCAGAAAGGAATTTTTAAGCCTTTGACCCTTAAACAGTCATACTATGTCCTGCTCCCACAACAAATTTTGTCTAGCTCCACCACTGGCCACTGTTAGATGTGTATAGTTACTTGTGTACATCCCCAGTGTATAAGGGGCTTTTCTGCTATTTACCACACCTGTATATGTACTGACCCTTGGCCCTCAGTAAAGCTAGTTGCTCATTATCCAACATGGTATCAGATGTTAGGTTCCTCTCTCCCCCGCACGATGCAACTCCGTGTGTGCTCCATCCTCGTCGCCGCTGCATCTAGGCTCCGTTCCTAGTCTCTGGCCGTCGTTCTGCTCGTCGTCCTGCTCTCCGTCTCCTCTTGAGCGGCCCGATGCTGGCCGGTCTCCTTCGCTTCTCCTCGTCCGGCCGCGGTGAGCTGTGCGGGAGTGCGTCTTGCCTCCACCGCCCTGTCTCCTCCCTATTGTGGTTGCTCCCGCTGCCAGTTCGGCTGTCTCCGCGGTTGCCTGGTCCGGCCGCTGCCGTCACTGCCTGGTCCGGCCGCCGCCCCCACCGCCCGGTCCAGCCGCCGCCGCCCGGCCGCCGCCGCCGCCCGGTCCGGCACCGGCCCCTCCTCCACCTTGGCCGGTCGTCCCTGCCCCCTGCCTCCCTGGCTGTGTTCGCTGGCTCTCTCGCTAGCTCCCTGGTTCGAGCGATCCTCTCGATCCAGATCCAGCTGAGGGCCCGTTGACCAAAAAAAGGAGCAATAGTAGCAGAGTGACTTTCTCATGTCATCTTCAGGCTATGTCGCGGTTCCTCGGTGCTCGGTGATCTTCGATGGCACCAACTATGCTGAGTTTGTGGGCTTCATGCGCATCCATCTGCGTGGCCTCCTTCTGTGGGGTGTTCTCTCTGGCGAGGTCCCTTGTCCGCCATGCCCGGTTGCACCCGTGGCCCCAATACCACCAATGCCGCCGGTCCTTGCTGCTGAGGCTTCTCAGGCTGACCGGGATGCCGCCAAGGCTCTCGATGATGCTGCGGTTGATGCTTATGATCAGCAGGTATCTGCCTATTCTGATGCTCTTTCTGCCTACCGGGATGATCTGTCTGCTTACACTCAGTGGTGCAATGATGATGCTCGAGCTGCTACTGTTCTTACTACGAGTGTCCTTCCTCAGTTTGCTTCGGAGTTCATGGGTCTCGGCACTGTTGCAGCAATGTGGTCCTATCTTTGTCAGTGCTATCAATCCTTTGGAGATGCTCTCTACCTCCCTGTGGTGCATCAGAAGCATGCTCTTCAGCAGGGTGACTCGTCTATTGATGAGTTCTATTCACAGTGCTCTGCCATCTGGCGTCAGCTTGACTCCCTGCGGACAGTTTTTTGTGGAACTTGCCGTTGCTGTCAGACTACTCGGTCCGATTTGGAGTTTCAGCGGGTTCATGAGTTCTTATCACGTCTCCGTTCTGAGTTTGAGCCCAGACGTGCTCACTTGCTTGCTCGTGGTCATGTTCCTATCTCGGAGGTACTTGTCGAGCTTCGTGCTAAGGAGACCCGCCTTCGCTCTGCCGGTTTGCTGGTGGTCACGTCTGTGTTAGCTGCTCGGGCTCCTGTGTCGTCTGTTCGGCTCATCGCTCCACCGCTACTCCCCACACCTTCAGGGGGTGGGTCGCCCTGCTTATACTGAGAGGGGTCGGTCGCACCGTGACACCTTCTGTGGCTACTGCTCTCGGCCAGGTCATCCAGAGTCTGATTGCCGTGAGAAGAAGCGAGACCAGAGGTGCTCCTCTTCCAGTGGGACTCCTGGATCTTCCTCGACTCCGTCACTCACTGACCAAGACATTGTGAGGCTCAAGCGTCTCTTGGCTTCCTCCAGCTCCTCGTCGACTGGTTCCGCTACTGCTGTGACTGCATCCACTGCTCCACCACCGCAAACATCTACACAGTCAGGTACATCTTCGTGGGTTCTGGATTCTGGAGCCTCCTTTCATATGTCTTCTGATTCTTCTGTGTTGTCTTCTCTTCGACCTCTTGATTCACCTGTTAATGTTCTTACTACCGATGGCACACCGCTTCCTGTTACTGGTCGTGGTCTTCTTTTCACTCCATCTTTCTCTGTTACTAATGTTTCACATGTTTCCTCGCCTTACAATGAATCTTTTTTCCGCCGCCCAACTTACTGATTCTGGTTGGCGTGTCATTCTTGATACCGACTCTTGCTCCATTCAGGATCGTCGCACCAAGACTTTGGTTGGTGCTGGCCCCCGGTGCCGTGAGTCAGAGGGCCTTTGGGAGGTTGAATGGCTTTGTGTTCCTTCCGCTGCCACCACCTCTGCCAGCTCCCATGCTCTTGCTGCTTCTTCACTTGCGTCCTTTCAGCAGTGGCATCATCGCGTTGGTCACATCTGTGGCTCTCGCTTGTCTTCTTTAGTCGCCAGGGCCTCTTAGGGTCTGTATCTGGAGATGTCTTCTTACATTGTAATGGTTGCAGACTTGGCAAACAGACCCAGTTACCTTATCCTACTAGCGAGTCTGTATCTCAACGTCCTTTTGACTTAGTTCATTCTGATGTCTGGGGTCCTGCTCCCTTTGATTCGAAAGGTGGTCATCGCTACTATGTTTTGTTTATTGATGATTTCTCTTGTTACACTTGGCTCTACTTCATGAAATCTCGTAGCGAGGTTCTCTCCATATACAAACGATTTGCTGCCATGGTTCACACTTAGTTTTCCATGCCCACTCGTACTTTTTGTGCTGACTCAGCTGGAGAGTATATCTCTTAGCTGTTGCGTGGTTTTCTCGCGGAACAGGGTACTCTTGCCCAGTTCTCATGTCCTGGTGCTCATGCTCAGAATGGCGTTGCCAAACGTAAGCATCGTCATCTTCTTGAGATGGCTCGTGCACTGATGATTGCCGCGTCTCTTCCACCCCACTTTTGGGCCGAGGCTGTTTCTGCATCCACCTATCTCATCAACATTCAGCCATCGACTGCTCTACAGGGTGGTATTCCTATGGAGTGTCTCACTGGTCGCTCTCCTGACTACTCTGCTCTTCGTATGTTTGGATGTGTGTGCTATGTCCTCCTTGCCTCGCGAGAACGCACCAAACTGACTGCTCAGTCGGTTGAGTGTGTTTTCCTTGGTTACAGTGATGAGCACAAGGGCTATCGCTATTGGGACCCTATTGGTCGCCGCTTGCGCATCTCGCGTGATGTGACCTTTGACGAGTCCCGCTCTTACTACCCACGTCCTTCTTCCTCGAGCTTCTCTGTGGATGATATTTCTTTCCTTCTCCTTCCTGATACATCCGGCTATGTGCCTCCTGTTTCACCTCCTCCTCCTACACCTCTCCTTCCTTCTCCTTCACCACTGCCCCCATCTTCCCCATCCTCCTCCACTTCTCCACTGTCCTCTCCAGTCCGTCGCCCTCTCTCACCGTTTCCTCTCCACTATACTCATCGCCCTCGTACCGAGGATGCTTCTCCTGACGTGTCTGACGTGCCTTCCACCTCTGGTGAACCTCTGTTCACGCCTACCCCGGTTCACAACCTCCGTGCCCATCCTCGCCCTCCGCCTGATCGCTACTCTCCTGATCGATACAGTCTCTCTGTTCTTGCTGAGCCCACCTCCTATCGGACTGCCATGACTCAGCCTGAATGGCAGCTTGCGATGGCCGAAGAGCTTGCTGCTCTGAGCGCTCTGGAACATGGGATCTGGTTTTCCTCCCTTTTGGTGTTCGTCCCATCACCTGCAAGTGGGTCTACAAAGTCAAGACTCGCTCCGATGGTTCTCTTGAGCGTTACAAAGCTCGTCTTGTGGCTCGTGGTTTCCAGCAGGAGCAGGGATGCGATTATGATGAGACATTCGCTCCTATGGCCCACATGACCACTGTCCGCACTCTTCTTGCTGTAGCCTCTGTTCGTCATTGGTCTATCTCTCAACTTGATGTGCAGAATGCATTTCTCAATGGTGAGTTACGTGAGGAGGTTTACATGCAGCCACCACCGGGGTACTATGCTCCTGATGGCATAGTCTGTAGACTTCGTCGTTCTCTCTATGGGCTCAAACAGGCCCCTCGCGCCTGGTTTGATCGCTTTGCCTCTGTCGTGACTGCCGCTAGTTTCTTTCCCAGTGATCATCATCCCGCGTTGTTTGTCCACACGTCTCCTCATGGTAGGACTCTTCTCCTTCTCTATGTTGATGACATGATCATCACTGGTGACGACTCTGAGTACATTGACTTTGTTAAGGCTCGCCTTCGAGACCAGTTCCTCATGACTGATCTTGGTCCTCTTCGATATTTTCTTGGGATTGAGATCTCCTTGACCTCTGATGTCTTCTACATCTCCCAAGAGAAATATATTCAGGATCTTCTTGCTCGCGCTGCCCTTGGTGATGAGCGCACTGTTGTGACTCCTATGGAGCTCAACGTTCAGCTTCGTGCCTCTGATGGTGACCCTCTTCCTAATCCCACTCGCTATCGTCACCTCATTGGCAGCCTTGTCTATCTTGCTGTTACGCGTCCTGACATCTCCTATCCTGTCCACATCCTGAGTCAGTTTGTTTCAGCTCCCACCTCTGTCCACTATAGTCACCTCCTCCGTGTTCTACGCTATCTTCGTGGAACGATCTCTCAGCGCCTTTTCTTTCCCCGCTCCAGCTCTCTTGAGCTCCAGTCCTACTCTGATGCTACCTGGGCTAGTGATCCCTCTGATCGACGCTCGCTGTCTGCTTACTGTGTCTTTCTTGGCGGCTCTCTCATTGCCTGAAAGACAAAGAAACAGACTGCAGTTTCTCGCTCGAGTACAGAGGCTGAGTTGCGAGTCATGGCTATGTTGACGGCTGAGGTGATCTGGTTACGGTGGTTACTTGAGGATTTTGGTGTGTCTGCTACTACCTCGACTCCCCTACTGTCTGATAGTACAGGTGCTATCAGTATTGCGCGTGAACCGGTGAAGCATGAGCTCACCAAGCACATCGGCGTGGATACCCACTTTGTGCGTGCTGCTGTGCAGGATCAGACTCTTGCTCTTCACTATGTGCCCTCTGAGTTACAGTTGGCTGACTTCTTCACGAAGGCACAGACTCGAGCGTAGCATGGCTTCTTTCTCTCCAAACTCAGTGTTGTTGATCCACCATGAGTTTGAGGGGGGTGAGGGAGTCCTGGATTAGGGGGTGTCCGGATAGCCGGACTACCACCATCGGCCGAACTATCATCGGCCGGACTATCATCATCGACCGGACTCCAAACTATGAAGATACAAGATTGAAGACTTTGTCCCGTGTCTGGATGGGACTTTCCTTGGCGTGGAAGGCAAGCTTGGCGATATGGATATGTAGATCTCCTACCATTGTAACCGACTCTATGTAACCCTAGCCCTCTCCGGTGTCTATATAAACGGATGGCTCTAGTCCGTAGGACAACGAACAACATCAACCCTTACAATCATACCATAGGCTAGCTTTTAGGGTTTAGCCTCCTTGATCTCGTGGTAGATCCACTCTTGTAAACATCCATAATGTCAATATCAATCAAGCAGGACGTAGGGTTTTACCTCCATCAAGAGGGCCCGAACCTGGGTAAAACATCGTGTCCCTTGTCTCCTGTTACCATCCGCCTAGACGCACAGTTCGGGATCCCCTACCCGAGATCCGCCGGTTTTGACACCGACATTGGTGCTTTCATTGAGAGTTCCTCTATGTCATCACCGATAGGCTTGATGGCCTCTTCAATCAACAACGACACAGTCCTGGGTGGGACTTTTCTCCCCCGACAGATCTTCGTATTCGGCAGCTTCGCACTGCGGGCCAACTCGCTTGGCCATCTGGAGCAGATCGAAAGCTACGCCCCTGGCCGTCAGGTCAGGTTTGGAAGTCTAAACTTCACGGCCGATATCCACGGGGACTTGATCCTCGATGGATCCGAGCCACAGCCAAGTGCGCCGCACTGTCACGATGGGCACGACCTAACTCTGCCGCCGGACAACACTTTGGAGGCCGCACATGAATCCGCTCCGATCCAAAGTCCGGAGCCGATCGCGCAGATCGAGGACAGGTGGTTGGACACCGCCTCGGGTGCTGCAACTTCCACGGCGATGGAGCCGAACACTGACCTTGTCCCGCATATAGCTCATGACTCCGAGGTGCCGGACTCCCTACCGGACTCCGAACCTCCTGCGCCCCTGCCAGTCGAATCCGATTGGGCGCCGATCATGGAATTCACCGCCGTGGACATCTTTCAACACTCACCCTTCGGCGACATCTTAAATTCGCTGAAGCACCTCTCGCTATCCGGAGAGCCCTAGCCGGACTATGGCTAGGATGGTTGGGACGCGGACGACGAAGAAATTCAGACCCCACCCACCACCCACTTCGTAGCCACCGTCGACGATCTAACCGACGTACTCGACTACGACTCCGAAGACATCGACGGTATGAACGATGATGCCGGAGACTATCAAGAACCAGTGCCTACGGGACACTGGAAGACCACCTCGTCATACGACATATACATGGTGGACACCCCAAAAGATGGGGACGGCGAAGAAGCAGCGGAGGCAGATTCCTTAAAGAAACAGCCCAAGCGCCGACGTCAGCGGTTCCGCTCTAAATCCCGCCACAGCAAGAATGAAGATTCCGGCACAGGAGATAATAACACCCCAGAAAGTGCCGAAGATAACCCCCTCCAGCAAGATTCAGCGCAGGAGGAAGCAGAAGCAAGCCCTCACGAGAGGGCGGCAGACGAAGAGGTCGAGGATGATAATTACATACCTCCCTCTGGAGACGAGGCAAGCCTCGACGACGACGAATTCATCGTGCCTGAGGATCCCGTCGAACAAGAGCGTTTCAGACGCAGGCTAATGGCCATAGCAAACAGTCTAAAGAAAAAGCAGCAACAGCTTCAAGCTGATCAAGACCTGCTGGCCGATAGATGGACCGAGGTCCTCGCGGCCGAAGAGTATGAACTCGAACGCCCCTCCAAAAGCTACCCAAAACGCAAGTTGCTCCCCCGGCTAGAGGAGGAAGCATACAAACCGGCATCACCTCGTGGCCGCGACAGAGAGGCATGTAAGCCCTCCACCAAAACCGTACCCCAGCACAGCTCGAAAAGCGCGAGGCCACGGGGGAACGTGCTGGACTTGCGGGACATATTGGAGGACAAGGCAAGACAATCCAGATCTATCTATGGATCACGTGGGCGCCCCAAGACCCACGACGAATACCGTCGCGCCGGATACAACTACTCCGGCCGGGCCGAACACAGCAGACAACGCTCTCTTGAGCTACGTCGCGAAATTGCGCAATACAGAGGCGCCGCACACCCACTATGCTTCACTGATGAAGTAATGGATCATCAAATCCTTGAAGGGTTTAAACCCGTTAACATCGAATCCTACGATGGCACAACAGACCCCGCGGTTTGGATTGAGGATTATCTCCTTCATATACATATGGCCCGCGGCGACGATCTTCACGCCATCAAATATCTCCCGCTCAAGCTTAAAGGACCAGCTCGGCATTGGCTTAACAGCCTGCCCGCAGAGTCAATTGCATGCTGGGAAGACCTGGAAGCCGCATTTCTCGACAACTTCCAGGGCACGTACGTGCGACCACCAGACGCAGATGACCTAAGCCACATAATCCAGCAGCCAGACGAATCGGCCAGGCAATTCTGGACACGGTTCTTAACAAAGAAAAATCAAATCGTCGACTGTACGGATGCAGAGGCCCTCGCGGCCTTCAAACATAACATCCGCGACGAGTGGCTGGCCCGGCACCTAGGACAGGAAAAGCCAAAATCCATGGCAGCCCTCAGATCACTCATGACCCGCTTCTGTGCGGGAGAGGATAGCTGGCTAGCTCGCAGCAACAACCTCAGCAAAAATGTTGGCAGTCCAGATACCAAGGACCGCAATGGTAGGTCGCGTCGAAACAAAAACAAACGCCGCATTAACGGCGACAGCAATGAGGATACGGCAGTCAACGCCGGATTCCGAGGCTCCAAACGTGGTCAACGGAAGAAGCCATTCAAAAGAACTACTCCGGGCCCGTCCAATTTGGACCGAATACTCGACCGCTCTTGTCAAATACAGGGAACCCCCGAAAGGCCAGCTAACCACACCAACAGAGATTGTTGGGTATTCAAGCAGGCAGGCAAATTAATTGCCGAAAACAATGACAAGGGGCTACACAGCGATGACGAGGAAGAGACCCGGTCGCCGAACAACAGAGGACAGAAGGGATTCCCCCCTCAAGTTCGGACGGTAAATATGATATACACAACGCATATACCCAAGAGGGAGCGGAAGCGTGCACTAAGGGACGTATATGTGATGGAGCCAGTCGCCCCAAAATTCAACCCATGGTCCTCTTGCCCGATCACTTTCGATCGAAGAGACCATCCGACCAGTATCCGCCATGGCGGATTCGCCGCATTGGTTTTAGACCCAATCGTTGATGGTTTTCACCTCACGAGAGTCCTGATGGACGGTGGCAGTAGCCTGAACCTGCTTTATCAGGATACAGTGCGCAAGATGGGCATAGACCCTTCAAGGATTAAACCTACAAAGACAACCTTCAAAGGCGTCATACCAGGTGTTGAGGCCAATTGTACAGGCTCAGTCACACTGGAAGTGGTCTTCGGATCCCTGGATAATTTCCGAAGCGAGGAGTTAATCTTCGATATAGTCCCATTCCGCAGTGGCTATCACGCTCTGCTCGGACGAACCGCGTTCGCAAAATTCAACACGGTGCCGCATTATGCATACCTTAAGATCAAGATGCCAGGCCCTCGTGGAGTCATCACGGTCAATGGAAACACGGAACGCTCCCTCCGAATGGAGGAACATACAGCGGCTCTCGCGGCAGAAGTAAAGAGCAGCCTTTTAAGGCAATTCTCGAGTCCGGCCGTTAAACGACCGGACACAGCCAAACGCGCTCGGAGCAACATCAACCAAGACCACCTTGCACGTTCCGAGCACGCGTAGCAGTGCGGCCCCAACCCCAGCCCTCACGCAATTGCAAGACAAACTCTCCTCATACATAATTACGCCTTGGAGATACCATGGGCCTAGGGGAAGGGGCATGACCAACCCAGAGTGCGGTTCGACCACACCAGGGGCTCCCAAGTGTGTCGCTCTTTTCTTTTATTTTTCTCCTTTTTTTACAGGACTCAGTCCGGCGGTGAACCTGCCGAACTCATGATGCAACAGCCAGGGAGGGACAAAGGCCGCGACGAACACTCAGGTGGTCTCCATTACGAGCATTAAATTTGTTAAATACACCATTCCGCGGCCTACCCCTGAAGGGAGACGCCTTTAATTCGTCCAATCCCTTGCTTTCCGCACTATTTGTATCATTACGCACTCATAGCAGACCTTCTTGAATAAAATGCAACACTTTTCGCCCATAATTGCATTACTTTCTATATATATATGTTCATTTACGACATGTTGCATCCGTATATTTTGGTACGGACGAATACACCAGGGGCTTATGTTCCCCGCATTATGGTGTGATAAGTCCGAACACTTTCACAAGTGCGGCACCCCGAACTTATAGCATTATATGAATCGGCTCTGAATCATGTCTTGGGTCAATAGTTGGGTTTGCCCGGCTCCCATGTTTGGCACCTTACGTTTCCGTTCTATCGGCTAAGGTAGCACTGGGAGAACCACTGCGATTGCGCCCCGGTTGAGCCAGGTTAACGCCTCAGTGGAGAAAGCTAAAACTGACCGTCATGATAAGGCGAGAGACTGGTCGCTGTTCGAGAGGTTTTTTCGGGTCCTTAAAGACCTACGCCGCTTCGAGCGAAGTTCTGGATAATGTCCGACGAAGGCGTGGATAGCGCCCCGAATTCGGTCTTCCAAATATTAGGGGCTTCACCGAAATTTAAAATTATAGAATTCTATGGCTAAGTGAGTGTGTTCAAACATTATAAGTCCGGTTGCCTTGTTCGTTGTGTTGAGCGCCTCCCTAGATGGACCCAACAATGGGAACAAGAGTGCTCAAGTTTATCCCGAACACCCCAGCACTCGCGGCATGGGGGCTGAAGCCGACGACTTGCCATCTCTCAGATTTAACAAACGGCCGCACAGAAGGTAATATTTTAAATTCAACAAGCGTTGCTTAGCGCATATGAACAAAGTTTTCAGCGCACAGGATACTACATAGCGAGTTTACTCAATAATTACATCTCGGGGGCACTCATCCGCAATCTTGTGGGCACCCTTCAGGACAGTCTTATAGTATATTTCGGGCGTACGATATTCCTTGCCCGTTGGTGGCGCGTCAGTGATTAGCTTCTCCGCATCCAACTTGCCCCAATGCACCTTTGCGCGGGCAAGGGCCCGACGAGCACCTTCAATACAGGCGGAACGCTTGATGACCTCCACCCAGGGGCACGCGTCCACCAGCCGCCGCACGAGGCCGAAGTAGCTTCCAGGCATGGCCTCTCCAGGCCACAGCCAGACTATGAGGCCCTTCATGGCCTCCTCAGCTACCTTGTGGAGTTCGACCAGTTGCTTCAGCTGGTCGCTAGGGGGCACCGGATGGCCGGCCTCAGCATACTGAGACCAGAAGACCTTCTCCGTTGAGCTTCCCTCCTCACTATGGTAGAATGTGGCGGCATCGGATGCACTGCGAGGCAAATCTGCAAACGCCCCTGGAAAGCTCCGAATCCGGGTAAGTGTCAGGTAGTTTACATTAACATGCTTGCTTTGCATGAAAAATGCCTTACCAGCCGCTATTTTCTTCACATCTTCCACCTCCTGCAGGGCCTTATGGGCCTCGGCCTTGGCGGCTTTGGCACTTTCGAGAGCCGCGGACTCTCGAGTCTTTGAGTCACGCTCCAAACTCTCATGCTTTTCCATGAGAGCCTGGAGCTCTTGCCGAACCGCCGCCACCTGCGCCTCCTGCTTTTCTCGCTCTGTCCGTTCCGCGGCCGCACTGCGTTCGGCCGCGGACACGGCTTCCTTCAGGGTTGCCACCTCGTTCGTGGCCCCTGCAGTACCCACATTATCCTTGTTATTCTTTTATTGCAACCTAAATCCTTTTCTGTAAGGTACAAGTTCAAAGTGGTGTTACTCACCGTCTTTGTACTGGAGCTGCCTCTTGGCACGGCCGAGCTCTTGCTCGGACCGCTCGAGCTCGTGCTTCAAAGCACCGACCTCCACAGTCAGTGCGGCAGAGGTTAGCAGCGCAGCCTGCAACCCATATTGACATAACTTTTTAGCAACCCTGCGTATATCTTTTTAGATCCTCAGTCCGGCTTTTCTTTCCGAACACCGAACCGAGCATCAGGGGCTACTGTCTATGCGGTATTACATTACATAATTTTAACTTCTTACCTCAAAGCCTGTTAGGAGGCTACTGCAGACTTCGGTTAGCCCGCTCTTGGCGAGCTGTACCTTCTGAATCACCGCACTCATGATAGTGCGGTGCTCTTCCTTGATGGAAGCGCCTTGGAGCGCCTCCGACAAGTTGTCCGGCGCCTCCGGTTGGACGGAGGCCGCCGGCGTCACGGTCTTGCCCTTCTTGCGAAGGGGCCGCCGGCCGGACTCCGAAACCACTGCGGGTTCCGCGCAAAGTCCGGGAGGCCACCTTGGGGCGCCTCCGGAGCCTCCCCCTGATGGGTCCCTTCTTGGGTCCCCACCTCGGCGTCCTCAGTGGCGTGAGGGGTGGAGGCCGTCGGGATGGAATCCACATCCGACGGAGCCAACGACCCGCTCAATGAAGCGGGGAGATCATCATCGGCCGGACTGCATGCAGTATGCGGCATTAGAAGGACACTATGTGACATAAAAAGAAATTATAAATCATTCAGGAATCCGGATACTTACGATCTCGCCGGAGGCCTGGCCCTTGAAGGCCATTCTTCATCGCCAACATTGATGTTGGCGGAGCTGTCCGGGGGAATAGTCCTTCCCCTCTTGGACCCTTCGGCCTCCCCTATTGGGGAAGCCATCCTCTTCCTCTCTCCCTCCTCTGGGAGAGAGTCCTCTTTCTCCTCCTCGTTTTCGGGGGAGGAGTCCTCCTCGGAGTCGTCGGACACCTGAAAACGGGAACTCTTTCGAGTACCCGTGGCCTCCTTCTTGGCCTTCTTCTCCGGCACCACGTGCGGTGCCGGAACCAGCAGCCTCGCTAGATGAGCGTCTACTGGGTTTTCTGGCATGGGAGCCGGGCAGTTGATCTGCTCCACCTTCTTCATCCAGTCCCGTCAAAGGAAAAGGGGAAATCAAAACCCGCATAGAGTCAAACTATGAAAAGCAAGTGTCCCGTAAAGGGGTAGAATCACTTACCTCGTCAGCTTGGCGCTGCGAGCGAAATCCGCGATCTTCAATCGCGGATGCGGGGGCTTCGGCGCCCTTAAACAGCACCCTCCAGGCGCCTTCGTACGTCGTGTCGAAGAGCCCGCTCAACGCCTTGTGCTGTTCCGGATCGAACTCCCACAGATTGAATGCCCTCTCTTGGCATGGGAGAATCCGGCGGATGAGCATGACTTGGACCACGTTAACCAGCCTGAGCTTCTTCACCAGCTTCTGGATACAGGCTTGGAGTCCCGTCACCTCCTCCGAACTACCCCACAGCAAGCCCTTCTTTTTCCAGGAGGTGAGCTGCGTGAGGATACCAGATCTGAACTCAGGGGCCGCCGCCCACATAGGGTCGCGCGGCTCGGTGATATAGAACCACCCCGATTGCCATCCCTTGACGGATTCCACGAAGGCCCCTTCGAACCAAAGGACGTTGGGCATCTTGCCCAACATGGCGCCTCCGCACTCCACTTGAGTGCCCTTCACTACCTTCGGCTTGACATTGAAGGTCTTGAGCCACAAGCCGAAGTGGGGCTGGATGCAGAGGAAGGCCTCGCACACGACGATAAACGCCGGGATGTTGAGGATGAAGTTCGGCGCCAGATCATGGAAATCCAGGCCGTAGTAGAACATGAGCCCCCGGACAAAGGGGTGAAGTGGAAAGCCCAGTCCGCGGAGGAAATGGGGAAGAAAAACGACCCTCTCATGGGGCCTGGGGGTGGGGATGAGCTGCCCCTCGTCGGGCAGCCGGTGCGCGATGTCGCCGGACAGATAGTCGACGCTGCGCAGTCTTTCGATGTGCTCCTCCGTAACGGAGGAGGTCATCCACTTGCCTCCCGCTCCAGACATGGTCGGAGAAGGTCGAGACGAGATGCGCGAACTTGGGCGCTGGAGCTCGAGTGCGCGGAGATGGATAAGCAAAGGAGGAAGAAGGCGTAGGTAAAAAGGTGAATCCTTATCCCTTATATGCAGGCGGACGAAGACTATGTGTCCCCACCAGCCTGGTAAAACTCGCTTATCTCCCAAGCGCCACCATCAATGGCGCGGTTGGGTTACCCACGTCCGTATTGATGAGAATCCCGGATTAAGGGGGAACACGATCTCTGCTTCGACAAGACGTGCCAAGGAAACCGCTTCGCTAAATGCGCTGAGGTGGTAAAATAAAAAACGATTCAAGTAATGGCTTGGTAGTGGTGTGACGTCACGCCGCAAAAAAAACGTCAGCAGATTGAACTTGTGTATATATTATTCTCTCTACGGTGGAATGTGGAATTTATTTTGCAGAGCCGGACACTATCATGGTGTTCACAATCTTCTATTCGGAGGAGGAACCCGCCTTGCAATGCCGAACAATATGCGCGCCGGACTCATCGTCATTGAAGCCTGGTTCAGGGGCTACTGAGGGAGTCCTGGATTAGGGGGTGTCCGGATAGCCGGACTACCACCATCGGCCGAACTATCATCGGCCGGACTATCATCATCGACCGGACTCCAAGACTATTAAGATACAAGATTGAAGACTTCGTCCCGTGTCCGGATGGGACTTTCCTTGGCGTGGAAGGCAAGCTTGGCGATACGGATATGTAGATCTCCTACCATTGTAACCGACTCTATGTAACCCTAGCCCTCTCCGGTGTCTATATAAACCGGATGGCTCTAGTCCGCAGGACAACGAACAACATCAACCCTTACAATCATACCATAGGCTAGCTTTTAGGGTTTAGCCTCCTTGATCTCGTGGTAGATCCACTCTTGTAAACATCCACAATATCAATATCAATCAAGCAGGACGTAGGGTTTTACCTCCATCAAGAGGGCCCGAACCTGGGTAAAACATAGTGTCCCTTGTCTCCTGTTACCATCCGCCTAGACGCACAGTTCGGGACCCCCTACCCGAGATCCCCCGGTTTTGACACCGACAGGGGGTGTTAGATGTGTATAGTTACTTGTGTACATCCCCAGTGTATAAGGGGCTTTTCTGCTATTTACCACACCCGTATATGTACTGGCCCTTGGCCCTCAGTAAAGCTAGTTGCTCATTATCCAACATGGTATCAGATGTTAGGTTCCCCTCTCCCCCGCACGATGCAACTCCGTGCGTGCTCCATCCTCGTCGCCGCTGCATCTAGGCTCCGTTCCTAGTCTCTGGCTGTCGTTCTGCTCGTCGTCCTGCTCTCCGTCTCCTCTCGAGCGGCCCGACGCCGGCCGGTCTCCTCTGCTTCTCCTCGTCCGGCCGCGGTGAGCTGTAGATATGTTTGCCTATTTTGTTTGATAGAGTTGTAGAACAGGATTAGTAACTGGGCTTGCCAAGCATCAGAGACAGGGAGATGTTGCCATTCTGCAATATGCAGATGACACGATTCTTCTTTTCCAGGATGATTTGGAACAAGCAAAACATGTGAAAATGATCATAGGGATGTTTGAACTTATGTCTAGTCTGAAGATTAATTTCCATAAAATTAGTGATTTGTGCTGGGACGGATGAGGGTAGAATAAAAGAATTTGAAGAGATTTTGACTTGTGGCAGAGGAGCATTGCTAATAAAATATTTGGGGATACCCATTGATGAGAAAAGACTAAAAAAGAGTGATTGGAATCCTTCTGTGGAGAAAATGGGGAAAAGAATGGGAGGTTGGCTAGGGAGGTTTCTTAGGGCGTGTTGGGTAGCCCTCCAACTTCTCAACTCCTTGACTCCAGGCGAGGAGTTCCAGCCGAACGGTTTAAATCTTGGTTATGAGAGTGAGAAGCTGGCTATTTGTGCAATGTAAAATTGGAGTTATGGAGTTGGAAAATCGAAGGAGCGGGAGTTTGACTGAAATTACTAGCAACTACCACCACGAAGTGAATATCGTGCGTACCGATTAACCCCTCCTTAACTAGCTTAACCTTGTTTATGATTTCCTTTTATGGTCTCCCAAAGGTTATAGAAAAAAGGTATGACAGACCCAGGGCTAATTTCCTTTGGAGTGGGGAGAAAGAAAAGCAGAAATATCATTAGTAGCCTAGGATTCTGTCTGTAGATCCAAGGATTTAGGTGGCTTGGGTGTGTTGGACCTGGAGCTTATGAATATTGTCTTGCTTGCTAAATGGTTGTGGAAGTTGTTTACCATGAAAGGGCTTTTTTTTGCGGGGGGGATATGAAAGGGCTGTAGCAGAAGATATTATGGGATAAGTATATTGGTAGTTCAGTCTTAGGACAAGTTCAGCTTAGGCAAGGGGATTCTCATTTTTTGCAGGGGATGCTACAAATTAATGAACTATTTTTGTCTTGTTGCAAATTTTGTGTGGGAAATGGCAAAAAAAAATTCTAGGTTTTGGGAAGATAGGTGGCTGGGAAAATGTAATTTGGCCATATCCTTTTCCAGATTATGTAACATCTCTCAAAATCATCTTATTACAGTGTATGAAGCTCTTTCTTGCAATCTCTCTTCATTGAGTTTCAGAAGAGCTCTGGTTGGGGAAAGCAGAATTGTGGCAACAGCTAGTTGCTCTTTGCAGTAGTGTTTCGCTTAATGAGGAAGATAACAAGTTATCTTGGCCTTTTTCATCTTCAGGGGAATATAGTGTGAAAACCTTCTACTTTGCAATGCAGATGGGAGAGAAATGACCTAATAGATTCCTTTGGAAGGTTAAAATCCCACATAGGATTAAAACCTTTCTTTGGTTGGTTCTGAAAAAAAGTATCTTTTTTTTTTTGAGAATCACCGGGGGAGGAGTCCCTCCACCTGAATATATTGCTCAAAGTGGCCATAATGCCAGGAGAGTGATCCAGTTTATAAGGGAAACCGGATCGAAAACCTTAACAAATTGACCCCGTTTATGAGGAAAACCAAGCCGAAAACCAGACAAGTAACCTGACCAGAGATGTTTGTTACACCATGGGGGGAAATGTGAATCTGAATGTCTTTTCGGTGGGAGTAAAGAGTCTACTGATCATCTTTTTTTCCAATGCCCCCTGGCCAGGTACATTTGGAATATAGTAAGTTGCCGTTTAGGAATTGCTTGTGATTTCTATGATGCTGACACTTGCTTCAATGTGTGGCTGAAAGGTATGAAATCTGAGAATAAGAATCATTTTTCTGTGGGGGTAGCTGCCATTATTTGGAGCATCTGGAGAACGCGTAACCGGGCTTGTTTTCAAAAGAAATGGCCTAGTGAACCCAATATTGTGCTGTTCAAGGTCTCGCACTGGATTAATGATTGGAGTGTATTGCAGGTGAAGGAGGAAATAAAAATGGGGCTGCAACGATGCGCAAAACTTCTGGATCGAGTCGGCATTGAGAACTTTCATGCAAGACATAGATGGGCTTCCTGGATACTAAGACTGGGGGATGGCGGATGAAGGTAGGCACGGAGAAAAATGGCTAGGAGTGCTTTAGCTTGTTCTTGGAGGGATTTCGATGTGCTAGGGCTTGGGATATTCTCCTTGTGCAGAGACTTGGCTTAGCGTTGTTGATGGATGATGCTTTTGTGCGTTGCTGGCGTGTTTGTTGGGGTGCCAGCCCCGGGACGATTGAATCAGGGGTGTAGTATGTAGCTATCCTCTTGCTGAATCCTGAACAATTCAGATCGCTAACTGTCACTGAAGAACAGAAACAACACCAAAAATTGTCGACTGGAATTCAGTATTCAGAAGAAATTCACTAAACATTCTTATATTTTCTTTACATAGGGAGTAGTGTCTGTCTGAAGAGACTGAAATTCAGTATTCAGAAGCTGACAGCATACGATGGATGGAATTATAGTGCTAAAAATCACCTTGTGACCAGAGTCAAAACTCAAAAGGGATAACATTGTAGTGGGGCATGCTACATTACAGCGACGCGACAACAAAAACTTTAATTCACTATTCAGAATCTCTGGATTCCGCTGACACCCAATCACCACAGTTCATCGCTAGTGAATTACAACTCCGACTAGCACTAGGCACCACAGTTCGAAGCCACTCCAGCTACGCTCTAACAGCAATTCCTCGAACAAAAAGTAACTACAGATAAGGGATTCCAAGGCCTCGCAAGCTTCAGAGAAAGGGGAACACCAAATACACTTGATCCGCTATGCAACTATCCCCTTTGCTGAACCTAGAATCGCTGAGACCGCTCACTGTCAGTGAAGAACAGAAGCAGCACCAGAAATTGCACGTCAGAACACACAAGCTGAGACCGCTCACTGTCAGTGAAGAACAGAAGCAGCACCAGAAATTGCACGTCAGAACACACAAGCCTAGTGCTAGTCGGAGTTCGTTCTGAATTTCAGTTACAAACAGTCACCTCGATATAAACTGCCATCAGTATAACTATTAATAGTACTCTGCGTTCAGAAATCTATGAGCATAGAGGGCTTATGAAGAGACTCAAATTCAGTATTGAAACTGAGAGCATAGTATGGATGGAATTCAGTGCTAAAAAACACCTCGTGACCACAATCAAAACTCAAAACAAACAACACTGCAGTTAGTGGTACGCTACATTACAGCGATGTGACAGGAGAAACTCAAATTCAGTATTCAGAAACTGCAAGCATAGAAGAAGGCTTATGATAAACTTGAGTCAAGTCTGGATTCCACTCGCACACAATCACCAAAGTTCAAAGCCACACCAATTCGGACAAAAACTAGATACAGAATCACAGATAAGGGATTCCAAGGTATGTAAGCTTCAGAGAAGAGGAACACCAAAACTTGTAACTTCAATCCAGTATGCAGCTATCCCCTTTGCTGAATCCTGAATCGCTCAGACCGCTCACTGTCAGTGAAGAACAGAAACAGCACCAGAAAATTGCACGTCAGAACACACAAGCCTGCACGACAAAGATGCATGAGAATTGACAAGCAGGGGCGATTACCTTGTCCTGGTTCTCTCCGGACGGAGCAGCCTCGCTGCTCTGACCGACGAGGTAGAACAGCACGCAGGACACCACGCTGAGCGCAAGAGAAGCGCCGAGAACGGCGAGGATGCCGTACATCCTCCCGCTCCCGCTCCCCTCGGGCTCTCCTGGCGCCGCCGTTGATGGCGACGATGCGCCGCCGCACGAGGCTCCGAGGCGGCTGATCGCGACGCGCAGCCCGCAGGCACGGGCGGCGTGGCGGCTCGCGTCCCTGATCCTGAAGCTCTCGACGCCGCGCGGGCGCTCGGGCTGGCCCGCGTCCTCCGCCGTGACGTCCCTCGCCCAGTCCGAGGCCGAGGAGCCGCGGGCCATGGTAGACGAGAGGAACCTGTCGAGGACGATGTTGCCCCGGCGAGCTTTGGCGCCGGCCGTGGCTGCCGCTTCCTCCGGGATGAAGTGCTCGGGCCGGGGCTGCTTCCTGCCTCGGGCAGGGGGAGCTGGGTCGCCTGCGGCCGGTGCGCCGGCCGAAGTTGATGCCCCCGCGGAGGCGAAGCGCATCGGGGAGTACTGCTTCCTGCTTCGCGACGGCAGGCGGCGATTGGAGTCGGGCGGCGAAGCGTGCGCGATCGCCACCGTGGCGCCGGGCGCTGACAGATTACTCCGTTCAGCGAGTACAGATGAATCAAGATCAAGAACGTAACCAAGAACAGAATGGTTCGGATTGTTGATCGATCTTACCGGCCATCGCAGAGAAGTCCTCGTGCGTACCCGCCGCTCGCGCCGGCGCCGAAGACGACGGCGCGCCAAGAACAGGCGCCTCGGAGCCGGCACCGTCGGGAGCTCCCACGGCGACGAACTTCATCGGTCCGGCCTGCTTCCTACCCCTTGACCCTGTGCGGTGGGAGGTGGGCGGTGGCGTCGCATCGGCAGCCGCTGATCGGAACTCTGACGAATTCGCGGCAAGATGAATCAAGATTCAAGAACGGACGCGCCGCAGCATTCAGTCCAGGCAATCGGTAAACACATGCCGGTGTTTGGAAATCTTACCGAAGTGAGTCTCCACAGGGTTATCGAACGCCTCGCAGTCTTCGCTCTTGATGTTGGCAGACGCCGCCGCGACCTCGTCGGACTCCGGCGAAGGTTCCTGCGACAAGGAAAGAACCAACAAGGACGTCAAGAAACAGAGCATTCCGCTCTTTCGGTTGCTCGGCGCTCTGAACCACCATCAATCAATTACCTCAAGATCCTGCTTCTTGGCGCCCTCCGACGCGGCGGCGCCGACGGGATTGTGCGTCTCCGGGACGCGCTCTTGCTCGCCCTCCTTGGCGCCGGCCACATCGCCAGCGAGAACCGCCGACCGAGCGGGATCCTCCCCGCCCTGCTCCGTCTGCCCCTCGAGCGGATCGACAGCCGCGCGCTCGTGTTGCTCCATGGGGATCGAGTTCTTTGCGTGGACGAAGAAGAGGGAGCGAGGGGAGGAGGGAAGGCGGTTGTTCGAACTTTGAAAGAAGGCGGGGGCAGATGGTGGGGGCAAAGCCAAGGGCGCGAGCGGTTATGAGCCGAACCAGGTTCGTGAGACGGTTGCCGCTCCGGTGTGCAGGCCCACGGGCCCTGCTCCTCGCTTGTCTTCAGATCCGTTCGACTGCAAACTGTTACTACAAAAATGCCAAGAAAATCATGCAATGATAAAATGGCCGTGGGAAAAAATAGTGAAGAGACAAAACTTTAAGTTTGGCCATGTGGTTAGTAAACATGATGGCAATTGGCAAATATTAACATATTACAAAATGGACAAGCAAAGAGCGAGGCAGAAAAACGCTTGGAATTTGCCATCTGAAAGCATGGCAAAAGAATGGAAAAAGAAAAGAAAAATCGAAGATCAAAATGCATAAAAGGTTAGAAATAAAAGTTGACAAGTCACATTACATATATCTATTTGGCATGATGGCAAAAGTATGCATCAGTTGGTTTGCCACATGGTCTAAAACATAGATTTGCCACTAAAATGCCATGCGATTTAAAATTAATTTTGGCCATGGCCATAACATTAATTTGCCATCGGATTTAAAGTTAATTTGCCATGGGTTTTAAAAATGAATTGCCAAGGGCTTTGGAGTTAAATTGCCGTGATATTTAAAGTTGATTTGCCCTGGCCATAAAGGTGAATTTGCCATGGACATCAAACTAAAATTGCCATGGATTTTCTGGAAAACTAAACAGTCATCGTATGTATTTGAGATTATATTGACCAGTATGTAAAAGGTTAA
Organism: Triticum timopheevii; assembly: GCA_963921465.1. Classification (NCBI taxonomy): domain Eukaryota; kingdom Viridiplantae; phylum Streptophyta; class Magnoliopsida; order Poales; family Poaceae; genus Triticum; species Triticum timopheevii. Next base: position 24,448,703 of record OY997266.1, on the reverse strand, counting down.
AAATTTCCATCACAATATAGGTAAATTTGGCATGGGAAGTTTTTTTAAAATTTGAAAAAAAGAGAGTAAGAATTTGACATGGCATTGTAGGTAAATTTGCCATGCCAAGGTAAGTAAATTTGCCATGACAACTAAAAAGTAAATTTTGCCAATATAGAATTTTCCACTGAAAATTATAAAAAAAAAATTGTCATCGCAAATATGATGGAGTTTTTTCATTATAATTTGGCACTTTGTTATCATAATTTTGTTGGGGAACGTAGCATGCAATTTCAAAAGAAATCCTATGATCACGCAAGATCTATCTAGGAGATGCATAGCAACGAGACGGGGAGAGTGTGTCCACGTACCCTCGTAGACCGAAATCGGAAGCGTTAGATTAACGCGGTTGATGTAGTCGAACGCCTTCACGATCCAACCGATCCAAGTACCGAACGTACGGCACCTCCGTGTTCAGCACACGTTCAGCTCGATGACATCCCTCAGCTCTTGATCCAGTAGAGGGTCGAGGGAGAGTTCCGCCAGCACGACGGCGTGGCGAATAATAAAATGGTTATTATTTTCATGATAATTGTCTATTGTTCATGCTATAATTGTGTTATCCAGAAATCATAATACATGTGTGAATAAATAGACCACAACATGTCCCTAGTGAGCCTCTAGTTGACTAGCTCGTTGATCAATATATGGTTACGGTTTCCTGACCATAGACATTGGATGTCGTTGATAACGGGATCACATCATTAGGAGAATGATGTGATGGACAAGACCCAATCCTAAGCATAGCACAAAGATCGTATAGTTCATCTGCTAAAGCTTATCTAGTGTCAAGTATCATTTCCTTAGACCATGAGATTGTGCAACTCCCGGATACCGCAGGAATGCTTTGGGTGTGCCAAATGTCACAACGTAACTGGGTGGCTATAAAGGCACACTACAGGTATCTCCGAAAGTGTCTGTTGGGTTGGCACGAATCGAGACTGGGATTTGTCACTCTGTATGATGGAGAGGTATCTCTGGGCCCACTCGGTGATGCATCATCATAATGAGCTCAATGTGACCAAAGAGTCGATCATGGGATGATGTGTTACAGAACGACTAAAGAGACTTGCCGGTAACGAGATTGAACAAGGTATAGGGATACCGACGATCAAATCTCGGGCAAGTATCATACCGGTAGACAAAGGGAATTGTGTACGAGATTGATTGAATCCCCGACATCGTGGTTCATCCAATGAGATCATCGTGGAACATGTGGGAGCCAACATGGGTATCCAGATCCCGCTGTTGGTTATTGACCAGAGAGATGTCTCGGTCATGTCTACATGGTTCCCGAACCCGTAGGGTCTACACACTTAAGGTTCAATGACGCTAGAGTTGTTATGGGAAATAGTATGCAGTTACCGAATGTTGTTCGGAGTCCTGGATGAGATCCCGGACATCACGACGAGTTCCAGAATGGTCCGGAGGTGAAGATTTATATATGGGAAGTCATCATACGGTCACCGGAAGTGTTCGGAGGTTTATCGGTATTGTACCGGGACCACCAAGGGGTTCCGAGGGTCCACCGGGAGGGTCCACCTGCCCCAGAGGGCCCTATGGGTTGTATGTGGAAGGGAACCAGCCCCTAAGTGGGCTGGGTGCCATCCCCCCTAGGGCCCATGCGCCTAGGGTTAGGGGGGGACCCTAAAGGGGGCGCCCCCTTGGCATGGGGGGCAAGCCCCCTCCCCTTGGCCGCCCCCCTCTAGATCCATCTGGAGGGGGCCGGGCCCCTTCCCCCTTCGCCCTATAAATAGAGGGGTGGAGGGAGGGCAGCAGCACCCTTCCCAAGGCGCAACCCTCCCCCTCTGCAACACCCCCTCCTCCTCCGTTGAGCTTGGCGAAGCCCTGCCGGGGAACTGCAAGCTCCACCACCACGCCGTCGTGCTGCCGGAGCTCTTCCCCAACTTCTCCTTTCCCCTTGCTGGATCAAGAAGGAGGAGACGTCCCCGGGCTGTACGTGTGTTGAACACGGAGGCACCGTTGCTCGGTGCTTAGATCAGAATCAACCGCGATCTAAATCGCTGCGAGTATGACTCCTTCATCCGCGTTCTTGTAATGATTCCGCATCGCGATCTTCAAGGGTATGAAGATGCACTCCCCTCTCTCTCGTTGCTAGTCTCTCCATATATTGATGTTGGTGATGCGTAGAAATTTTTTAATTTCTGCAACGATCCCCAACAGTGGTATCAGAGCTAGGTCTATGCGTAGTTTCTATGCACGAGTAGAACATAAGTTGTTGTGGGCGCCAATTTTATCAATTTACTTGCCATTACTAGTCTTATCTTGATTCGGCGGCATCGTGGGATGAAGCGGCCCGGACCGACCTTACACGTACGCTTACATGAGACAGGTTCCACCGACTGACATGCACTAGTTGCATAAGATGGCTAGCGGGTGTCTGTCTCTCCCACTTTAGTCGGATCAGATTCGATGAAAAGGGTCCTTATGAAGGGTAAATAGAAATTGGCATATCACGTTGTGGTTTTGGCGTAGGTAAGAAACGTTCTTGCTAGAAACCTATAGAAGCTACGTAAAAACTTGCAACAACAATTGGAGGACGTCTAACTTGTTCTTGCAGCATATGTCGTGTGATGTGATATGGCCAAAAGGATGTGATGAATGATATATCTGATGTATGAGATTGATCATGTTCTTGTAATAGGAATCACGACTTGCATGTCGATGAGTATGACAACCGGCAGGAGCCATAGGAGTTGTCTTAATTTATTGACCTGCGTGTCACTGAAAACGCCATGTAATTACTTTACTTTATTGCTAACCGTTAGCCATAGTAGTACAAGTAATAGTTGGCGAGACAACTCCATGAAGACACGATGATGGAGATTATGGTGTCATGCCGGTGACGATGATGATCATGGCACCCCAAAGATGGAGATCAAAAGGAGCAAAATGATATTGGTCATATCATGTCACTATTTGATTGCATGTGATGTTTATCATGTTTTCACATCTTATTTTCTTAGAACGGCGGTAGCTTAAATAAGATGATCCCTCGCAATAATTTCTAGAAAGTGTTCCCCCTAACTGTGCACCGTTGCTAAGGTCCGTTGTTCCGAAGAACCACGTGATGATCGGGTGTGATAGGTTCTAACGTTCGCATAAAACGGGTGTAAGCCAGATTTACACACGCAATACACTTAGGTTGACTTGACGAGCCTAGCATGTATAGACATGGCCTCGGAACACGGAAGACCGAAAGGTCGAACATAAGTCGTATAGAAGATATGATCAACATGAAGATGTTCACCGATGATGACTAGTCCGTCTCACATGATGATCGGACACGGCCCAGTTGACTCGGATCATGTATCACTTAGATGACTAGAGGGATGTCTGTCTTAGTGGGAGTTCATTAAATAATTTGATTAAATGAACTTAATTATCATGAACATAGTCTAAAATCTTTGCAATATGTCTTGTAGATCAAATGGCCCACGCTAATGTTGCCCTCAACTTCAACGCGTTCCTAGAGAAAACCAAGCTGAAAGACGATGGTAGCAACTACACGGACTGGGTCCGTAACCTGAGGATTATCCTCATAGTTGCCAAGAAAGCATATGACCTTGAAGCACCGCTAGGTGACGCACCTGTTTTCCCAGCAACTCAAGACGTTATGAACGCCTGGCAGTCACGTACTGATGATTACTCCCTGGTTCAGTGCGGCATGCTTTACAGCTTAGAACCGGGGCTCCAAAAGCATTTTGAGCAGCACAGAGCATATGAGATGTTCCAAGAGCTGAAAATGGTTTTCCAAGCAAATGCCCGGGTCGAGAGATATGAAGTCTCTGACAAGTTCTACAGTTGTAAGATGGAGGAGAATAGTTTTGTCAGCGAGCACATACTCAATATGTCTGGATTGCACAACCGCTTATCTCAGCTGGGAGTTAATCTCCTGGATGACGCGGTCGTTGACAGAATCCTTCAATCGCTCCCACCCAGCTACAAGAGCTTTGTGATGAATTTCAATATGCAGGGGATGGAGAAAACCATTCCTGAGGTATATTCAATGCTGAAGTCAATGGAGGTGGAGATCAAAAAGGAATATCAAGTGTTGATGGTCAATAAAACCACTAGTTTCAAGAAAGGCAAGGGTAAGAAGAACTTCAAGAATGACGGCAAGGGAGTTGCCGCGCCCGGTAAGCCAGTTGCCGGGAAGAAGCCAAAGCATGAACCCAAACCTGAGACTGAGTGCTTTTATTGCAAGGGAAACGGGCACTGGAAGTGGAACTGCCCCAAGTACTTAGTGGATAAGAAGGCCGACAATACCAAAGGTATATATGATATACATGTTATTGATGTGTACCTTACCAGCACTCGTAGTAGCTCCTGGGTATTTGATACCGGTGCGGTTGCTCATATTTGTAACTCAAAACAGGAGCTGCGGAATAAGCGGAGACTGGCGAAGGACGAGGTGACGGTGCACGTCGGGGATGGTTCCAAGGTCAATGTGATCGCCGTCGGCACGCTACCTCTACATTTACCTACAGGATTAGTTTTAAACCTCAATAATTGTTATTTAGTGCCAGCTTTGAGCATGAACATTGTATCGGGATCTCGTTTAATGCGAGATGGCTACTCATTTAAATCTGAGAATAATGGTTGTTCTATTTATATGAGAGATATGTTTTATGTTCATGCCCCGCTGGTCAATGGTTTATTCTTATTTAATCTCGAACAGGATGTTAGACATATGCATAGTGTGAATGCCAAAAGATGTAAGGTTAATAATGATAGTCCCACATACTTGTCGCATTGCCGCCTTGGTCACATTGGTGTCAAACGCATGAAGAAACTCCATGCAGATGGACTTTTGGAGTCTCTTGATTATGAATCATTTGACATGTGCGAACCATGCCTCATGGGCAAAATGACCAAGACTCCATTCTCCGGAACAATGGAGCGAGCAACCAACTTATTGGAAATCATACATACTAATGTGTGAGGTCCAATGAGCATTGAGGCTCGCGGTGGTTATCGTTATGTTCTCACCCTCACTGATGACTTAAGTAGATATGGGTATGTCTACTTAATGAAACACAAGTCTGAGACCTTTGAAAAGTTCAAGGAATTTTAGAGTGAGGTTGAGAATCAACGTGATAGGAAAATAAAGTTCTTACGATCAGATCATGGAGGGGAATATTTGAGTCACGAATTTGGCACACACTTAAGGAAATGTGAAATTGTTTCACAACTCAGGCCGCTTGGAAAACCTCAACGTAATGGTGTGTCCGAACGTTGTAATCGCACTCTGTTAGATATGGTGCGATCTATGATGTCTCTTACCGATCTACCGCTATCATTTTGGGGTTATGCTTTAGAGACTGCCGCATTCACTTTAAATAGGGCTCCACCGAAATCCCTTAAGACGACACCATATGAATTGTGGTTTGGGAAGAAACCTAAGTAGTCGTTTCTGAAAGTTTGGGGATGCGATGCTTATGTCAAGAAACTTCAACCTCAAAAGCTCAAACCCAAGTCAAAAAAATGCGTCTTCATAGGATACCCTAAGGAAACTATTGGGTATACCTTCTACCTCAGAACCGAAGGCAAGATCTTTGTTGCCAAGAATGGATCCTTTCTAGAGAAAGAGTTTCTTTCGAAAGAATAAGTGGGAGGAAAGTAGAACTTGATGAAGTACTGCCTCTTGAACTGGAAAGTAGCGCATCTCAAGAAAATATTTCTGTAGTGCCTGCACCGACTAGAGAGGAAGTTAATGATGATGATCAAGGAACTTTGGATCAAGTTACTACTGAACTTCGTAGGTCCACAAGTACACGTTCCACGCCAGAATGGTATGGCAACCATGTCCTAGAAATAATGTTGTTGGACAACGGTGAACCTTCGAACTATGAAGAAGCGATGGCGGGCCCAGATTCCAACAAATGGCTTGAAGCCATGAAATCTGAGATAGGATCCATGTATGAAAACATAGTATCACTACTAGGGAAAACCTTATACACAGAATCTTAGCAGCAACGCGGCACAAAAAGAAGCGCTACTGCTAATTAGCAGTAGCTCGGGTTTTTAACCCTCGCTACTACTAAGTTGATAGTAGTAGCGCGGGTTTTTAACCCTCGCTACTACTAAGCGGTCTCTACCGTTCCCACCGACACATTGCCATAGTAGTAGCAAGGGGTATAAACCCGCGCTACTACTAAGTTGATAGTAGTAGCGCGGTTTTATACCCCTCGCTACTACTAAGTACGAGGTAGGTGAAGTCGCCATATCCTCGGCCGAATCCCCATCTCCTCCCCCAAATCCCTCCTCTCTTCCACCACTCTCTCCTCTCACTTTCCATATGCTCTCACATGGACCTCTTGCCCATGCACCCATCCTCCTCCATGGCACTGAAAGAGGCCGCCGCCTCGCGCCACCGGCGTCTAGGAGCTCACCGGTCTTCCACCGATGTCTAGGAGGCCACCGCCCGGCGCCACCACACCGGAGCACCTCGCCACCGGTGACTAGCTCCGCTGCTCCCTACATCACCTTCCTCTCTCCCTCAGTTTTCCTTTTCTCTCTCTCCCTCTGGTTTGACTCACCCTCCCATGTCCATGCCCATGCAGGTCATCCCCATGGATGACCCGGAGTTATCTGGCATGGTCGGGAAGAGGAGCCCCACACCGCGGCTTGGCTCTGCCATAGAAACGGGCCCTCTCCAACAGCCACTGCTGGATCTGGTCTTCCGCTGTCCGTTCATGCCTCCGACGATGCCAATCATCGCTAGATCTTACCATTGCTGCCATTGACAGCATGCACGGGATCGATATTTTTTTTTGTTTTTGAAAGTAATAGAAGTAGCGTGGGGTATAAGACCCACTACAGCTAATTAGCAGTAGCGCTGTTTGCAACGCACGCTACAACTAACCATGTATAGCAGTAGCGTGTGTCAACACACGCTACTACTACAAGTTAGTTGTGGCACCGTATCAGTAGCGCGGGCACCCGCGCTACTGATACACAAAAAACCCGCGCTGCTGCTAGGCTTTTCCCTAGTAGTGTATGGACTTTGACAGACTTGCCCGATGATCGGCGAGCCATAGAAAATAAATGGATCTTTAAGAAGAAGACGGACGCGGATGGCAATGTGACCATCTATAAAGCTCGGCTTGTCGCTAAGGGTTATCGACAAGTTAAAGGGGTTGACTACGATGAGACCTTCTCACCCGTAGTGAAGCTGAAGTCCGTCCGAATCATGTTAGCAATTGCCGCATTCTATGATTATGAGATATGGCAAATGGACGTCAAAATGGCATTCCTTAATGGTTTCCTGAAGGAAGAATTGTATATGATGCAGCCGGAAGGTTTTGTCGATCCTAAGAATGCTAACAAGGTATGCAAGCTCCAACGCTCAATCTATGGGCTGGTGCAAGCATCTCGGAGTTGGAACATTCGCTTTGATGAGATGATTAAAGCGTTTGGGTTTACGCAGATTTATGGAGAAGCCTGTGTTTACAAGAAAGCGAGTGGGAGCTCTCTAGCATTTCTCATATTATATGTGGATGACATACTATTGATGGGAAATGGTATAGAACTCTTGGAAAGCATAAAGGCCTACTTGAATAAGTGTTTTTCAATGAAGGACCTTGGAGAAGCTGCTTATATATTAGGCATCAAGATCTATAGAGATAGATCGAGACGCCTCATTGGTCTTTCACAAAGCACATACCTTGACAAGATATTGAAGAAGTTCAATATGGACCAGTCCAAGAAAGGGTTCTTGCCTATATTGCAAGTTGTGAGATTAAGCACGGCTCAATGCCCGACCACGGCAGAAGATAGAGAAAAGATGAGTGTCATCCCCTATGCCTCGGCCATAGGGTCTATTATGTATGCCATGCTGTGTACCAGACCTGATGTAAACTTTGCCATAAGTTTGGTAGGCAGGTACCAAAGTAATCCCGGCATGGAACACTGGACAGCGGTCAAGAATATCCTGAAGTACCTGAAAACGACTAAGGATATGTTTCTCGTTTATGGAGGTGACGAAGAGCTCGTCGTAAAGCGTTACGTTGATGCTAGCTTCGACACAGATCTGGATGACTCCAAGTCACAAACTGGATACGTGTATATTTTGAATGATGGGGAAGTCAGCTGGTGCAGTTGCAAGCAAAGCGTCGTGGCGGGATCTACATGTGAAGCGGAGTACATGGAAGCCTCGGAGGCAGCACATGAAGCAATCTGGATGAAGGAGTTCATTGCCGACCTAGGAGTTATCCCAATGCGTCGGGCACGATGGCTCTCTTCTGTGACAGCACTGGAGCTATTGCCCTAGCCAAGGAGCCCAGGTTTCACAAGAAGACCAGGCATATCAAGCGTCGCTTCAACTCCATTCGTGAAAATGTTCAAGATGGAGACATAGATATTTGTAAAGTGCATACGGACCTGAATATCCCAGATCCGTTGACTAAACCTCTTCCACGAGCAAAACAAGATCAACACCAGAACTCTATGGGTGTTCGATTCATCACAATGTAACTAGATTATTGACTCTAGTGCAAGTGGGATACTGTTGGAAATATTCCCTAGAGGCAATAATAAAGTGGTTATTATTATATTTCTTTGTTCAGGATAATTGTCTATTGTTCTTGCTATAATTGTGTTATCCGGAAATCGTAATACATGTGTGAATACATAGACCACAACATGTCCCTAGTGAGCCTCTAGTTGACTAGCTCATTGATCAATAGATGGTTACAGTTTCCTGACCATGGACATTGGATGTCGTTGATAACGGGATCACATAATTCTCGTAATGATGTTGGGTTGGCACAAAGACCCAATCCTAAGCATAGCACAAAGATCGTATAGTTCGTCTGCTAAAGCTTTTCTAATGTCAAGTATCATTTCCTTAGACCATGAGATTGTGCAACTCCCGGATACCGTAGGAATGCTTTGGGTGTGCCAAACATCACAATGTAACTGGGTGGCTATAAAGGCACACTACAGGTATCTCCGAAAGTGTCTGTTGGGTTGGCACGAATCGAGACTGGGATTTGTCACTCCGTATGATGGAGAGGCATCTCTGGGCCCACTCGGTGATGCATCATCATAATGAGCTCAATGTGACCAAAGAGTTGATCACGGGATGACGTGTTACGGAACGAGTAAAGAGATTTGCCGGTAATGAGATTGAACAAGGTATAGGGATACCGACGATCGAATCTCGGGAAAGTATCATACCGGTAGACAAAGGGAATTGTATACGGGATTGATTGAATCCCCGACATCGTGGTTCATCCGATGAGATCATCGTGGAACATGTGGGAGCCAACATGGGTATCCAGATCCCGATGTTGGTTATTGGCCAGAGAGATGTCTCGGTCATGTCTACATGGTTCCCGATCCCGTAGGGTCTACACACTTAAGGTTTGGTGATGCTAGAGTTGTTACGGGAAATAGTATGCAGTTACCGAATGTTGTTCGGAGTCCTGGATGAGATCCCGGACGTCACAAGGAGTTCCGGAATGGTCCGGAGGTGAAGATTTATGTATGGGAAGTCATCATACGTTCACCGGAAGTGTTCGGAGGTTTATCAGTATTGTACCGGGACCACCGAAGGGGTTCTGGGGGGGGGGGTCCATCGGGAGGGTCCACCTGCCCCAGAGGGCCCTATGGTCTGTATGTGGAAGGGAACCAACCCGTTGTATGTGGAAGGGAACCAACCCCTAAGTGGGCTGGGCACCATCCCCCCTAGGGCCCATGCGCCTAGGGTTGGTGGGGGGGACCCTAAAGGGTGCGCCCCCTTGGCTTGGGGGGCAATGCTTGCAAGGCTTGCAAGGCTCATAGTGATGTGCATTATCGAGAGGGCCCAGAGACACCTCTCCGATACACGGAGTGACAAATCCTAATCTCGATCTATGCCAACTCAACAAACACCATCGGAGACACCTGTAGAGCATCTTTATAATCACCCAGTTACGTTGTGATGTTTGATAGCACACAAGGTGTTCCTCCGGTATTCGGGAGTTGCATAATCTCATAGTCAGAGGAACATGCATAAGTCATGAAGAAAGCAATAGCAATAAAACTAAACGATCATAATGCTAAGCTAACGGATGGGTCTTTTCCATCACATCATGCTCTAATGATGTGATCTCGTTCATCAAATGACAACACATGTCTATGGTTAGGAAATTTAACCATCTTTGATTAACGATCTAGTCAAGTAGAGGCATACTAAGGACACTCAGTTTTGTCTATGTATTCACACATGTACTAAGTTTCCGATTAATACAATTCTAACATGAATAATAAACATTTATCATGATATAAGGAAATATAATTAACAACTTTATTATTGCCTCTAGGGCATATTTCCTTCAGTCTCCCACTTACACTAGAGTCAATAATCTAGTTCACACCGCCATGTGTTTTAACACCAATAGTTCACATTGTCATGTGATTTAACACTCTATAGTTCACATCGCCATGTGACCAATACCCAAAGGGTTTACTAGAGTCAATAATCCAGTTCACATCACCATGTGATTAACACCCAAAGAGTACTAAGGTGTGATCATATTTTGCTTGTGAGAGAAGTTTAGTCAATGGGTCTGCCACATTCAGATCCGTATGTATTTTGCAAATTTCTATGTCTACAATGCTCTGCACAGAGCTACTCTAGCTAATTGCTCCTAGTTTCACTATGTATCCAGATTAAGACTTAGAGTCATCCGGATCAGTGTTAAAGCTTGCATCGACGTAACCCTTTACGACGAACTTTTTGTCACCTCCATAACCGAGAAACATATCCTTATTCCACTAAGGATAATTTTGACAGTTGTCCAGTGATCCACTCCTGGATCACTATTGTACCCTCTTGCCAAACTCATGGTGAGGTACACAATAGGTCTGGTACACAGCATAGCATACTTCATAGAACCTATGACTGAGGCATAGGGAATGACTTTTCATTGTCTTTCTATTTTCTGCCATGGTCGGGTTTTGACACTTTACTCAACTTCACACCTTGCAACACAGGCAAGAACTCCTTCTTTGACTGTTCCATTTTGAACTACTTCAAAAATCTTGTTTAAGGTATGTATTCATTGAAAAACTTATCAAGCGTCTTGATCTATCTCTATAGATCTTGATGCTCAATATGTAAGTAGATTTATCGAGGTCTTTCTTTGAAAAACTCCTTTCAAACACTCCTTTATGCTTTCCAGAAAATTCTACATCATTTCTGATCAACAATATGTCGTTCACATATACTTACCAGAAAGCCTGTAGTGCTCCCACTCACTTTCTTGTAAATACAGGCTTCACCACAAGTATGTATAAAACTATATGCTTTGATCAACTCATCAAAGCATATATTCCAACTCCGAGATGCTTGCACCAGTTCATAGATGGATCACTGGAGCTTTCACACTTTGTTAGCACCTTTAGGATCGACAAAACCTTCTGGTTGCATCATATACAACAAATCCATTAAGGAATGCAGTTTTGACATCCATTTACCAGATTTCATAAAATGTGGCAATTGCTAACATGATTTGGACATACTTTAAGCATAGATATGAGTGAGAAACTCTCATCATGGTCAACACCTTGAACTTGTCGAAAACCTTTTGCGACAATTCGAGCTTTGTAGACAGTAACACTACTATCAGCGTCCGTCTTCCTCTTGAGGATCCATTTATTCTCAATGGCTTGCCGATCATCGGGCAAGTCAATCAAAGTCCATACTTTGTTCTCATACATGGATCCCATCTCAGATTTCATGGCCTCAAGCCATTTTTTGGAATCTGGGCTCATCATCGCTTTCTCATAGTTCGTAGGTTCGTAATGGTCTAGTAACATGACTTCCAGAACAGGATTACCGTACCACTCTGGTGCGGACCGTACTCTGATTGACCTACGAGGTTCGGTAGTAATCTTGATCTGAAGTTTCATGATCATCATCATTAGCTTCCTCACTAATTGGTGTAGGAATCGCTAGAACTGATTTCTGTGATGAACTACTTTTCAATTCGGGAGAAGGTACAATTACCTCATCAAGTTCTACTTTCCTCCCGCTTACTTCTTTTGAGAGAAACTCCTTCTCTAGAAAGGATCCATTCCTAGCAACAAAGATCTTGCCTTCGGATCTGTGATAGAAGGTGTACCCAACAGTCTCCTTTGACTACCCCATGAAGGCACATTTCTCTGATTTGGGTTCGAGCTTATCAAGTTGAAGCTTTTTCACATAAGCATTGCAACCCCAAACTTTAAGAAATGACAGCTTAGGTTTCTTGCCAAACCACAGTTCATACGGTGTCGTCTCAACGGATTTAGATGGTGTCCTATTTAACGTGAATGCAGTTGTCTCTAATGCATAACCCCAAAACGATAGTGGTAAATTGGTAAGAGACATCATCGATCGCACCATATCTAATAAATTATGGTTATGACGTTCGGACACACCATTACGCTGTGGTGTTCCAGGTGGCGTGAGTTGTGAAACTTATTCCACATTGTTTTAGATGAAGGCCAAACTCGTAACTTAAATATTCGCCTCTGCGATCAGATCGTAGAAACTTTATTTTTGTTACAATGATTCTCCACTTCACTCTGAAATTCTTTGAACTTTTCAAATGTTTCAGACTTGTGTTTCATTAACTAGATATATCCATATCTGCTCAAATCATCTGTGAAGGTCAGAAAATAATGATACCCGCCGCGAGGCTCAACACTCATTGGACTGCATACATCGGTATGTATTATTTTCAATAAGTCATTGGCTCGCTCCATTGTTCCGGAGAACGGAGTTTTAGTCATCTTGCCCATGAGGCATGGTTTGCAAGTATCAAATGATTCATAATCAAGTGATTCCAAAAATCCATCTGCATGGAGTTTCTTCATGCACTTTAGACCAATGTGACTTAAATGGCAGTGCCACAAATATGTTGCACTATCATTATCAACTTTGCATCTTTTGGCATCAATATTATGTGTATCACTGTGATCGAGATTTAGTAAACCATTTACATTAGATGTAAGACCATTGAAGGTTTTATTCATGTAAACAGAACAACAATTATCGCAATAAACATGATCCAATCATATTCATGTTCAATGCAAACACCAAATAACATTTATTTAGTTCCAATACTAATCCCGAAGGTAGAGGGAGTATGCGATGGTGATTTTATCAACCTTGGAATCATTTCCAGCACACATCGTCACCTTGCCCTCAACTAGTCTCTGTTCATTTTGTAACTCCTGTTTCGTAGCAACCGAACCAGTATCAAATACCCAGGGGCTACTATGAACACTAGTAAAGTACACATCAATAACATGTATATCATATATAATTTTGTTCACTTTGCCATCCTTCTTATCCACCAAGTATTTGGGGCAGTTCCGCTTCCAGTGACCAGTCCGTTTGCAGTAGAAGCTCTCAGTCTCAAGCTTAGGTCCAGACTTGGGCTTCTTCACTTGAGCAGCAAGTTGCTTGCCATTCTTCTTGAAGTTCCCCTTCTTCCCTTTGCCCTTTTTATTGAAACTAGTGGTCTTGTTAACCATCAACACTTGATGCTCCTTCTTGATTTCTACCTTCGCAGCCTTTAGCATCGCGAAGAGCTCGGGAATTGTCTTATCCATCCCTTGCATATTATAGTTCATCATGAAGCTTTTGTAGCTTGGTGGCAGTGATTAAACAACTCTGTCAATGACACTATCATCAGGAAGATTAACTCCCAGTTGAGTCAAGTGGTTGTGGTATCCAAACATTTTGAGCACATGCTCACCAGCTGAGCTATTCTCCTCCATCTTGTAGGAAAAGTACTTGTCAGAGGTCTCATACCTCTTAACACGGGCATGAGTCTGAAATATCATTTTCAGCTTTTGGAACATCTCATATGCTCCGTGGCATTCAAAACGTTTTTGAAGTCCCAGTTCTAAGCCGTAAAGCATGGCGCACTAAACTATCAAGTAGTCATCATACCGAGCTTGCTAAACATTCATAACGTCTGCATCTGCTCCTACAATAGGTCCATCACCTAGTGGTGCATCAAGGACATAATTCTTCTGTGCAGCAATGAGGATAATCCTCAGATCATGGACCCAGTCCACATCATTGCTACTACCATCTTTCAACTTATTTTTCTCTAGGAACATACCAAAAATAAAACGGGGAGCTAGATCGCAAGCTATTGATCTACAACATAGATATGCAAATACTATCAGGACTAAGTTCATGATAAATTAAAGGTTAATTAATCATATTACTTAAGAACTTCCACTTAGATAGACATCCCTCTAGCCATCTAAATGATCACGTGATCCATATCAACTAAACCATGTCCGATCATCACATGAGATGGAGTAGTTTTAAATGGTGAACATCACTATGTTGATCATATCTACTATATGATTCACGTTCGACCTTTGGGTCTAAGTGTTTCGAGGCCATATCTGCATATGCTAGGCTCGTCAAGTTTAACCCGAGTATTCTGCATGTGCAAAACTGGCTTGCACCCGTTGTATGTGAACGTAGAGCTTATCACACCCGATCATCATGTGGTGTCTCGGCACGATGACTGTAGCAATGGTGCATACTCAGGGAGAACACTTGTACCTTGAAATTTAGTGAGGGATGATCTTATAATGCTACTGCCGTACTAAGCAAATAAGATGCATAAAAGATAAATATCACATGAAATCAAAATATGTGACATGATATGGCCATCATCATCTTGTGCCTTTGATCTCCATCTCCAAAGCACTGTCACGATCTCCATTGTCACCGGCTTGACACCTTGGTCTCCATTGTAGCATCGTTGTCGTCTCGCCAACTATTGCCTCTATGACTATCACTACCGCTTAGTGATAAAGTAAAGCAATTACATGGCGATCGCATTTCATACAATAAAGCGACAACCATAAGGCTCCTGCCAGTTGCCGATAACGGTTACAAAACATGATCATCTTATACAACAATTTATATCTCATCACGTCTTGACCATATCACATCACAATCATGCCCTACAAAAACAAGTTAGACGTCCTCTACTTTGTTGTTGCAAGTTTTACGTGGCTGCTACGGGCTTCTAGCAAGAACCATTCTTACATACGCATCAAAACCACAATGATTTTTCGTCAAGTGTGATGTTTTAACCTTCAACAAGGACCGGGCGTAGTCAAACTCGATTCAACTAAAGTTGGAGAAACAGACACCCGCCAGCCACCTGTGTGCAAAGCACGTCGGTAGAACCAGTCTCATGAACGCGGTCATGTAATGTCGGTTCGAGCCGCTTCATCCAACAATACCGCTGAATCAAAGTAAGACGTTGCTGGTAAGCAGTATGACTATTATCGCCCGCAACTCTTTGTGTTCTACTCGTGCATATAACATCTATGCATAGACCTGGCTCGGATGCCACTGTTGGGGAACATAGTATTTCAAAAAAATCCTACAATCACGCAAGATCTATCTAGGAGAAGCATAACAAAGAGCGGGGAGAGTGTGTCCACGTACCCTCATAGACCGAAAGCAGAAGCATTTAGTAACGCGGTTGATGTAGTCGAACGTCTTCGCAATCCAACTGATCCAAGTACAGAACGTACGGCACCTCCGTGTTCAGCACACATTCAGTGATACGTCTCCAACGTATCTATAATTTATGAAGTATTCATGCTATTATGTTATCCATCTTAGATGTTTTATATGCATTTATATGCTATTTTATATGATTTTTGGGACTAACCTATTAACCTAGAGCCCAGTGCCAGTTTCTGTTTTTCCTTGTTTTTGAGTATCGCAGAAAAGGAATATCAAACGGACTCCAATTGACCTGAAAATTTACGGGGATTATTTTTGGACCAGAAGAAGCCCACGGAGCATCGGAGATGGACTAGAAGAGTCTCGAGGCCACCACGAGGGTGGAGGGCGCGACCTACCCTCCTGGGCGTGCCCCCCTACCTCGTGGCCGCCTCGTGGACCCCCCCTGACTTGTTCCCCATGCCAACACTTCTTATATATTCCCAAACTTCCAGAAAATAACCTAGATCGGGAGTTCCTCCGCCGCAAGACTCTGTAGCCACCAAAAACCAATAGGGACCCTATTTCGGCACCCTGCCGGAGGAGGGATTCATCACCGGTGGCCATCTTCATCATCCCGGCGCTCTCGATGACGAGGAGGGAGTAGTTCACCCTCAGGGCTGAGGGTATGTACCAGTAGCTATGTGTTTGATCTCTCTCTCTCTCTCTCTCTCTCTCTCTCTCTCTCTCTCTCGTGTTCTTGATTCGGCATGATCTTGATGTATCGTGAGCTTTGCTATTATAGTTGGATCTTATGATGTTTCTCCCCCTCTACTCTTTTGTAATGGATTGAGTTTTCCCTTTGAAGTTATCTTATCGATTGAGTCTTTAAGGATTTGAGAACACTTGATGTATGTCTTGCATGTGTTTATCTGTGACAATGGGATATTCACGTGATCTACTTGATGTATGTTTTGGTGATCAACTTGCGGGTTCAGTGACCTTGTGAACTTATGCATAGGGTTGGCACACGTTTTCGTCTTGACTCTCCGGTAGAAATTTTGGGGCACTCTTTGAAGTTCTTTGTGTTGGTTAAATAGATGAATCTGAGATTGTGTGATGCATATCATATAATCATACCCACGGATACTTGAGGTGACATTGGAGTATCTAGGTGACATTAGGGTTTTGGTTGATTTGTGTCTTAAGGTGTTATTCTAGTACGAACTCTAGGATAGATCGAATGGAAAGAATAGCTTCGTGTTATTTTACTATGGACTCTTGAATAGATCGATCAGAAAGAATAACTTTGAGGTGGTTTCGTACCCTACAATAATCTCTTCGTTTGTTCTCCGCTAATAGTGACTTTGGAGTGACTCTTTGTTGCATGTCGAGGGATAGTTATATGATCCAATTATGTTATTATTGTTGAGAGAACTTGCACTAGTGAAAGTATGAACCCTAGGCCTTGTTTCCTAGCATTGCAATACCGTTTACGCTTGATAATCCCCAAGTGCAGGGAATCATCGTAGCAATTCCCAATGGTGGAAGTGATAAGTATGGAGTGTCGAACCCACAAGGAGCTAAAGGTAAGATCAATATTCTCTCAAGTCCTATCTGCCACTGATACGACTCTACGTGCACCGAACGTTTGCTTCCAACTAGAAACGAGAAATAAAATTATGTTGTGGGTATGAAGAGGATAGCTTTGCATGATATTGGAGAGCTAAAACATAAAAGTAGGTGTTGTTATCATAAAGTTAGAATATATTACTAAATATTATAAATCGCGAGTGTGGAATAATGATGGGTCGGTGAGCGGAATTATCCTAAGCAATTGTTAACAATACCGGTAGTCGTCATTGCAATTTCATGTGAGGGAGAGGCATAAGCTAACAGACTTTCTCTTCTTGGATCATATGCACTTATGATTGGAACTCTAGCAAGCATCCGCAACTACTAAAGATCATTAAGGTAAAACCCAACCATAGCATTAAAGCATCAAGTCCCCTTTATCCCATATGCAACAACCCCCTTACTCGGGTTTATGCTTCTGTACGTCACTCAAGCAACCCACTATAAGCAAATCATAAACGTATTGCAACACCCTACAGCAGGAATCCCTCACGCTTGCGCGACACGGAGGGCACAATAGGACAACACCAAAATAAAACATAGAGCTTGTACCAATCTAAATCATCAATCAACCCAAAGACAAAGGATATCTACTCAAAACATCATAGAATGGCAACACATCATTGGATCATAATATTTGGCATAAAGCACCATGTTCAAGTAGGGATTACAGCGGGGTGCGGGAGAGTGTGGACCGCGTAAAAGAGATGAGGATGGTGATGATGATGGTGATGTTGATGAAGACGATCACCACGGCAATGATTCCCCACCCGATGGCACTCCGGCGCCACCGAGAGAGAGGAGGATAGGTTCTCCCCCTTGTGCTTCCTCCTCCATGGCCTCCCCCCCTGGATGGGGAGAGGTTTCCCCTCTGGTCCTTGGCCTTCATGGCGATGATGGCCCCTCCAAGATCCTTCCCAATGGCCTCCGGTGATGATGGCCCCACAGGGAGTCCACGAGGCAGGGGTGCACGCCCCAGGGGGGTAGGCGCGCCCTCCACCCTTGTGGGGCCCATGGGACTCCCCTCCGGTAACTCTTCATTCCAGTATTTTTATATTTTCGAGAAAAATCCTCTGTTGATTTTCATCGCATTCCGAGAACTTTTACTTCTGCACAAAAACAACACCACGGTAGTTCCGCTGAAAACAGCGTTAGTCCGGGTTAGTTCTAATCAAATCATACCAAAATCATATAAAACTATTGTAAACATGGCATGAATACTTCATAAATTATAGATACGTTGGAGACGTATCAACGCTCACTTTTACCACTTGTTACCTTGCGTTTTTTATATTTTCAGATTAGAAAAACCTATATCTACCATCCATATTGCACTTGTATCACCATCTCTTCGCCGAACTAGTGCACCTATTACCACTGTATTGGGTGTGTTGGGGACACAAGAGACTCTTTGTTATTTGGTTATAGGGTTGTTTGAGAGAGACCATCTTCATCCTACGACTCCCACGGATTGATAAACCTTAGGTCATCCACTTGAGGGAAATTTGCTACTGTCCTACAAACCTCTGCACTTGGAGGCCCAACAACGTCTACAAGAAAAGGTTGTGTAGTAGACATCAAGCTCTTTTCTGGTGCCATTGCCGGGGAGGTTAGTGCTTGAAGGTATATCTTTAGATCTTGCAATCGAATATTTTGTTTCTTGTTTTATCACTAGTTTAGTCTATAAAAGAAAACTACAAAAAAATGGAATTGAGGGTGCCTCATATGCTTCATCTTTTTAATGTCTTCCGTGAAAATAAGGATGCCGATAATTGTTCTCAGTTGCTAGAGGAAGAATGCATTAAAATGTTTGGCACTAAATCTTTGAATGATGAGCATGATTGCAATGTTGTTAGTATGAATTCTTTGAATACCCATGATGCTAACGATATGCAAAGCACAAGCTTGGGGATGCTACGTTTGATGAATATGATATGTTTATTCCCCCAAGGTTTGATGAGCAATTTATTATGATGAAAGCATGCCTCCTATTTATGATGATTATTGTGATGACACGTGTGCTATAAAGAATAAAGATAACCATGAAACTTGTCATCATGATTTTAATTTTCAATTGGATTATGCTTCACATGATAGTTATTTTGTTGAGTTTGCTCCCACTACTATTGATGATAATAAATTTTCTTATGTGGAGAGTAGTAAAATTTCTATGGAAGTAGATCATGAAAAGAATGCTTTATGTGTTGGTTATATGGTTGAATTCATTCATGATGCTACTGAAAATTATTATGAGGGAGGAACATATTGCTACCTCTTGAGCATGCGTTGGTTTTCCCTTGAAGAGGAAAGGGCGATGCCGCAAAGTAGCGTAAGTATTTCCCTCAGTTTTTGAGAACCAAGGTATCAATCCAGTAGGAGACTACACGCAAATCCCTAGTACCTCCACAAACAATCAAGAACCTTGCAACCAACGCGATAAAGGGGTTGTCAATCCCTTCACGGCCACTTGCAAAAGTGAGATCTGATAAAGATAATAAGATAAATATTTTTGGTATTTTTGGTGTATAGATTGGAAAATAAAGATTGCAAAATAAATAGCGATAGAAATAGCTATTTGACAGGAGATTAATATGATGGAAGATAGACCCGGGGGCCATAGGTTTCACTAGTGGCTTCTCTCAAGATAGCATATTTTATGATGGGTGAACAAATTACTGTCGAGAAATTGATAGAAAAGCGCACAGTTATGAGAATATCTAGGCATGATCATGTATATAGGCATCACATCCATGACAAGTAGACCAAAACGATTCTACATCTACTACTATTACTAGACACATCGACCGCTATCCAGCATGCATCTAGAGTATTAAATTCATAAGAACAGAGTAACGCATTACGCAAGATGACATGAAGTAGAGGGATAAACTCAAGCAATATGATATAAACCCCATCTTTTTATCCTCGATGGCAACAATACAATACGTGCCTTGCTGCCTCTACTGTCACTAGGAAAGGACACCTCAAGATTGAACCCAAAGCTAAGCACTTCTCCCATTGCAAGAAAGATCAATCTAGTAGGCCAAACCAAACTGATAATTCGAAGAGACTTGCAAAGATATTAAATCATGCATATAAGAATTCAGAGAAGAATCAAATATTGTTCATAGATAATCTTGATCATAAACCCACAATTCATCGGACTCGACAAACACACCGCAAAAAGAATTACATCGAATAGATCTCCAAGAAGATCGAGGAGAAATTTGTATTGCGATCCAATGAGAGAGAAGAAGCCATCTAGCTAATAACTATGGACTCGAAGGTCTGTGGTAAACTACCCACACATCATCGGAGAGGCCATGGTGTTGATGTAGAGGCCCTCCATGATCGATTCCCCGTCCGGCGGAGCGCCGGAAAAGGCCCCAAGACGGGATCTCATGGGTACAAAAGGTTGCGGCGGTGGAAAAAGTATTTCATGGTACTCCTGGAGGTTTTCAGGGTATAAGAGTATATATAGGTGAAGGAAGTAGGTCGGTGGAGCTATGAGGGTCCCACGAGGGTGGGGGCGCGCCTACCCCCCTGGACGCGCCCTCCTACCTCGTGGCTTCCTTGACGTCCACTCCCAGTCTCCTAGATTGCGTTTGTTCCGAAAATGATCCTCGCGAAGGTTTCATTCCATTTGGATTCCGTTTGATATTCCTTTTCTGCGAAATACTGAAATAGGCAAAAAAATAGCAATTTGCACTGGGCTTTCGGTTAATAGGTCAGTCCCAAAAATAATATAAAAGTGCATATTAAGGCCCATTAAACATCCAAAACAGATAATATAATACCATGGAACAATCAAAAATTATAGATACGTTGGAGACGTATCAAGCATCCCCATGCTTAATTCTTGCTCGTCCTCGAGTAGGTAAATGGAAAAACAGAATTTTTGATGTGGAATGCTACCTAACATAGTTTTCAGTGTAATTCTCTTTATTGTGGCATGAATGTTCAGATCCAAAAGATTCAAGATAAAAGTTTAATATTAACATAAAAATAGTAATACTTCAAGCATATTAACCAAGCAGTTATGTCTTATCAAAATAACATAGCCAAAGAAAGCTTATCCCTACAAAATCATATAGTTTGGCCATGCTTCATTTTCGTCACACAAAATTCTCCCATCATGCATAACCCCGGTTTCAGCCAAGCAATTGTTTCATACTTTTTAACGCGTGAGGGAGTCCTGGACTAGGGGGTGTCCGGATAGCCGAACTATCATCATCAGCCGGACTCCAAGACTATGAAGATACAAGATTGAAGACTTCGTCCCGTGTCCGAATGAGACTTTCCTTGGCGTGGAAGGCAAGCTTGGCGATGCGGATATGTAGATCTCCTACCATTGTAACCGACTCTGTGTAACCCTAGCCCTCTCTAGTGTCTATATAAACCGGAGGGTTTTAGTCCGTAGGACACAACAACAATCACAACAATCATACCATAGGCTAGCTTCTAGGGTTTAGCCTCCTTGATCTCGTGGTAGATCCACTCTTGTACTACCCATATCATCAATATCAATCAAGCAGGAGTAGGGTTTTACCTCCATCGAGAGGGCCCGAACCTGGGTAAAAACATCGTGTCCCTTGTCTCATGTTACCATCCGCCTAGACGCACGGTTCGGGACCCCCTACCCGAGATCCGCCGGTTTTGACACCGACATTGGTGCTTTCATTGAGAGTTCCTCTGTGTCATCATGGATAGGCTCGATGGCTCCTTCGATCATCAACATCAACGACGAAGTCCAGGGTGAGACTTTTCTCCCCGGACAGATCTTCGTATTCGGCGGCTTTGCACTGCGAGCCAATTCGCTTGGCCACCTGTAGCAGATCGAAAGCTACGCCCCTGGCCGTCAGGTCTGATTTGGAAGTCTAAACTTCACGGCTGACATCCGCGAAGACCTGATCTTCAATGGATTCAAGCCACAGCCGAGCGCGCCGCACTGTCACGATGGGCATGATCTAGCTCTGGGGTCGGACAGTGCCCTGGAGGCCGCACATGAGTCCGCTCCGACTCTTAATTCGGAGCCGGCTGCGTAGATCGAGGATGGGTGGCTAGACACCACCTCGGGGTCTGCAACCTCTACGGTGATGGAGCCGAATACTGACATTGTCCCTTACGAAGCTCGTGACTCCGAGGTGCCGGACTCCTCGCCGGACTCCGAACCTCCCGCGCCCCCTCCAATCGAATCCAATTGGGCGCCGATCATGGAGTTCACTGCTGCGGACATCTTTCAACACTCACCTTTCGGCAACATTCTGAATTCGCTTAAAAATCTCTCGTTATCAGGAGAGCCCTAGCCGGACTGCGGTCAGGACGGTTGGGATGCGGACGACGAAGAAATTCAAAGCCCACCCACCACCCACTTTGTAGCCACTGTCGACGATCTATCCGACATGCTAGACTTCGACTCCGAGGACATCGACGGTATGGACGACGATGCCGGAGACGACCAAGAACCAGCGCCCACTAGGCACTGGAAAGCCACCTCATCATACGACATATACATGGTGGACACCCCAAAGGATGGGAATGGTGATGGAACAACGGAGGAAGATCCCTCCAAGAAACAGCCTAAGCGCCGGCGTCAGCGGCGCCGCTCTAAATCCCGCCATAGCAAGAATGGAGATTCCGGCACCGGAGATAATAACACCCCAGACAGTGCCGAAGACAACCCCCTCCAGCAAGATTCAGCACAGGAGGACAGAGAAGTCAGCCCTCATGAGAGAGCGGCAGACGAAGGGGTAGAGGATGATAATTACATGCCTCCCTCCAGAGACGAGGCAAGCCTCGACGACGACGAATTCATCGTGCCTGAGGATCCCGTTGAACAAGAGCGTTTTAAACCCAGGCTTATGGTCACGACAAATAGCCTCAAGAAAAAGCAACAACAGCTTAGAGCTGATCAAGATCTACTAGCCGACAGATGGACCGAAGTCCTTGCGGCCGAAGAGCATAAACTCGAACGCCCCTCCAAAAGCTACCCTAAATGCAAGCTGCTACCCCGATTAGAGGAGGAAGCATATAAACCACTTCACCAGCGCACAATATGGCCGACCGGCCACCTCGTGGCCGCGACAGAGAGGCCTCCAGGCCCTCCACTAAAGCCGTACCCCGGCATCGCTCGAAAAGCACAAAGCCATGGGGGAATGCGCCGGACTTGTGAGACATATTGGAGGATAAGGCAAGACAATCAAGATCGATCTACGGATCGCGTGGGCGCCCCACAATGCGCGACGACTACCGTCGCGCCGGATACAGCAACTCCGGCAGGGCCGAACACAGTAGACAAAGCTCGCTTGAGCTACGTCATGATATAGCCCAATATAGAGGCGCCGCACACCCACTATGCTTCACAGATGAAGTAATGGATCATCAAATCCCCGAAGGGTTCAAACCCATGAACATCGAATCCTACGATGGCACAACAGACCCCGCGGTTTGGATCGAAGACTATCTCCTTCATATCCACATGGCCCGCGGTGATGATCTTCACGCCATCAAATACCTCCCACTCAAGCTTAAAGGACCAGCTCGGCATTGGCTTAACAGCTTGCCAGCAGAATCAATTGGGTGTTGGGAGGACCTGGAAGCCGCATTCCTTGATAACTTCCAGGGCACATATGTGCAACCACCAGACGCCGATGACCTAATCCACATAATTCAGCAGCCAGACAAATCGGCCAGACAATTCTGGACACGGTTCTTAACAAAGAAAAATCAAATCGTCGACTGTCCGGATGCAGAGGCTCTCGCAGCCTTCAAACATAACATCCGCGACGAGTGGCTTGCCCGGCACCTCGGACAGGAAAAGCCGAAATCCATGGCAGCCCTCACATCACTCATGACCCGCTTCTGCGCGGGAGAGGACAGCTGGCTAGCTCGCAGTAACAACCTCAGCAAAAATCCTGGCAGTCCGGATGCCAAGGACCGCAATGGCAGGTCGCGTCGCAACAAGAACAAATGCCGCGTTAACGGCGACAATACTGAGGATACGGCAGTCAATGCCGGATTCAGAGGCTCCAAACCCGATCAGCGGAAGAAGCCATTCAAAAGAACTACTCCAGGTCCATCCAATTTGGACCGAATACTCGACCGCTCGTGCCAGATACACGGCACCCCCGAAAAGCCAGCTAATCACACCAACAGGGATTGTTGGGTATTCAAGCAGGCAGGCAAGTTAATTGCCGAAAACAATGACAAGGGGCTGCATAGCGATGACGAGGAAGAGACCCGGCCGCCGAACAATAGAGGACAGAAGGGTTTCCCCCCACAAGTGTGGACGGGGAACATGATATACGCAACCCACATACCCAAGAAGGAGCGGAAGCGTGCACTCAGGGACGTATATGCGATGGAGCCAGTCGCCCCGAAGTTCAATCCATGGTCCTCCTGCCCGATCACTTTTGATCGAAGGGACCACCCCACCAGCATCCGCCATGGCGGATTTGCCGCATTGGTTTTAGACCCAATCGTCGATGGATTTCACCTCACCAGAGTCCTGATGGACGGCGGCAGCAGCCTGAACCTGCTTTATCAGGATACAGTGCGCAAGATGGGCATAGACCCCTCAAGGATTAAACCCACAAAGACGACCTTCAAAGGCGTCATACCAGGTGTAGAGGCCAATTGTACAGGCTCAGTTACACTGGAAGTGGTCTTCGGATCCCCGGATAACTTCCTAAGCGAGGAGTTAATCTTCGACATAGTACCGTTCCGCATCGGCTATCATGCTCTGCTCGGACGGACCGCGTTTGCAAAGTTCAATGCGGTGCCGCACTGCGCATACCTCAAACTCAAGATGCCAGGCCCTCGAGGAGTCATCACGGTCAACGGAAACACTGAACGCTCCCTCCGAACAGAGGAACATATAGCAGCTCTCGCGGTAGAAGTGCAAAGCAGCCTCTTAAGGCAATTTTTGAGTCCGGCCGTTAAACAACCGGACACGGCTAAACGTGCAAGGAGTAACCTACAACAAGACCACCTGGCACGTTCCGAGCACGCGTAGCAATGCGTCCCCAACCCCAGCCCTTGCAAAATTGCAAGACTGGTCCTTCGCACACATCATTATGCTCTGGAGATACCATGGGCATAGGGGGAGGGGCACGACCACAACAGGCCCAGAATGTGGCTTAACCACACCAGGGGCTCCCAAGTGTGTCATCTTTTTTTTCCTTTTTCTTTTTTCTTACCCACAGGACTCCGTTCACCAGAGGCCCTGTCCGGCAGTAGACCTACCGAACTCACGATGCAACAACCAGGGAAGGAGAAAGGCTTCGACGAGTATCCAGGTGGTCTCCATTACGAGCATTAAATCTGTTTTATACACCATTCCGCAGCCTACCCCTGGAGGGGGACATGCTTAATAGTCCCATCCCTTGCTTATCGCACTATTTATATCGTTCTGCATTCATGGAAGTATTTTGCTCTTTTGCATATAATTGCATTTCTTTCCTATACATATGTACATTTGTGACATGTTGCACCCGTACACTTTGGTACGGCCAAATACACCAGGGGCTTAAGTTCCCCACTTTATGGTGTGATAAGTCCAAACACTTTCACAAGTGCGGCGCCCCGAATTATAGCATTATATGCATCGGCTTCGAATCATGTCTTGGGTCAATAGTTGGGTTTGCCCGGCTCCCATGTTTTGGTACCTTACGTTCCGTTGTATCGGCTAAGGTAGCACTGGAAGAACCACTGCGATTGCGCCCCAGTTGAGCTTGGCGAGCGCCTCAGTGGAGAAAGCTAAAACTGACCGTCATGATGAGGCGAGAGCCGGTCGCTGTTCGAGAGATTCTTTTGAGTCCCTAAAGACTTATGCCGCTTAGAGTGAAGAACCGGCTTTGTCCGGCCCAGGCGTGGATAGCGCCCCGAATTCGGCCTTCCGAACACTAGGGGCTTCGCCGAAATTTAAAATTATAGAATTCTATGGCTAAGTGAGAGTGTTCAAGCATTATAGGTCCGGTTGCCTCGTTCGTTGTGTTGAGTGCCTCCCTAGATGGACCCAAAAATGGGAACAAGAGTGCTCAAATTTATCCCGAACACCCCAGCACTCGTGTCATGGGGGCTGAAGCCGACGACTTGCCATCTCTCAGATTTGATAAACGGCCGCACAGAAGGTAATATTTTAAATTAACAAGCGTTGCTTAGCGCACATGAACAAAGTTTTCAACGCACAAGATAACAAAATGCGAGTCTACTCAAATATTACATCTTTGGAGCACTCACCCGCAATAATGCGGGCACCCTTCAGGACACCCTTATAATACATCTCGGGCGTGCGATATTCCTTACCCGGCGGTGGCGCGTCCGTCACAAGCTTCTCAGCATCCATCTTGCCCCAGTGCACCTTAGCACGGGCAAGGGCCCGACGGGCACCTTCAATACAGGCAGAGTGCTTGATGACTTCAACCCACGGACAGGCATCCACCAGCCACCGCACCAGGCCAAAGTAGCTCCCAGGCATGGCCTCCTTGGGCCAAGCCGAACTATAAGGCCCTTCATGGCCTGTTCGGCCACCTTGTGGAGCTCGACCAGCTGCTTCAGCTGGTCGCTAAGGGGCACCGGATGTCCGGCCTCAGCATACTGAGACCAGAAGACCTTCTCCGTTGAGCTCCCCTCCTCGGCTTTGTAGAAAGTGGCAGCATCGGACACGCTGCGGGGCAGATCTACGAACGCTCCTGGAGAGCTCCGAATTCGGGTAAGTAACAGGTAATTCACTTTAACATGCTTGCTTTGCATGAAGAATGCCTTACCCGCCGCTATTTTCTTCAAATCCTCAATTTCCTGGAGGGCCTTGTGGGCATCGGCCTTCGCGGCTTTGGCACTCTCAAGAGCCGACGCAAGCTCGGACTCTCGATTTTTTGAGTCACGCTCCAAACCCTCGTGCTTTTCCACGAGAGCCTGGAGCTCTTACTGTACCTCCACCACACGCGCCTCCTGCTTCTCTCGCTCGGCTCATTCTGCGGCCGCATTGCATTCGGCCGCGGACACCGCCTCCTTCAGGGTTGCCACCTCGTTCGTGGCCCCTGGAGTATCCACGTTATCCTTGTTATTTCTCTTGCATCCAAATCATTTTCTGTAAGGTACAACTTTAATAAGGTGTTACTCACCTTCCTTGTCCTCGAGCTGCTTCTTGGCACGGCCGAGCTCGTTCTTGGACCGCTCGAGGCTCTGCTTCAAAGCATCGACCTCTGCAGTCAGTGCGGTAGAGGTCAGCAGCGCAGCCTGCAATCCCATATGAACATATTTTTTAAGACTCCTGCGTATATCTATTTAGATCCTCAGTCCGGCTTTTCTTTCCGTACACCGAACCGAGCATCAGGGGCTACTGTCTATGCGGTACTATTTTACATATATTAAACTTCTTACCTCAAAGCCTGTTAGAAGGCTGCTGCAGGCTTCGGTCAGCCCGCTCTTGGCGAGCTGAACCTTCTGAATCACCGCACTCATGACAGTGCGGTGCTCTTCTTCGATAGAAGCGCCATTGAGCGCCTCCAGCAAGTTATCCGGCGCCTCCGGTTGGACGGAGGCCGCCGGCGTCACGTTCTTGCCCTTCTTACGAAGGGGCCGCCCGCCGGACTCCGGAACCACTGCAGGTTCCGGTGCGGAGTCCGGTACAAAGTCTGGGAGGTTGCCCTGCGGCACCTCCAGGGCCTCCTCCTCCAGGTGGGTCCCTTCCCGGGATCCCACCTCAGCGTCGTCAGCATCACGGGGGGTGGAGGCGGTCGGAAGAGAATCCATATTCGACGTACCCAAGGACCCGCTCGACAAAGCGGGAAGATCGTCCTTGGGCGGACTGCAGGGTTGTATGCGGCATTAGAAAGACACCATGCGACAAAAAGAAAAATTATAAAACATCTAGGAGTCCGGATACTTACGATCTCGCCAGGGGCTTGGCCCTTGAGGGCCACTCCTCGTCGCCGTCGCCGACGTTGGCGGAACAGTTCGGGGGAAGGGTCCTTCCCTTCTTGGACCCTTCGGCCTCCCTCGTTGGGGAGGCCTTCCTCTTCTTCTCTCCCCCGCTGGGGGAGAGTCCTCTTTCTTCTCCTCCTCGTCCTCGTGGGAGGAGTCCGCCTTGGAGTCATCGGACGATGAGTCCGATACCACCTGACGCCGGGAACTCCTTCGGGTTCCCGTGGCCTTCTTCTTGGCCTTCTTCTCCGGCACTACGTAAAGTGTCGGGACCAGCAGCCCTGTCAAACGGGCATCCACTGGGTCTTCTGGAAGGGGAGCCGGACAGTTAACCTGTCCGGACATCACCTCCCAAGCCTGTTAAAGGTATTGGGAGTTTAGATCCCGCATAAAATAAAAACATGAAAAGCAAGTGTCCCATAAAGGATAACCTGGCTTACCTCGTCAGCCGGACGCTGCGAGCTGAATCCGCGATCTTTGGTAGCGGATGCGGGGGCCTCACCGCCCTTAAACAACACCCTCCAGGCATCTTCGTACGTAGTGTCGAAGAGCCCGCTCAAGGTTCGGTGCTGTGCCGGATTGAACTCCCACAAATTGAAGTCCCGTTGCAGGCATGGGAGAATCCGGCGGATGAGCATGACCTGGATTACGTTGACAAGCTTAAGCTTCTTGTTCACCAGGGTTTGGAGACAGGATTGAAGTCCGGTCAGCTCGTCCGAAATACCCCATAGCAGGCCCTTCTCTTTCCAGGAGGTGAGCCGCATGGGGATGCCATATCTGAATTCGGGGGCCGCAGCCCATTTAGGGTCACGCGGCTCGGTGATGTAGAACCACCCCGATTGCCATCCTTTGATGGTTTCCACGAAGGCGCCCTCGAGCCAAGTGACGTTGGGCATTTTGCCCACCATGGCGCCTCCGCACTCCGCTTGGCTGCCCTTCACAACCTTCGGCTTGACATTGTAGGTCTTGAGCCACAAGCCGAAGTGGGGCTGGATGCAGAGGAAAGCCTCGCACAGGACGATAAACGCCGAGATGTTGAGGATAAAATTCGGGGCCAGATCATGGAAATCCAGGCCGTAGTAGAACATGAGCCCCCAGACAAAAGGATGGAGCGGGAAGCCCAGTCCGCGGAGGAAATGGGGAAGGAATACCACCCTCTCATGGGGCCCAGGGGTGGGGATGAGCTGCCCCTCGTCGGGGAGCCGGTGCGCGATGTCGCTGGACAGATATCCGGCGCCGCGCAACTTCTTGATGTGTCCCTTCGTAACGGAGGAGGCCATCCACTTGCCTCCCCCTCCGGACATGGCTGGAGAAGGTCGAGGTGATATGTGCGGACTTGGGCGCTGGAGCTCGAGTGCACTGAGATGGATAAGCAAAGGAGGAAGAAGGTGTAGGTAAAAAGGTGGATCCTTATCCCCATATATATGGGCGGACGAAACTATGCGTCCCCACCAGCCTGGTAAAACTCGCTTATCTCCCAAGCGCCACAATCAATGGCGCGGTTGGGTTACCCACGTCCTTATTGATGAGAATCCCGGAATAAGGGGAACACGATCTCTGCTTCGACAAGACGTGCCAAGGAAACCGCTTCGCTAAATGCACTGAGGTGGTATAATAAAAACGATTCGAGTAAAAGCTTGGCCGTGGGTGACGTCACGCCAGGAAATACATCAGCAGATTGAACTTGTGTAAATGTTATTCTTTCTATGGCGGTATGTGGAATTTATTTTGCAGAGCTGGACACTATCCTGGTGTTCACAATCTTCTATGAATTATTCAGAGGAGGAACCCGCCTTGCAATGTCGAAGACAATATGCGCGCCGGGCTCGCCGTCATTGAAGCCTGGTTCAGGGGCTACTGAGGGAGTCCTGGACTAGGGGGTGTCCGGATAGCCGAACTATCATCATTGACCGGACTCCAAGACTATGAAGATACAAGATTGAAGACTTCGTCCCGTGTCCGGATGGGACTTTCCTTGGCATGGAAGGCAAGCTTGGGGATACGGATATGTAGATCTCCTATCATTGTAACCGACTCTGTGTAACCCTAGCCCTCTCTGGTGTCTATATAAACCGGAGGGTTTTAGTCCGTAGGACACAACAACAATCACAACAATCATACCATAGGCTAGCTTCTAGGGTTTAGCCTCCTTGATCTCGTGGTAGATCCACTCTTGTACTACCCATATCATCAATATATATCAAGCAGGAGTAGGGTTTTACCTCCATCGAGAGGGCCCGAACCTGGGTAAAAACATCGTGTCCCTTGTCTCCTGTTACCATCTGCCTAGACGCACGGTTCGGGACCCCCTACCCGAGATCCGCCGGTTTTGACTCCGACAACGCGCTTCAGCCTTTTCAACCCTCACGCAATACATGAGCGCAAGCCATGGATATAGCACTATGCATGGAGTAGAGTATGATGATAGGGGTTATGTTAGAAGACAAAAAAGGAGAAAGTCTCACATTGACGCGACTAATCAATGGGCTATGGTGATGCCCATTGTTGGTGTCAAAACCGGCGGATCTCGGGTAGAGGGTCCCGAACTATGCGTCTAGGCGGATGGTAATAGGAGACAAGGGACACGATGTTTTTACCCAGGTTCGGGCCCTCTCGATGGAGGTAAAACCCTATTCGTGCTTGATTAATATTGATGATATGGGTAGTACAAGAGTAGATCTACCACAAGATCAGAGAGGCTAAACCCTAGAAGCTAGCCTATGGTATGATTGTTGTTCGTCCTACGGACTAAAACCCTCCGGTTTATATAGGCACCAAAGAGGGTTAGGCTTAAACAGAGTCGGTTACAATGGTAGGAGATCTACATATCCGTATTGCCAAACTTGCCTTCCACGCCAAGGAAAGTCCCATCCGGACACGGGACGAAGTCTTCAATCTTATATCTTCATAGTCCAGGAGTCCGGCCAAAGGTGATAGTTCGGCTATCCGGACACCCCCTAATCCGGGACTCCCTCAGTAGCCCCTGAACCAGGCTTCAATGACGATGAGTCTGGCGTGTAGATTGTCTTCGGCATTGCAAGGCGGGTTCTTCTCCAAATCCTGTGTACCTCTTGAATAGCGTCCGGCTTCTTGTGAATATTGCGCTCCTTGGCTTCCACGCCCAATAAAGGCCATCTTCCACATGTTGAACGAATGCGAAAATCTAGGGTATTTTTACATTTACCCCCCTAGCTGCGCAAATGAGCTGCCTATAAAAGAGACGAGGATGTAGATCCGAATCACACCATCTCCCCTTCGCGAACATTCATCGGAGCGCATCCAACAGAGACCCATTCCATCATGGCCAGTTGACGCAGCTCCTCCTCTCGCCCTCCAAGCCCTCAGCCTGGAGGTTGGGAGAGATGTTCTGTCCCGCACAGCGAGCTAGTGATGCTCCAAACCAAGGGATTCCTTCCCCCAGCCTTCATGGTTCCTGTTCGAGCCGGGCTTGCCACCTATAATGGCGGAGAGCAAGCGGAGAGCGCCTCCAGTCCCTCCAAAGGAGAGCGGGTATGCCATGTCTCCGGGGGCTCGGATTTCCAATTCATCCGTTTCTCCGGGGGCTCCTGGAGTTCTACGGCCTCCAGTTGCACAACCTCACGCCTGCCTCCATATTGCATATTGCGGGCTTCGTAGCCCTTTGTGAGCTGTTCTTGGGCGTCGAAGCTCATTTCGCACTGTGGAAGAAGCTGTTCTGCCTTGTGCCCCGTTCTCAGGAGGGGTCGATATATCAAGTGGGCGGAGCCGAACTATGGCGCATCGCCGGGACTGGATATCTATCCGGAACCCCGAAGAAGGCGTCCGAAGACTGGCCTTCGGAATGGTTTTATATAGAAGATGTCCCTTTGCCGGACCCTGTTCGGATCGGCCTCCCCGAGTTCAATAATGCTCCTTTGAAGAAGTGCCTTTTACCTGATGAGCCGGATAAGTTTGTTGGCTCATTTCGGACTGACCATGATTGGGGTCATGGCCACATGCATTATGCGGGGGGTGCAGCCGCTTCAGTATAGAGGCCACCCCATGTGGGATTTCAACGGGGAGGATGATGCCACCCGCTGTGGCCGTAAGAGGCCGGGATCGGTTGCCGCTCTAACGGAGGCCTTGTCCGCATTGTACAAGGGAAAAGAGGAGGAATTCCTCCGTGTCAATCCATAGGGCGGATTTTCTATGTACAATCCTCCAAGCCGGGTAAGCGGACGTTTCTTCTTGCCCATCCGATCCATATTCCCATAGTCAAGTATCTCATTTTGTGATTTCGACGCAGGAACTGTGCCAGGCCGTAAAGGATATAAACAGCCCGCCTCCACAACCCGAGGATCTGGAACGGTTCCTCGATCCGGCCTCCCAAGAGGATCCGGACATATCGGTGGAGCTGATTGATGGGGTATTTCACCAACTTAGCATCGATAATGCCTTGGTTGCCATTACGGCCGATTACCCCGGAATACTTCCAGCCTCGCAGGTAACTGAGACCGAAGTCCCAACACTTTGAAAATGACCCATCCATGCTTAGTTTTGACCACCGTATACCACGTGTTTCGCAGGGGAAGTCCTTGAGGCGGAAGGCCGAGCCTGCGGCGGCTAGTCAACAAGGGACGGCAAGGCCCAGCAGGCTAAAAAGAAGTGCGGTCCGGATTGAGACACCGGCGCAACGGTATGGCGTGTCATCTTACAACCAGGTTTTATTCCCAGAAGGCATACTAACGCTCGTGCTCTTTTCAGGAAAAAGAGCGCTCGCCGGACTATGTCCGGAGAGGTTGCCAATCGAGCCTCCGCCAGCCAGGCTCCAAAGCCAGGTCCAGAAGCGGAGGCGAACACGAGGCGTGCATTGGACGCTCCTCCGACAGAGGATGCCGACAGGTTATCTGCCACCAATTCCGAGGTGGAGAGTGCCATGAATCACAGGCGTCGCCAGACAGTTCTTCGTGACGCATGTTTCTCCCCAGAGGCATTGGATGCCTTCAATTCGGGAGATGCGCACCTCCGTGCCGCTCAAAATGGTCTAGCCAGAGCCACGGAGCAATATGTAAAAGACATACGGGTGAGAAAATTTAACAGTTATATATGCCAGTAGCCCCCGAGACTTGAAATAGTTAGAATAACTGATTTAAGGATCATATATTGTGCAGGATCTTACAGAAAAGAATACCCGACTGTCCCAGGAGCTGGAGGAGTGCAGAGCCCAACTTGAGGCCGCACTAGCCGTGGCGGGGGAAGCCAAAGAGACCCCCTCTGGTAATATATTCTTAAAAAGATAAGTAGTTTGTGAAGTGCGGCGTGTGTATAAGTCTGACAATAACATTGCAGATGGCACCGGGATAGATCCGGACAAGCAACAGCTCATGTGCCGGTTAAAGGCCGGCGAGAATGTGCTTACAAGGGTGAGGCAAGAGAAAAATAATCTCCAAGATGCCACCACCCAGCTGGGTGAGGAACTAAAGGATGTTCGTGCCCAGCTGTCTAACTCCGTTAAGGAGAATCGGCGGCTTCGACGCGGCATTTTTAGTAAGTGCTCGAACGAACTTTGAAAAAGAGTTCGGCGAGGAAGTCGACTAACAGAGTTATGTCTGTAGGTATGCTCACAGGTCGTCCTGCAGAGGAAATGCCCGGTTCTACGGGTGACCTTCTTCCCGAGCTCTTACAACTCACGAACGAGTTCGGCAGGTGATGAAAGGCGTCGCCCAGGCATTGTGGCCATCTGTCTCCCTGCCCGAAGGCCTTGGAGAGCTTGCAGATAGGCTTCAGGGAGCGCGGCAGCGCTTCCGATTATGGAAGATATCGGCCTGCCGTCAAGGCGCCAGGGAGGCCTGGGTCATGGTGAAGACGCAGTATACGAAGGCTGACCCAAACCACATGGCCGAGGTTGGACCTATGGGGCCGGATGGGAAGGAGATCCCTGTGAGCTTAGTGTACGGCCAAGTAGAATTGGCCGCAAACTATTCCCAGCAAGACTGTAAACTAGATAGCCTATTAGATGGCATTGAAGAGGAATACAATCAGTCAAATTGACTATGTAATTTAAGATGACATGTAAAATGCCTTCTAGCCGGATTGTAGATCGTTTGTCGTGGCGGACCTTTTCGCTTTGACCTCGGGACACGATAGTCCGGAGTGTGTCCGAATACCCTCGCGGTTATATAAGAACCGGGGCATGCGTGGAGACCAGGCGTAGGGGTCATTAGTGCTTTATCAGAAAAGTGCCCAACTAGTTATGTTATATTACATGGTTAGTAAGAAACATCTTCCAGGGAGAATAGTTCCGTTAGGGGTTCCTTTCCCTGGGATGCATGCCCTAAAGTGCATGTCCGGACTGCGAAAAAAGCAGAAAAGCATCTGGGGGCAGATAAATGAATAAGTGAGAAATCGTCTTTTAGTTCACCGACCGAATATTCCCTTAAGAACGCTAGCTTTCGGCTTCACCCAGTCTGAGGTACACATCTGGCTGACCCGGCAGTAACAATCACAGAGGTGCTCCCTTTACCGCCTAGCCGAACAATCGGGAACGTAGGGGTAAGCACAGGAGCCAGGCAACCCAGCTTGGCCAAAACTTAAGTCATATCGATGCATATAATGGTGAATAAAAGGTACATGCGGAAGTGTGACACATGTGTTGGGCATGAAGCCCGTAGAAATAAGCTTCTGTTAAAAGAAGCCCCCAGGTATAATGAGCGTGGCTAGCGCGTCAAGTGTGCGAACAATGCGTGAACGAGCCTTGAAAGGCTGTAAGGGAAAAGGAGGGAGAAGGAGAGAAATATAAGATAGATGATGTGTAAAAAATAGATGGAGCAAGGAGACGAACTCAGAATCCGGCGCTAGGCGTAGAATCTTCGGAGACGGGCTGCGTTCCATGGGTTCGGCTCAAGTCGTTTATCCGATGTATCTCGCAGACGGTACGCTCCACCGGTCAGGACTTGGTCGATAATAAAGGGACCTTCCCATTTGGGCTTGAGTTTGTCCCTTTTTCTTGTCCGGCAGGCGTAGAACTAACTCGCCAACATTGTAAGTTTTGGCCCGTACTTCTCTGCTTTGATATCTTCGAGCCTGCTGTTGATAGAATGCGGAACGGGCTTTAGCAACGTCACACTCCTCCTCCAAGGCGTCCAAACTATCCTATCGATCGAGATCGGCTTCTCTTTCTTCGTACATGCGCACACGAGGTAAGTCATGAATTATGTCGCAGGGCAGAACTGCCTCTGCGCCGTATACCATAAAGAATGGTGTGAATCCGGTGGTGTGATTCGGCGTGGTCCGCAGCCCCCAGAGTACGGAGTCGAGCTCCTCTACCCAGTGTGTGTTAGATTCCTTGAGGGACCGCACTAATCTGGGTTTGATGCCGCTCGTGATTAGACCATTTGCTCGCTCGACTTGACTGTTAGTTTGAGGGTGATAGACTGAAGCATAGTCGAGCTTGATGCCCATGTTTTTGCACCAGAGTTTGACCTCGTCGGCCGTAAAGTTCATGCCGTTATCAGTGATGATGCTGTGGGGGACGCTGTAATGGTGTATGACCCCTGATATGAAGTCTATCACCGGTCCGGATTCGGCTATCTTAACAGGTTTGGCCTCTATCCATTTGGTGAATTTATCCACCATGACCAGTAGGTACTTTTGCTTGTGGGTTCCTCCTTTAAGGGGTCCAACCATGTCAAGCCCCCAGACCATGAAGGGCCAGGTGATGGGTATAGTTTAGAGGGCGGTGGGTGGATGTGGCTTTGATTAGCAAAGAGCTGGCAACCGACGCATCGTTGGACTAAGTCCTGAGCATCTGCCCGGGCCGTCGGCCAATAAAATCCTGTACGGAAGGCCTTGCCTACAAGGGCCCGGGCTACGGCGTGGTGCCCGCTGAGTCCGACATGAATTTCAGCCAGAAGATTCCGCCCTTCCTCTTTGGAGATACACCTTTGAAGGACTCCGGTTGTGCTTTTCTTATAAAGCTCTCCCTCATGGACCTTATAGGCTTTAGATCGCCGCACTATGCAGCGGGCCTCGTTTTGGTCCTCGGGAAGTTCCTGCTTGGTTAGGTAGGCTAGGAATGGTTCAGTCGACGGGGCAATGCCTGGCATTATTACGTGGGCTGAGGATGTTACTTCGTTGTCAGAACCACCAATTGTGTCAGAATGTTCGGTGTCGGGCAGTGCGGTTGGGTCCGGCTTGTTATTTCCGGACTCCCCCTCCCATAGTATGGATGGCTTGAACAACCTCTCTAGGAAGATGTTGAGAGGGACGGCATCGCGCTTTGTGCTGATGCGTGTCAATATGTCTGCTGCCTGGTTGTTATCCCGGGCTATATGGTGAAATTCGAGCCCGTCAAACCGAGCTGACATTTTTAGGACGGCGTTGTGATAAGCTGCCATTTTCGGATCCTTGGCATCGAAGTCCACATTTATTTGGGATATCACGAGGTTCGAATGCCCGCGCACCTCTAGGCGTTGAATGCCCATGGAGACTGCCATCCGGAGACCATGTAGAAGGGCCTCGTATTCGGCTGCGTTGTTGGAGTCCGTATACATTATCTGGAGTACGTATTGAACTGTATCTCTGGTTTGGGACGTCAGAACGACGCCAGCCCCCAGACCAGCCAACATTTTGGAGCTGCCGAAGTGCATGATCCAGTTGGAATATTCGCCATACTCTTTAGGGAGTTCGGCTTCAGTCCATTCGGCGACGAAGTCGGCCAATACTTGCGACTTAATAGCTCGCCGTGGCTTATAGGTTATGTCGAATGGGAGGAGCTCAATGGCCCATTTGGCAATCCGGCCCATCGCGTCGCGGTTGTTTATAATGTCATTAAGAGGTACTTCGGAGGCTACTGTTATCGAACACTCTTGAACGTAGTGTCGCAGCTTCCGGGATGCCATAAACACCGCGTAAGCTATCTTTTGATAATGCGGATACCATGACTTGCATGGAGTTAGGACAGTGGACACGTAGTAAACTGGTTTTTGAAGGGGAAACTTGAGTCCGTCCGTTTCTCGTTCGACAACGAGCACCGCGCTTACAACTTGATGAGTTGCCGCGATATATAATAGCATTGGTTCGCCCATGTTGGGCGCGGCTAGGACCGGGTTTGTTGCCAATATGGCTTTTATTTCTTCAAGTCCAGCCGTGGCGGTATCTGTCCACTCGAAGTGTTCGGTGCGTCGGAGGAGGCGGTAAATGGGTAATGCCTTTTCTCCCAAACGGGAGATAAAGCGGCATAGAGCCGCCACACATCCAGTTAATTTTTGTATTTGTTTGAGGTCCTTTGGGATATCCAATTGTGACAGAGCTCGGATCTTGGCTGGGTTTGCTTCAATTCCTCTACCGGATACAATGAAGCCCAAGAGCTTTCCGGCTGGTACGCCGAAAATGCATTTTTCCGGGTTGAGCTTGATATCATATGTTCGGAGATTATCGAATGTGAACCTCAAGTCGTCTACTAGAGTTTCGACATGCTTGGTTTTAACGACCACATCGTCTACGTATGCCTCCACTGTTTTGCCGATCTGGTTTGCCAGACATGTCTGAATCATGAGCTGATATGTTGCACCGGCGTTTTTGAGCCTGAAGGGCATTGTGTTGAAGCAGAATTGGCCGTATGGGGTGATGAATGCCGTTGCGGCTTGGTCAGGCTCTGCCATCTTAATTTGGTGGTAGCCGGAGTATGCGTCAAGGAAGCACAATGAGTCGTGTCCTGCGGTAGCATCGATAATTTGATCGATGCGGGGGAGGGGGAAGGGATCCTTTGGGCAAGCCTTGTTGAGGTCCTTGAAATCGACGCATAGGCGCCAGGATTTGTCCTTCTTTGGTACCATCACCAGGTTTGCTAGCCAGTCCAGATGTTTTATATCTCTGATGAATCCGGCCTCCAATAGTTTGGCTAGCTCCTCTCCCATGGCATGTCTCTTGGGTTCGGAGAAACGCCGAAGAGCTTGTTTGACTAGCTTGAATCCTTTTAGGATGTTTAGGCTGTGCTCGGCCAGCCGGCCCGGGATTCCTGGCATGTCTGAAGGGTGCCAGGCAAAAATGTCCCAATTTTCGCGTAGGAATTTCTTGTAGTGCGGCGTCTACATCAGGGTTTAATTGTGTCCCGATGGAGGCCCTTTTTGTAGGGTCCGTTGGATGGACTTGGAATTTGACTATTTCATCCGCCGGTTTAAAGGAGGTGGACTTGGATCTCTTATTGAGTATCACATCGTCCCTATTCACTGTGGAGCGCAGCGCAGTGAGTTCCTCGACCGCTAGGGCTTCGGATAGTGCCTCAAGGGCCAGTGCGGCTGTCTTATTTTCGGTGCGGAGTGCTATGTCCGAGTCACTAGCAAGAGTGATGATTCCGTTGGGCCCGGGCATTTTGAGCTTCATGTACCCGTAATGGGGTATAGCTTGAAAAATTGTGAATGCCTCTCGCCCTAATAGAGCGTGGTATCTGCTGCTGAACGGGGCCACTTGGAACGTGACCTCCTCGGACCTGTAATTATCCAGCGTGCCGAACACCACATCCAGTGTGATTTTTCCTGTACAGCATGCTTCCCGACTGGGGATTATTCCTCTAAAGGTTGTGCTGCTTCGCTCAATGTGGCTCCAGTCTATTTCCATTTTTCAGAGGGTTTCCTCGTAAATGAGGTTCGATCCGCTGCCACCGTCCATGAGTACCTTGGTAAGGCGAAAGTCATCCACTATCGGACTGAGGACCAATGCGGCTGGTGCTCGGGCTGTTTGAAATTTAGGTTCGTCACTGGCATTAAAGGTAATAGCCGTGTCGCTCCATGGGTTTATTGTTGCTACTTGGTAGACTTCGGCAAGCCTGCAGAGTGTTTGTTTCCGCATATTATTTGATGCGAAAGTCTCGAAGACTGTTAATACCGTACTGGTATCCCTGGGCTAGTGCTCTGGAGTTAGAAGCTCTTCGCCACTTTTGGCCACCTGTCGTAGTATCCAACATGCTCTAAGGCTATGAGTTGGAATGGCACCCTCTGTACTATGAATTTTGCAGGGTCCGCTGAGCCATCCCTCCAGTACGGTTCCATGCCCTATAGAGGGTTTTTGCTTTTTGGTATTTAACCCAGGTGCCTGGCGATGGTGCACCCTTTTATTTCGGACTGGGGTTGTATACAAGGCCGGATTGTCCCAAAATCTTGCTTTGGTTTTCCAGGCGCTTTCCATCGCACAGTATTTTCATACTATGGAAGCCAAGTCGGCAAAGCGTGTAATTGCACGGCGACTTATAGCGTTGAGGATCCCGTTGTCCGTGCAATTATTGCAGAAGAATGAGATTGCGTCCTCCTCGCGGCAGTCCTTTATCCTGTCCATAACCAGGAGGAATCTGGCCCAGTAATGGTGTACTGTTTCTGCGGGCTCTTGCCCAATTTGAGATAGATCGCTTATGTTTGGGTGGGCGGGTGGAATTAAATCTGGAACCTCGCCCGATCTGAGACTTAAGGGCCAAGGAGCTTCCGAACTTGGAAGCTTGGATTCTTGGATGTTGTCCAATGAATCTAGCCTGCTGCCTGACTTTAGGTTCAGGGCTTGAATGACATCCTCTCCTCCGCGGGAATCCGGCATGGAGGGTTCGGGAATTCGGACATAGCTAGTCCTTAAGATAGAAGAAGGGTCTTCGTATTCTTCCTCTACCACAGCAACGTGGTGGGTAACCTGGGGAGAGTTAATCTCTCTCAGATCGGGTTTAGGCCCAATCTGATCGTAGTCTGTAGCGACTCCGAGGGCGGCGATGCGATCCAAGAGCTCGTTTAAGGAAGAGAGCTCCATCGGATCTAACTACTCGGCGAGTTCCGAGTTAACGTGAATATTGCTTTCGATGACCCGTGAAGTCATCGTCGGCGCGCCGGCCGAACAGGCGGTCATAAGAAAACCGCCTAGCCGGAGAGTTTGGCCGACAACCAAAGCTCCTTTAGCAACAGTGTCGTCTTTAAAGACGGGATGAGGCATCCTTCCTGATGGCGACGACACAGAGGAACTCTCACTGAAAGCACCAATGTCGGTGTCAAAACCGGCGGATCTCGGGTAGTGGGTCCCGAACTGTGCGTCTAGGCGGATGGTAACAGGAGGCAAGGGACACGATGTTTTTAGCCAGGTTCGGGCCCTCTCGATG
Source organism: Triticum timopheevii (assembly GCA_963921465.1). Lineage (NCBI taxonomy): Eukaryota > Viridiplantae > Streptophyta > Magnoliopsida > Poales > Poaceae > Triticum > Triticum timopheevii. The sequence continues at coordinate 24,408,525 of OY997266.1, read as the reverse complement.
GAGGTAAAACCCTACTCCTTCTTGATTAATATTGATGATATGGGTAGTACAAGAGTAGATCTACCACGAGATTAGAGAGGCTAAACCCTATAAGCTAGCCTATGGTATGATTGTTGTTCGTCCTACGGACTAAAACCCTCCGGTTTATATAGGCACCGAAGAGGGTTAGGGTTACACAGAGTCGGTTACAATGGTAGGAGATCTACATATCCGTATTGCCAAGATTGCCTTCCATGCCAAAGAAAGTCCCATCCATACACGGGACGAAGTCTTCAATCTTGTATCTTCACAGTCCAGGAGTCCGGCCAAAGGTGATAGTTCGGCTATCCGGACACCCCCTAATCCGGGACTCCCTCACCCATCAATTGATGTCAATGCGAGGATTAGGGTTTGCCATGTAACGGATGCACTAGAGCTATAAGTGTATGAAAGCTCATCAAAAGAAACTAAGTGGGTGTGCATCCAACTTGCTTGCTCACGAAGACCTAGGGCATTTTGAGGAAGCCCATCATTGGAATATACAAGCCAAGTTCTATAATGTAAAATTCCCACTAGTATATGAAAGTGACAAAATAAGAAACTCTCTATCATAAAGATCATGGTGCTACTTTGAAGCATAAGTGTGGAAAAAGTATAGTAACATTGTCCCTTCTCTCTTTTTCTCTCATTTTTTTGTTTGGGCTTCTTTGGCCTCTTTTTTTTATTTGGGCTTCTTTGGCCTCTCTTTTTTCTTTTTTTCGTCCGGGGTCTCATCCCGACTTGTGGGGGAATCATAGTCTCCATCATCCTTTCCTCACATGGGACAATGCTCTAATAATGAAAGTCATCACACTTTATATTTACTTACAACTCAAGAATTACAACTCGATACTTAGAACAAAATATGACTCTATGTGAATGCCTCCGGTGGTGTACCGAGATATGCAATGAATCAGGAGTGACATGTATGAAAGAATTATGAAGGTGGCTTTGCCACAAATACGATGTCAACTACATGATCATGCAAAGCAATATGACAATGATGGAGCGTGTCATAATAAACGGAACGGTGGAAAATTGCATGGCAATATATCTCGGAATGGCTATGGAAATGCCATAATAGGTAGGTATGGTGGTTGTTTTGAGGAAGATATAGGGAGTCTTATGTGTGATAGAGCGTATCATATCACGGGGTTTGGATGCACCGGCGAAGTTTGCACCAACTCTCAAGGTGAGAAAGGGCAATGCATGGTACCGTAGAGGCTAGCAAATTGTGAAAAGGTAAGAGTGCGTATAATCCATGGACTCACATTGGTCATAAAGAACCCATATACTTATTGCAAAATTTTATTAGCCCTCGAATCAAAGTACTACTACGCATGCCCCTAGGGGAAGGGTTGGTAGGAGTTAACCATCGCGCGATCCTGACCTCCACTCATAAGGAAAGCAATCAAAGAACACCCCATGCATCAAATTTGTCACACACCGTTTACCATACGTGCATGCTACGGGACTTGCCAACTTTAACACAAGTATTTCTCAATTTCACAATTACCCAACTAGCATGACTCTAACATTACCACCATTATATCTCAAAACCATTATTAAGTATCAAGTTTATCATAGTGTTTAATGCACTCTATATGAAAGTTTTTACTATACCTATCTTGGATGCCTATCATATTAGGACTAATTTTATAGCCAAAGAAAACTACCATGCTGTTCTAAAAGACTCTCAAAATAATATAAGTGAAGCATGAGAGATTAATAATTTCTACAAAATAAAACCACCACCGTGCTCTAAAAAGGCATAAGTGAAACACTAGAGCAAAATTATCTAGCTCAAAAGATATCAGTGAAGCACATAGAGCATTCTAATAAATTCTGATTCATGTGTGTCTCTCAAAAAGGTGTGTACAGCAAGGATGATTGTGGTAAACTAAAAAGCAAAGACTCAAATAATACAAGACGCTCCAAGCAAAACACATATCATGTGGTGAATAAAAATATAGCATCGAGTAAAGTTACCGGTAGACGAAGACGAAAGAGGGGATGCCTTCCGGGGCATCCCCAAGCTTAGGATTTTTCCACTCCTTGTTCCATAATCCATCAAATCTTTACCCATAAACTTGGAAACTTCACAACACAAAACTCAACAGAAAATCTCGTGAGCTCCGTTAGTGAAATAAAACAAACCACCACTTTAAGTTACTGTAATGAACTTATTCTTTATTTATATTGGTGTTAAACCTACTGTATTCCAACTTCTCTATGGTTCATACCCCCCGATACTAGCCATAGTTTCATCAAAATAAGCAAACAACACATGAAAAAACAGAACCTATCAAAAACAGAACAGTCTGTAGCAATCTGTATCAAACGCATACTTCTGTAACTCCAAAAATTCTGCGAAATTAGGAAGTCCTAGGTAATTAGTTTATTAATCTTCTAAAAAAAGAATCAACTTAGAAGCACGTTCCTGTGATTTATGAAAACTAATTTCGTGCGCGTAAAAGTTTCTGTTTTCTAGCAAGATCAAATTAACTATCATCGTAGGTTATCCTAAAGGTTCTACTTGGCACAAACACTAATTAAAACATAAAAACACATCTAAACAGAGGCTAGATGATTTATTTATTACTGTGACGCCCCTGATTCAATCGTACACTAATCATACACGCAAACGTGTACGATCAAGATCAGGGACTCACGGGAAGATATCACAACACAACTCTAGACACAAATAAAATAATACAAGCTTCATATTACAAGCCAGGGGCCTCGAGGGCTCGAATACAAGCTTGATACACAAGCGTCAGTGGAAGCAACAATATCTGAGCACAGACATAAGTTAGACAAGGATGCCTTAAGAAGGCTAGCACAAAAGCAACACGATCGAAGAGGCAAGGCCTCCTGCCTGGGACCTCCTAACTACTCCTGGTCTTCGGTGGCCTCCATGTAGTAGTATCCGTCGGCGGTGGCATCTAGCTCCAGGGATCCACTATCTGGTTGCAACAACTAGAAAGAAGAAAGAAGGGGGAAAGGGGGAAGCAAAGCAACCGTGAGTACTCATCCAAAGTACTCGCAAGCATCAGATCTAAACTAAGTATGCATTGGTATGAAATGAAAGGGCAGTATCTGTGGAGTAAACTACAGAATGCCAGAATATGGGGGAAGTCCTAGCCTATCGAAGACTAGCACCTTCAAGCAGCTCCAAGCATCTTGCAGCATAAAGAAGAGTAAAGAATAGCAGTTTAGTTATCAAGCATGTTGTAGCAATAATGCCCAGAGATCCTTCCTCGACTCCCTGCGAGAAGGCAATCCGGAGCCACATAACTTAAGTATCCATTTCTAGTTGTATTAGATCAAGATATAAGTCTGAACGTCCATTACCATGGACACGGTATTCGAATATGTATCTTCACTTCAGGGGTGCACCATGTTTTCCAACAGGCTTGATTACTCTGGCTGGACACACTTTTCTGGGTCAATGCCCGACCTCGGAAAATCAACACGGCGTAGCCCTACCTAGGCTCAACAGAGAGGTCCCCGCCGGTCTACATCCTAAGCACTCCAGGGTCTGGGCCCATCGCCCGTTGCACTCCGGATCGTTGCGCGCAGGGTGAATACCAGCACCGCCTCGGATGGCCAGCACGATCCGACCGTGCCGCAATGCTGAACTGGACGTGAGGGAGTCCTGGAATAGGGGGTGTCCGGATAGCCGAACTATCATCATTGGCCGGACTCCAAGACTATGAAGATACAAGATTGAAGACTTCGTCCTGTGTCTGGATGGGACTTTCCTTGGCGTGGAAGGCAAGCTTGGCGATACGGATATGTAGATCTCCTACCATTGTAACCGGCTCTGTGTAACCCTAGCCCTCTCCGGTGTCTATATAAACCGGAGGGTTTTAGTCCGTAGGACGAACAACAATCATACCATAGGCTAGCTTCTAGGGTTTAGCCTCCTTGATCTCGTGGTAGATCTACTCTTGTACTACCCATATCATCAATATTAATCAAGCAGGAGTAGGGTTTTACCTCCATCGAGAGGGCCCGAACCTGGGTAAAAACATCATGTCCCTTGTCTCTTGTTACCATCCGCCTAGACGCATAGCTCGGGACCCCCTACCCGAGATCCCCGGTTTTGACACCGACATTGGTGCTTTCATTGAGAGTTCCTCTGTGTCGTCGCTCATAGGCCCGATGGCTCCTTCGATCATCAACAACGACGCAGTCCAGGGTGAGACTTTTCTCCCCGGACAGATCTTCGTATTCGGCGGCTTTGCACTGCGGGCCAATTCGCTTGGCCATCTGGAGGAGATCAGAAGCTACGCCCCTGGCCATCAAGTCAGATTTGGAAGTTTCAATTATACGGCTGACATCCGCGGAGACTTGATCTTCGACGGATTCGAGCCACAGCCGAGCGCGCCGCACTGTCACGATGGGCATGATTTAGCTCTGCTGCCGGACAGTGCCCTGGAGGCCGCACAAGAGTCCACTCCAACCCTTAACTCGGAGCCGACTGCGCCAATAGAGGATAGGTGGCTAGACACCGCCTCGGGGGCTACTACGGTGATGGAGCCGAATACCGACCATGTCCCTTGTAAAGCTTGTGACTCCAAGGTGCCGGACTCTTCTCCGGACCCTGAACCTTCCGCGCTCCTGCCAATCAAATCCGATTGGGCACCGATCATGGAGTCCACCGCTGCGGACATCTTTCAGCACTCGCCTTTCGGCGACATCCTGAATTCGCTAAAGTGCCTCTCTTTATCAGGAGAGCCTCGGCCGGATTATGGCCAGGACGGTTGGGATGCGGACGACAAAGAAATTCAAAGCCCACCCACCACCCACTTCGTAGCCACTGTCGATGACTTAACCGATATGCTAGATTTCGACTCCGAAGATATCGACGGTATGGACGACGATGCCGGAGACGACCAAGAACCAGCACCCACAGGGCACTGGAAAGCCACCTCAACTCACGATGTATATATGGTGGATACACCAAAAGGAAGCGATAACGAGGAACAACGGGACACTGTGAAGGATAATTCCCCCGAAAAATAGCCGAAACGGCGCCGCAAGCGCCGCCCAAAGTCCTGCCTCGACAACGACAGCACCCACACAGAACCAACCGTAGAGCAGGGCGAGCTAGTGGATGACGAACATGCCACCAAGCAACCATCCGAACAGGACGAATTGGATAAACAACCCATCCCCGGCGAAAACAACAGTCCGGATGATCTCACGCCGGACACATCATCGGAGCAGAAGAACCTTCACAAAAGGCTCGTCACCACTGCACGAAGTCTGAAGAAGCAAAAGTGGAAGCTCAAAACAGCGGAAGACGTACTCAGAATGAGATGGAGCAAAGTACTCTAGACCGCAGACAAATACGGCGATAGCCGCCAAGCAAAGAGCTACCCAAAGTGCAAACTATTGCCCGAATTTGACGAGGAGGCCGTAGAGCCCCCACAATCAAAAAACAAAGAGGCTGCCCGGTCGGATAGACGACCACATGACAAACAAAGAGCGGCAAGCGGCACCGCACACAAGCCGGCACGCGATCCACATAAGGATCCTCGCAAAAAGGATGGCCCGGTCAGGTCCATCTATGGGCCAAGAAAGAAAGCTCCAGAAAGCAACACAACACGTCGAGTATTCGAAAATAACGGCACAGCCAAATACAGGGGCGCCGCACACCCCCTATGTTTCACCGATGAGGTACTGGATCATGAATTTCCAGCGGGATTCAAGCCCGTAAACATAGAGGCATACGACGGAACAACAGACCCCGGAGTCTGGATTGAGGATTACATCCTACACATACATATGGCTAGAGGAGATGACCTCCATGCCATAAAATACTTACCCCTCAAGCTCAAAGGGCCAGCCCGGCATTGGCTCAAAGGCCTCCCAAAAAATACTATTGGAAGTTGGGAAGAGCTCGAGGATGCGTTTCGGGCAAATTTTCAGGGGACTTATGTCCGCCCTCCGGATGCAGACGATTTAAGTCACATAACTCAACAGCCCGGAGAGTCAGCCCACAAATTCTGGAACAGGTTCCTCACCAAAAAGAACCAAATAGTCGGCTTCCGGACGCCGAAGCCTTAGCAGCCTTCAAACATAACGTCCGAGACGAATGGCTCGCCAGACACCTCGGCCAGGAAAAGCCAAGAACAATGGCCGCACTAACAAGCCTCATGACCCGCTTTTGTGCGGGAGAGGATAGCTGGCTGGCAAGATGCAGCACCAGCGACCCAAGTACATCCGAGGTCAGGGATGGAAATGGGAAACCACAATGCAGAAAGGACCAGCGCCGGACTAAGGGAAATGACCCAAAGAGCATGGCAGTCAACGTTGGATTCAAAAGCTCCCGGCAGAACAACAAAACACTGCCTCTCAAGGACAATAGCAACGAGCTATCTAACCTAAACAAAATCTTGGACAGGATATGTCAAAACCACAGTACCCCTGGGAAGCCTGCAAACCATACCCACAGAGATTGTTGGGTCTTCAAGCAGTCCGGCCGACTTAACGCCGAACACAAGGGGCTCTACACACCAAGTGAGGACGATGACGAACCCCACAAGCAGACTGCCGAAAAACAAAAAAATTTCCCACAAGAGGTCAAAACAGTGAATTCACTTCAAGTGATAACAAGGAAAAATAGAGCGGCGCCCACTAAAGTATGCACCGCACGGTCCACCCCAGCGGAGTCCCGAAACTGGATGTCAAAACCAATAACTTTCGACCATCAGGATTACTCCGGAAGTATCCGAAACGCAGGATGGACTGCTTTGATATTGGATCCTATAATCGACGGACTACAATTTACACAAGTCCTAATGGATGGCGGCAGTGATCTAAAGCCGCTATACCAGGACACAATCCGCAGAATGGGGATAGACCCAACAAAAATTCGCCATGGCAACACTTCCTTTAAAGGAGTGACACCAGGCCCATATGCCAATTGTATGGGCTCTCTACTACTAGAAGTTGTGTTCGGTTAACCTGACAACTTCCGGCGCGAAAAGTTAATCTTCCATATCGCCCCATTTAAAAGTAGCCATCAAGCACTATGGGGACGCGAAGCTTTCGCCCGCTTTAACGCAATACCGCATTACGCGTCTCTTACACTTAAAATGCCCGGTCCACGCGGCATCATCTCATTAAAGAGTAACTTCGAGTGTTCCTCGACCGCGGAAGAACATGAGACTGCCTTGACAGCCACATACTAATCCGGCTTTGCTGATCAAAGCCCCTAAAATAGGTCATTCAGACCCCGGACACGGTTAGGCGAGTCCGGTATAAATAAACAAGGGGCTTACTAGCCGCGTACCCCTTTACAAGGGGCTACACGCATGTACAATGAGAGCCAATAAAGCTCAATTTTATTCATTTTTTGAATCATACTCTGTTTATTTTAAATACATTTTTTGCACGATCCTTTTTTCAAACTAAGTTCTTCTCTTTTATAGATGAACAACATGCTACACCCATCCAGGATACGGCACAACGGAGACACAGGCGCAGACGTGCAGTAGGGACCCATTGCACGGATTCTTTTTAGTTTAAGACCCTGCGTAAACCTTTTTTACTGTCTCTTGTTGATACAGATCCCCCGGTTTCTTACCATAACCGAGGAGGAGGCTGGCGTTTTGGCATCGGCCGCGTCAGAAGTTTTCGCGCGTACCTGGACACTAGGGGCTTAGGGCATCATTCTGCCCGTTTTCATAAAGACCGAATACCTTAGGGAGTGTTCGGCGTCTCGAGTTAGGCCTTATATGCATCTGCTCCGAATCATGTCTTTGGTCAAATGTTGGGTTTGCCCGGCTCCTGTGTTTTGCTGCCTTACGTTCCGTTCTATCGGCTAACGCGGCACCAGGAGAACTACTGCGATTGTGCCTCGTTTCGGCCTGGTGAGCACCTCAGTAGAGAAAGCCGAAAACTGACTGTCATTATATAGCGAGAGACTGGTCAACCACTCGATCGACCACCAGAATGTTTAGAATTCCTCCGCTTCGACGAAGGACCGTTTCCTGGTCAGGCACATACGCGCCCCGAATTCGGAGAGCGCGGTGCCCCTAGGGGCTATATAGTAGCCCCACCGTCGAACTCCTATGGCTAAGTGGAAGTGATAAAGCATTATAGTCCGGTTGCCTAGTTTGCTACGCTATAACCTCCTTCACAGGACCAAGACGTTGGATTAAGTGTGAAATTGCGCTTTTTTGCAAACACCCCCGCACTATGTGCGTGGGGGCTGAAGCCGAAGACTGCCATCTTTCAGGTTATATACACATATACATTAACGGCCGCACAGGAGGTATTTCAATACTTGAACGCACAAGTATAAAAAGCCCTTATATTATATTTGAAACACGGTTTCACAAATCATACATGTCATTTGAACATAACATTTTTCGAGCACTGCGACTCTATTAAGCGAGCGCCCTGCAGGACTTCCTCAAAATAGTGCTCGGCGGGTAATCGGCTTCCGTCCGAATCCCGGGATGCAACGTTGGTGGCCTCCATCTCTGCCCAGTATGTTTTGACACAGGCGAGAGCCATCCGTGCACCCTCTATGCATGCCGACCGCTTCATCGCCTTGATATGCGGCACCGCATCAAGGAACTGCTGCACCAAGACAAAATAACTCTTTGGCTCGGGCCTTTTCGGCCACAGATGAGCCACGACATCCTTCATGGCAAGTTCGGACAACCAGTTCAGCTCAGCCCACTCAGCCAACCGATCGGTTAACGGAAGTGGATGCTCCGGATTATGGAATTGAGACCAAAAAAGCTCTTCCATTCCGTGATCCTTTTGGCCTCAGAAGTGTGCGACTGCATCCGCCGCACTCACTGCCAAATTCAGATAAGCATCCTCCGCACCCCACAACTAGCCCAACTGAGCATACTTCGGATCCGTGAACTTCCAATGCAGCAGAAAGGACTTTCCAGCCACAATATCCCCGGCCTGACGCAGCTCCTCCTTTATAGCCCTCATCGCGGAGCGGGCATCCTTGGCTTCGGTGGTGGCCTTCTTCAGGTCCTCTTGCTCCGCTCGGCGCTCTCTTTCAAGAAACTCATAGCGGTCAGTAGCATCCTTCAGCTTCATGGCCATTTCAGCCATTTCCTCCCTGCTTCGGCAGTGAGTAGCCTGCTCGGCTTTTAACTCTTCGGCCGCCTTCAAGGCAGCCGCATTACTTTTTCTGGCTTGCTCCTTGGCTCGGGCAAGTTCCGCCCGAAGGTCCTCCATAGCAGCGGCGCCATCTGCATTAAAGCATACATCTTGTAAGGCACGGGCGTCCAGCTCCCTTACCAGGTGACCGCGGAGAAGCCTCATACCTTGTGACTCGTCAAGTCGTTTATTGACCAGCGCGATGTCCACATCCGCAACGTCAACTTGCCGCTTCAGTTCGGCAACTCCATCAGTCCGGCTGGCCACCGAATGCTCTGCCACCTGTATGGGAAGGGCGACATCTTATAACTGAGATTATGATCCTCGGCATGCTGTCGTTTTCGACAACATACCGAGTCTCAGGGGCTACTATCTATACAGTGCGCATTCTATGTGCAAAACTGTCAAAAGGTATGTCATTTTCACGTACCTCAAACCCCGTCAGTAAACTTCTGACGGCCTCATGCAACCCGCTCTCAGCAGATGAAATCCTTTCAATCACTGTACTCATCAACATATGGTGATCTTCTGAGATAGACGCCCGCCCGAGCAGATCCTTCAGCTCCTCCGGTCGTACACCAGTTGGTGCCGCACTATCTAGCCCCGCCGGACCCGACGAGACCCTCCGCGACAACACCTCAGGGTCGTCCTCCCCGCCTGATGGTGCGGCAGATGGAGGCGTTTCGCTCTCCATCATCTCCGGACGAAGATCCCCCGAAGATGAGCTCTGCTGAGAAGGGTTGAGATCCGAACTACAAGGTAAAAACTTCGGTTATTCTCAGAAATAAAAACAGGGATGTCCCTTATTATAAAACTCTCCTTTCTACTTACAGCTCGCTGGAGGGCTGATTCCCTTGGGGAAATAGTGCGGCCGGGGTTTCTCCTGGCTCAGGGCCTTCTCCTGAAGACTTCTTCCCCCACTTTGAGGCCTTGGCCTCCGGATCTTCAGAAGTGGTCCTCTTCTCCCCCTGGAGGGAGGGATTCTCGATCCCCCCTTTCTTAAGAGCCTCCTTAGCGGAGGCGATGGTTTTCCTGTTTTCCCCTTCGCCCTTTCTAAAGGCGCAGCCTCCAGCACCTTGATTAACACAGGATCCGGCGTGGTCTCAGGGAGGGGGGCCAGACACCGTATCAGCTTTGCTTTTGCTATCCACTCCTGTTCAAAGGATAGCTGGTTAAAGGGCAAGTTTATGGTAAATATGTGGACAGCGTGTCCAGGCACAGGACTACTTACTTGAGTATCCGGGCGATTGCAGCTCAAGCCTGCGTCCTCGGTCAAGTCTGGACACATCTATTGTGATCCGAAGAACAGTTTATACATCTCCACGGGCGTCGCGCCCATGAAGTGTTGGAGAGCTCGCGGTCCCTCCGGATTGAATTCCCACAGGCGGAGGGGGCGATGTTTGCAGGGCAGAAGGCGTCGAATCAGCATGACCTGCGCCTCTACAACCAGATTGATCTCCCTCTCTTGGAGGTCTCGAATACATCCCTGCAATAATGGCACATCCTTGGACAGCCCCCAGTCAAGCCCTTTGTTGACCCATGACGCCAGCCGTTGTGGGGGGCCCGAGCGAAAGGCAGGCGGCGCCACCCATCTGGTGCCCCTGGGAGCGGTGATGTAGAACCACTCCTGTTGCCACAAACCGAGCTCCTTTTGAAAACAGCCCTCGGGCCACAGAGCGTTGGCTCCCTTGCTTATAACTGCCCCTCCGCACTCTGCCTGCCGCTCCTCGATCATCTTCGGCTCCAGGTTGAAGATCTTGAGCCACAATCTGAAGTGAGGAGTGGTATGGAGGAAGGCTTCGCATACAACAATGAACGATGAGATGTGGAGGATGGACTCCGGATCCAAGTCATGGAATTCCAGCCCATAATAAAACATGAGCCCCCTCACGAAGGGGTCCATCGGGAAGCCTAAACCCCGACGGAAGTGAGACACGAACACCACGCTCTCACCAGGCTCGGGAGTGGGAATAATTTGCCCTGGGGTGGGCAGCCTATGCGAAATTTCGCCGGTTAGATACCTGGCGTCTCTCAGCTTTAGCACATCTTCTTCCGTGACGGAAGAGGGCATCCACCGGCCCTGAAGGTCAGAGCCGGACATTGTCGCAGGTCCGAAGCGCCTGAATATGGAGCCTTGGGTGTTGGAACTCGGGGCGAGGGGCGGATTCGATTGAGGATTGAAGAAAAAGAACAGGCCTTGGTCTCATTATAAAGGGGTTGAATACCAAGAGCCGTCCCCATAACCGTTTGGGACTCGCCTTCGATGGAGGGAGCGAGCCAACGGGCGCGGTTGGGTTACCCACGTCCTTATTGATGAGAATCCTGGAATAAGGGGACACGATCTCTACTTTGATAAGACATGCCAAGGAAACCGCTTCGCTAAACGCGCTGAGGTGGAACAATAAAAATGATTCGAGTAAAGGCTTGGCCGTGGTGTGATGTCATATCACGAAATACATCAGCAGATCGAACTTGTGTGAATATTATTCTCTCTACGGTAGAAAGTGGAATTTATTTTGCAGAGCCGGACACTATCCTGGTGTTCACAATCTTCTATGAATTATTCGGAGGAGGAACCCGCCTTGCAATGCCGAAGACAATATGCGTGCCGGACTCGTCGTCATTGAAACCTGGTTCAGGGGCTACTGAGGGAGTCCTGGACTAGGGGGTGTCCGGATAGCCGAACTATCATCATTGGCCAGACTCCAAGACTATGAAGATACATGATTGAAGACTTCGTCCCGTGTCCGGATGGGACTTTCCTTGGCGTGGAAGGCAAGCTTGGCGATACGTATATGTAGATCTCCTACCATTGTAACCGACTCTGTGTAACCCTAGCCCTCTCTAGTGTCTATATAAACCAGAGGGTTTTAGTCCGTAGGACGAACAACAATCATACCATAGGCTAGCTTCTAGGGTTTAGCCTCCTTGATCTCGTGGTACATCTACTCTTGTACTACCCATATCATCAATATTAATCAAGCAGGAGTAGGGTTTTACCTCCATCGAGAGGGCCCGAACCTGAGTAAAAATATCGTGTCCCTTGTCTCCTGTTACCATCCGTCTAGATGCACAGTTCGGGACCCCCTACCCGAGATCCGCCGGTTTTGACGCCGACAGGACGCGTGACAAAGCTTCGGCTGATACTACGTCGTCGAGGCCCATATCTATTCTTCCGTGGTGGTTAGTGCGTAAATTCCAAAGGCCAACTCAGAACAAATACCCAAACCATAGTGTATTATTAGCTTGCGGAGACGAGCAGAGACTCATGATAATGTGACCCCATCACCCCATCTCGAGGAAATACGGCAAGGGCAACCCAGCCCACTCGAGGGCTGCCTGACTTCCCGGCCATGCCTCGTAACCATCTTGCAGGTGCTCTCCGGGCCCGCCCGACTTTCCCAAAGGTCTCAAGTAATGAAAGGTAACTGTGTGTCTAAACATCAAGGGGAAAACCCAAGGATTCCCACTCGATGTAATCATCAAGGTGAACGTAAGAGGAACCACCCTCGAGGTTCACACTTGAGGGGTTGCAATGACAGAGCCGTATCAGGAATGGTGAAGGAGGAACCACCCTCGTTGACCATGATCGAATAGCTACACTACAGAGTTGTTATCGGGAGTGCGTTGTGAGGTCTCACCCTCGGCACTCGATAGTAGCTCTGCAGAATCGAGCGACAAAAGGGGCGTGAGATGATGTGAGGTGTCGGGCTCTGGTCATCGATCACATTGATCGAGTCGTCGATGATGAAGCAGGGGCAACAAGGACAAGGTGGGGGTCACTGATGGATCTCTAACCAACCTATACTAAGCAGTTTAGGATAAGCAGGTAAGGTACAACAGCTGGTACAAAAGCAGGCTATGCATCAGAATAGGAGCAATCAATAACAGTAGCAAAATCGAATGCAAGCATGAGAGAATGGAATGGGTGATATCGGGATGATCAAAGGGGGGGGGGGCTTGCCTGGTTGCTCAGACAAGAAGAAGGTATCATCGTCGACGTACTCGATCACAGGGGCATCAGTAGCGACCTCGGGGTCTACCAGAGAGAAGAGGGGGGAGAAACAGTAAATACATAGCAAGCAAGTGCATAACAAGACATAACATGGAAAAACGCAGCGCTAGGAGTGTTCTAACGCAGTGCTACACGATACCGGCGAAGAGGGATAACATCCGGAAAGTTTTCCCGGAGTTAGGCATTTTCAGACAGATGAAACAGAGGGGGAAAGTTGCATGTTCTCTATGCTAGGGATGCATGGCGGACGAACGGACCATGTATTCGGATTTGTCTCGTCGTTCTGAGCAACTTTCATGTATAAAACTTTTTCATCCGAGTTACGGATTATTTTCTATGATTTTTCAAAGATTTAAACAATACTCTGAATTTGTTATTAATTCGAAATTAAATAGCTAAAATGCTGTGTGCACCCAGATCTGTGTACACATAGGTGTACCAGAGGCTGACAGTTGGGCCAGTGGGCCCCAGTTGAGCAGTCAATGTTTGACTGGTCAACAGGGCGTGGGGCCCCCTGTCATTGTCTGTCTCATTAACTAACTAGTTAATTTAGTCTAACTAGATTATTAGGCTAATTAATCCCGAGTTAATTAAGTTAATAAATTTTTAATTAATTAATTAACTAATTTATTTATTATTATTATTATTGAAACATATATATTTTTAATCCAGGGCGCTGGGGGCCCAGTGGTCAGTGGCCCATAGGCCAAGCCACAGGGGCGGGTTAGCGGGCATGGCTTAACGGGCAGGCGCTCGCGGAGCTGTAGCCTGCCGGGGGGGGCGAGGCCGCCGGCGATTGTGGGGGCGAGGCTGCCGGCAAGCGACGGTGCTGGGCCGGCCACACGACAGGCGAAGAGGCCCCGGGCGTGGCCATGGCTAGGCACACGCGGCGGGGGGGGCAAGCGGGCGCGGCCGTTGACGGCTAGGGGTCGCGCCCTTGCTGGCCGGAGCAAGATGGCGGGGAGGAGGAGAGGTGGGGCGGAACACCAGCCGCGGCGTCGGCACCGCAGGCGAGGCCAGGGGCGGGCGTGCGGATCCAGCGAGGTCATGAGGCGGCGGGCGTGGGCCGGCTTGGTTGGGCGGCGGCCAGGAGCAGGTGCACGCGGGGCCGTCCGGCGCGATGGCGCGGGCAACGACAGTGGCGCGGGGCTGCCGCGGAAGAGGCGGGTGAGGCAGGGGAGGCGGCCAGCGGTGGCGGTGGCGCGTTGCAGAGGAGGTTGGCGGGCAAGCGGGCGAACGCGCTGGGCGCAGCGGCGCAGCACAGCAGACGCGGCACAGGGGGCGGAACGCGTGGGCGCGGCGAGCGATACGAGCGCCGACGGCCGGGGGGAACTAGGCCATTGGCCGCAGCTGGAGCACGAACACGTCGGTGGCATCTATGGCTACCACGGGAGAGTACGGAGAGAGTAAGGAGGTGGTTCTCACGACGGAGCTGTAGGGGTCTGGCAGCGGGCTCGTTGGAGCCGTTGGGGAGTAGGATGGGGACGGTTGCATTCCAGCGGTGAGGCGGCGTCAGCGTGGTCGACAAGCGACGGGCGCGGCATCAGCAAGTGTCGACCGACGAGGGGGAGGCGACAGGGGCACGAGGGAGGAGCTGTGAGGCGTCCGGCGAGGGGGGGATCTCCGGGCGGCGGATGGTGTTGGGGAACGTAGCAGAAATTCAAAATTTTCTACGCATCACCAAGATCAATCTATGGAGATTCTAGCAACAAGAGAGAGGGGAGTGTATCTTCATAGCCTTGAAGATCGCGATGCGGAAGCGTTACAAGAACGCGGTCGGTGGACTCGTTCACGAAGCGATTCAGATCGCGGCCGAATCCGATCTAAGCACCGAACAACGGTGCCTCCGCGTTCAACACACATGCAGCCCGGTGACGTCTCCCGTGCCTTGATCCAGCAAGGAGGGAGGGAGAGGTTGGGGAAGACTCCGTCCAGCAGCAGCACAATGGTGTGGTGGTGATGGAGGAGCGTGGCACTCCAGCAGGGCTTCGCCAAGCATTGCGAGAGACGAGGAGGGAGAGGGCTGCGCCAGGGGAAGGGTTAAGCTACCATGCGCCTCCCCACTATATATAGGGGTGGAGGGGGCTGGTTTCTTGCCCTCCAAGTCCATTGGGGCGTTGGCAAAGGTGGGAGGAAAGAAATCCCATCATTTCCTTCCCCACTGATTGTTATCCCCCTTTTTTAGGGATCTTGATCTTATCCCTTCGGGATATGATCTTATTCCTTCTAAGGGGGGATCTTGGTGCACCTTGACCAGGGGTGTGGGGCCTTGCCCCCACTACCCACGTTCATGTGGGTCCCCCCATGCAGGTGGGCCCCACTCCGGAACCTTCTAGAACCTTCCCGGTACAATACCGAAAAATCCCGAACATTTTCCGGTGGCCAAAATAGGACTTCCCGTATATAAATCTTTACCTCTGGACCATTCCGGAACTCCTCGTGACGTCCGGGATCTCATCCGGGACTCCGAACAACATTCGGTAACTGCACACTAATTCCCATAACAACTCTAGCGTCACCGAACCTTAAGTGTGTAGACCCTACGGGTTCGGGAATCATGCAGACATGACCGAGACAGCTCTCTGGCCAATAACCAACAGCGGGATCTAGATACCCATGTTGGCTCCCACATGTTTCACGATGATCTCATCGGATGAACCACGATGTCAACGATTCAAGCAATCCCGTATACAATTCCCTTTGTCAATCGGTACGTTACTTGCCCGAGATTCGATCGTCGGTATCTCAATACCTTGTTCAATCTCGTTACCGGCAAGTAACTTTACTCGTTCCGTAATGCATCATCCAATGACTAACTACTTAGTCACATTGAGCTCATTATGATGATGCATTACAGAGTGGGCCCAGAGATACCTCTCCGTCACACGGAGTGACAAATCCCAGTCTCGATTCGTGCCAACCCAACAGACACTTTCGGAGATACCCGTAGTGCACCTTTATAGCCACCCAGTTACGTTGTGACGTTTGGCACACCCAAAGCATTCCTACGATATCCGGGAGTTGCACAATCTCATGGTCTAAGGAAATGATACTTGACATTAGAAAAGCTTTTAGCAAACGAACTGCACGATCTTGTGCTATGCTTAGGATTAGGTCTTGTCCATCACATCATTCTCCTAATGATGTGACCCCGTTATCAATGACATCCAACGTCCATGGTCAGGAAACCATAACCATCTATTGATCAACGAGCTAGTCAACTAGAGGCTCACTAGGGACATGTTGTGGTCTATGTATTCACACATGTATTACGGTTTCCAGTTAATACAATTATAGCATGAACAATAGACAATTATCATGAACAAGGAAATATAATAATAACCATTTTATTATTGCCTCTAGGGCATATTTCCAACAGTCTCCCACTTGCACTAGAGTCAATAATCTAGTTCACATCACTATGTGATCGTAATGAATCCAACACCCATGGGGTTTGATCATATCTCGCTTGTGAGAGAGGTTATTAGTCAATGGGTTTGAACCTTTCAGATCCATGTGTGCTTTACAAATCTCTACGTTATCTTGTAGATGCAGCTACCACGCACTATTTGGAACTATTCCAAATAATTGTTCTACTATATGAATCCGGTTTACTATTCAGAGTCATCCATATTAGTGTCAAAGTTTGCATCGACCTAACCCTTTACGACGAACTATTTTACCACCTCCATAATCGAGAAAAATTCCTTAGTCCACTAGTCACTAAGGATAACTTTGATCGCTGTCCTGTGATCCATTTCTGGATCACTCTTGTACCCATTGACTGACTCATGGCAAGGCACACTTCAGGTGCAGTACACAGCATAGCATACTGTAGAGCCTACTTCTAAAGCATAGGGGACGACCTTCGTCCTTTCTCTCTCTTCACCCGTGGTCAGGTCTTGAGTCTTACTCAATACCCACACCTTATAACACATCCAAGAACTCCTTTTGTGCCGATCTATTTTGAACTCCTTCAAAATCTTGTCACGGTGCGTATTCATTTGAAAGTACTATCAAGCGATTTTTGATCTATCCTTATAGATCTTGATGCTCAATGTTCAAGTATCTTAATCCAGGTTTTCCATTGAAAAACACTTTTCAAATAACCCTATATGCTTTCTAGAAATTCTACATCATTTCCGATCAACAATATGTCAACAACATATACTCATCAGAAATGCTATAGTGCTCCCACTCACTTCTTTGGAAATACAAGTTTCCAATAAACTTCGTATAAACCGAAAATCTTTGATCATCTCATCAAAGCATATATTACAACTCCGAGATGCTTACTCCAATCCTTAGAAGGATTGCTGGAGCTTTGCATACTTGTTAGCATCTTTTAGGATTGACAAAACCTTCTGGTTGTATCACATACAACCTTTCCTCAAGAAAATCATTGAGGAAACAATGTTTTGACATCCTATCTGCAAGATTTCATAAATAATGCAGGAACTGCTAATATAATTTCAACAGACTCTTAGCATCGCTACGAGTGAGAAAGTCTCATCATAGTTGACTCCTTGAACTTGTCGGAAAACATCTTAATGACAAGTCAAGCTTTCTTAATGGTGATACTTACCATCATTGTCCGTCTTCCTTTTAAAATCCATCTGTACCCAACAGCCTTATGACCATCAAGTAGTTCTTCCAAAGTCTATACTTTGGTTTCATACATGGATCCTCGCTCGGATTTTATGGCCTCGAGCCATTCATCGGAATCCGGGCCGACCATCGCTTCTCCATAGCTCGTAGGTTCATTGTTATCTAGCAACATGACCTTCAAGACAGGATTACTGAGGGAGTCCTGGACTAGGGGGTGTCCGGATAGCCGAACTATCATCATTGGCCGGACTCCAAGACTATGAAGATACAAGATTGAAGACTTCGTCCCGTGTCCGGATGGGACTTTCCTTGGCGTGGAAGGCAAGCTTGGCAATACGGATATGTAGATCTCCTACCATTGTAACCGACTTTGTGTAACCCTAGCCCTCTCCGGTGTCTATATAAACCGGAGGGTTTTAGTCCGTAGGACGAACAACAATCATACCATAGGCTAGCTTCTAGGGTTTAGCCTCATTGATCTCGTGGTAGATCTACTCTTGTACTACCCATATCATCAATATTAATCAAGCAGGAGTAGGGTTTTACCTCCACCGAGAGGGCCCGAACCTGGGTAAAAACATCGTGTCCCTTGTCTCCTGTTACCATCCGCCTAGACGCACAATTCGGGACCCCCTACCCGAGATCCGCCGGTTTTGACACCGACATTGGTGCTTTCATTGAGAGTTCCTCTGTGTCGTCGCCATCAGGAAGGATGCCCTGTCCCGTCTTCAAAGACAGCACCGTACCTGAAGGAGCTTTGGTCGTTGGCCAAACTCTCCGGCTAGGAGGTTTTCTCATGACCGCCTGTTCGGCCGCCGCGCCGACGATGACTTCTCGAGTCATCAAAAGTAATCTTCACGTCAACTCGGAACTCTCCGAGCAACTAGATCCAATGGAGCTCTCCTCCTTAAACGAGCTCTTGGATCGCATCGCTGCCCTGGGAGTCGCTACTGACTACGATCAGATCGGGCCTAAAACCGATCTGAGAGAGATCAACTCTCCCCAGGCTACCCACCACGTCGCTGTGGTAGAGGAACAGTGCGGCGACTCTTCTTCCATATTAAGGACTAGTTATGTCCGGATTCCTGACCCCTCCATGCCGGATTCCCGCGGAGGGACAGGCGTCGATCAAACCCTGAACCTAAAGTCAGGCAGCTGGCGGGATTCATTGGACAATACCCAAAAACCCAAGCTCCAAGGTTTGGAAACCTTTCGGGCCTTAAGCCTTAGATTGGACGGGGTTTCGAATCCAAAAACACCCGTCCAACCAAACATAAGCGATTTATCCCGAATCCGGCAAGAGCCCACTGAAACAGTACACCATTACTGGGCCGGATTTCTCCTGGTCATGGACAGGATAAAGGACTGTCGTGAGGAAAGTGCAATTGCAATCTTTTGCAATAATTGCACGGACAAGGGAATCATGAACGCCATAAGTCGTTGCGAAATTACACGCTTCGCCGATTTGGCATCCATAGTACGAAAGTACTATGCGATGGAGAGTTCCTGGAAAACCGAAACCATGTTTTGGGACAATCCGGCTCCAAATACAACCCTGTTCCGAAATAAAAGGGTGCATCACATTCAGGCACCTGGGTTAAAAACCAAAAAACAAAAACCCCCTAAAGGGCATGGAACCGTACTGGAGGGATGGCTCAGCGGACCCTGCAAAATTCATAGTACAGAGGGCACCACTCCAACACATAGCCTTCGAGCATGTTGGATACTATGGCAGGTGGCCAAAATTGGCGAAGAGCTTCTAGCTCCAGAGAACCAGCCCAGCAATACCAGTACGGTATTAATAGTCTTCGAGACTGTCGCATCAAATAATATGTGGAAACGAACACTCCGCGGCCTCGCCGAAGTCTACCAAGTAGCAACAGTAAATCCATGGAGTGACATGGCTATTACCTTTAATGCCAGTGACGAACCTAAATTCCGAACAGCCCGAGCACCAGCCGCATTGGTCCTCAGTCCAATAGTGGACGGCTTTCGCCTTACTAAGGTACTCATGGATGGCGGCAGCGGATTAAACCTCATTTACGAGGAAACCCTTCGAAAAATGGAAGTAGACCGGAGCCGCATTGAGCAAAGCAGCACAACCTTCAGAGGAATAATCCCTAGTCGGGAAGCATGCTGCACAGGAAAAATCACACTGGATGTAGTGTTCGGCTCGCCGGACAACTACAGGTCCGAGGAGGTCACGTTCCATGTGGCCCCGTTCAGCAGCGGATATCACGCTTTATTAGGACGAGAGGCATTCACAATTTTTCAAGCTATACCCCATTACGGGTACATGAAGCTCAAAATGCCCGGGCCCAACAGAATCATCACCCTTGCTAGTGATCCGGACGTAGTGTTCCGAGCCGAAAACAAGACGGCCGCACTAGCCCTAGAGGCGCTCTCTGAAGCCCTAGCGGCCGAGGAACTCACAGCACTGCGCTCCACAGTGAACAGGGACGACGTGATACTTGACAAAAGATCCAAGTCCACCTCTTTTAAGCCAGCGGACGAAATAGTCAAATTCCAGGTCCATCCAACGGACCACACAAAGACGGCCTCCATTGGGGCACAATTAAACCCCGATGTAGACGCCGCATTACGAGAATTCCTACAGGAAAATTGGGACATTTTTGCCTAGCACCCTTCAGACATGCCAGGAATCCCACGGTGGCTGGCCGAGCACAGCCTAAATATCCTAAAAGGATTCAAGCCAGTCAAGCAGACTCTTCGGCGATTTTCCAAACCCAAAAGATAGGCAATGTGAGAGGAGCTAGCCAAACTATTGGAAGCCGGATTCATCAGAGACATAAAACATCCGGACTGGCTAGCAAACCTGGTGATGGTACCAAAGAAGGATAAATCCTGGTGCCTATGTGTCGACTTCAAAGACCTTAATAAGGCTTGCCCAAAGGATCCATTCCCCCTCCCGCACATCGATCAAATCATCGACGCTACCGCAGGACACGATTCACTATGCTTAGGAGAAAAGGCATTACCCCCTTACCGCCTCCTCCGGCGCATCGAACACTTCGAGTGGACGGATGCCGCCACGGCCGGACTCGAAGAAATCAAAGCCATATTGGCAACAAATCCGGTCCTGGCCGCGCCCAACTTGGGCGAACCAATGTTATTATATATCGCGGCAACACATCAAGTTGTAAGCGCGGTGCTCGTCGTCGAACGAGAAACGAACGGAAACAAGTTCCCCCTTCAAAAGCCTGTTTACTACATGTCCACTATCCTAACTCCATGCAAGTCCTGGTATCCACATCCACATTACCAGAAGATAGCGTACGCGGTGTTCATGGCATCCCGGAAGCTGCGACACTACTTCCAAGAGTGTTCGATAACAGTAGCCTCCGAAGTACCCCTTAATGACATTATAAACAACCGCGATGCGACTGGCCGGATTGCAAAATGGGCCATCGAGCTCCTCCCATTCGACATAACCTATAAGCCATGGTGAGCTATCAAGTCGCAGGTTTTGGCTGACTTCATCGCCGAATGGACTGAAGCCGAACTCCCTAAAGAGTACGGCGCATATTCCAATTGGATCATGCACTTCGACGGCTCCAAAATGTTGGCTGGCCTGGGGGCTGGCGTCGTCCTAACGTTCCCAAGCGGAGACACAGTCCAATACATACTCCAGATAATGTACACGGACTCCAACAATGCAGCCGAATACGAGGCCCTTCTACATGGTCTCCGGATGGCAATCTCCATGGGCATTCAACGCCTAGAGGTCCACGGGGATTCAAACCTCGCAATATCCCAAATAAATGGAGACTTTGACGCCAAGGATCCGAAAATGGCAGCCTACCGCAACGCCGTCTTAAAAATGTCAGCTCGGTTCGAAGGACTCGAATTCCACCATATAGCCCAGGACAATAACCAGGCGGCCGACGAGTTGGCACGCATCGGCGCAAAGCGCGACGCCGTCCCTCCCAACATCTTCCTGGAGCGGCTTTTCAAGACATCCGTACTATGGGAAGGGGAGTCCAGAAACAACAACCCAGAACCAACCGCACCGCCCAACACCGAACACTCTGACACAATCGGCGGCTCTGCCAATGAAATAACACCTTCAGCCCACGAAATAATGGCAGTCATTGCCCCATGGATGGAACCATTCCTAGCCGACTTAACTAGGCAGGAACTTCCCGAAGACCAAAACGAGGCCCGTTACATAGTGCGGCGATCTAAAGCCTACAAGGTCCATGAGGGAGAGCTTTATAAGAAAAGCACAACCGGAGTCCTTCAAAGGTGCATCTCCGAAGAGGAAGGGCGAAATCTTCTGGCTGAAATTCACGCTGGACTCGGTGGGCACCATGCCGCAGCCCAGGCCCTGGTAGGCAAGGCCTTCCGTACAGGATTTTATTGGCCGACTGCCCGGGCAGATGCTCAGGACTTAGTCCAACGATGTGTTGGTTGCCAGCTCTTTGCTAATCAAAGCCACATGCCACCCACCACCCTCAAAACTATACCCATCACCTGGCCGTTCACGGTCTGGGGGCTTGACATGGTTGGACCTCTTAAAGGAGGAACCCACAAGCAAAAATACCTATTGGTCATGGTGGACAAATTCGCCAAATGGATAGAGGCCAAGCCAGTTAAGACGGCCGAATCCGGGCCTGTGATAGACTTCATATCTGGGGTAGTACACCGCTACGGCGTCCCCCATAGCATCATCACTGATAACGGCACGAACTTCACGGCCGACGAGGTTAAACTCTAGTGCAAAAACATGGGCATCAAGCTCGACTACACTTCAGTCTATCACCCTCAAACTAACGGTCAAGTCGAACGAGCAAACAGTCTAATCATGAGCGGCATCAAACCCAGACTAGTGCGGTCCCTCAAGGAATCTAACACGCACTAGGTAGAGGAGCTTGACTCTGTACTCTGGGGGCTGCGGACCACGCCAAATCATACTACCGGATTCACACCATTTTTTATGGTATATGACGCAGAGGCAGTTTTGCCCTGTGACATAATTCATGACTCACCTCGCGTGCGCATGTACAAAGAAAGAGAAGACGAGCTGGATCGGCAGGACAGTTTGGACGCCTTAGAGGAGGAGCGTGATGTGGCAAAAGCTCGTCCCGCATTCTATCAACAGCAGGCTCGAAGATATCAAAGCAGAGAAGTATGGGCCAAAACTTACAATGTTGGCGAACTAGTTCTACGCCTGCCGGACAAGAAAAAGGACAAACTCAAGCCCAAATGGGAAGGTCCCTTCATCATCGACCAAGTCCTGACCGGCGGAGCATACCGTCGTCTCGGATAACCGACTAGAGCCGAACCCATGGAACGCAGCCCGTCTTCAAAGATTTTACGCCTAGCGCCGGACTCCGAGTTCGTCTCCTTTCTCCCACTACATTTTATACTTTAGTTGTCCTTTATTTCTCTCCTTCTCCCTCCCCCTTTCTCATTGCCTTCGAAGGCTCGCCTGCGCATTGATCGCACACACTTGACGTGC
The DNA here is from genome assembly GCA_963921465.1 of Triticum timopheevii. Classification (NCBI taxonomy): domain Eukaryota; kingdom Viridiplantae; phylum Streptophyta; class Magnoliopsida; order Poales; family Poaceae; genus Triticum; species Triticum timopheevii. The sequence goes on along the minus strand of OY997266.1, from coordinate 24,385,258 downwards.
TACTCGCACTCATTATACATGGGGGCTTCTTTAACAGAAGCTTATACGGGCCTTATGCCCAACACGTGTGTCACACTTCCGCATGTACCTTTTATTCACAATTATATGCATCGATATGACTTAAGTTTTGGCCAAGCTGGGTTGCCTGGCTCCTTTGCTTACCCCTACGTTCCCGATTGTTCGGCTAGGAGGTAAAGGGAGCACCTCTGCGATTGTTACTGCCGGGTCAGCCGGATGTGTACCTCAGACTGGGTGAAGCCGAAAGCTAGCGTTCTTAAGGGAATATTCGGTCGGTGAACTGAAAGATGATTTCTTACCTATTTATTTATATGCCCCCAGATGCTTTTCTGCTTTTTTCACAGTCCGGACATGCACTTTAGGGCGTGCCTCCCAGGGAAAGGAACCCCTAACGGAACTATTCTCCCTGGAAGATGTTTCTTACTAACCATGTAATATAACATAACTTGTTGGGCACTTGTCTGATAAAGCACTAATGACCCCTACGCCTGGTCTCCATGCATGCTCCGGTTTTTACATAACCGCGAGGGTATTCGGACACACTCCGGACTGTCGGGTCCCGAGGTTGAAGCGAAAAGGTCCGCAATGACAAACGATCTACAATCCGGCTAGAAGGCATTTTTCATGTCGGTTCAAATTACATAGTCAAGCTGACTGATGGTATTCCTCTTCGATACCATCTAATAAACTGTCTAGTTTACAGTCCCGCTGTGAATACTTCGCGGCCAACTCTACTTGGTCGTACACCAAGCTCACAGGGATCTCCTTTCCATCAGGCCCCACAGGTCCGACCTCGGCCATGTGGTTCGGGTCAGCCTTCGCATACCGTGTCTTCACCATGGCCTAGGCCTCCCTAGCGCCTTGACGGCATGCCGATATCTTCCACAACCGGAAGCGCCGCCGTGCTCCCTGAAGCTTCTCCGCAAGCTCTCCAAGACCTTCGGGCAGGGACATGGAAGGCCACAAGGCCTGGGCAACTCTGCTCATCACCTACCGAACTCGTTCGTGCAGTTACAGTAGCTCGGGAAGTAGGTCACCCGTTGAAACGGCCATTTCCTCCGCAGGACGACCTATGAGCACGCCTACAGATATATTTCTGTCAATCGACTTCCTCGCCGAACTCTTCTTTTCAAAAAAGTTTGCTCAAGCACTTACTATAAATGCCGCGACGAAGCCGCCGATTCTCCTTCACAGAGTCAAACAGCTGGGCCCAAACATCTTTTAGTTCCTCGCACAGCTGGGTGTTGGCATCTTGGAGTTTGTTCCTCTCTTGCTGCACCCTCATAAGCACCTTCTCGCCGGCCTTCAGTTGGCGTAGTAGTTGTTGCTTGTCCAGATCTAGTCCGGCACCATCTGCAATATTATTGTCAGACTTATACACACGCCGCACTTCACAAACTATTTATCTTTCGAAGTATGTATTACCAGAGGGGGTCTCTGTGGCTCCCCCTGCGGCGGCTAGTGCGGCCTCAAGTTGGGCCTTGCACTCTTGAAGCTCCTGGGACAGGTGGGTATTCTTCTCCGTAAGTACCTGCATAACAAATGATCCTTAAATCATTTATTATAACTATTTTAAGTCTCGTGGGCTACTGGCATATATAACTGTCAAAATTCCTCACCCGTATGTCTTTCACATATTGCTCGGTGGCTCTGGCTAGACCATCTTGAGCAGCACGGAGGTGCGCATCACCCGAATTAAAGGCATTTAACGCCTCGGGGGAGAAGCATGCGTCACGAAGAACTGTCCGGCGGCGCCTGTGATTCATGGCGCTCTCCACCTCAGATCTGGTGGCGGACGACCTGTCGGCGTCCTCTGTTGGAGGAGCACCCGACGTGCGCCTTGCGTTCGCCTCCCCCTCCGGACCTGGTGTTGGAGCCTGGCCGGTGGAGGCTGGATTGGCAACCTCTCCGGGCACAGTCCGGCGAGCGCTCTTTCTCCTGAAAAAACCACGAGCGTTAGTATGCCTTCCAGGAATCTTTTCCGGAAACATGGGGGCGCGCCATACCGTTGTGGCAACGTCTCGATTCGCGCCACACCTCTTTTCCGCCTGCTGGGCCGAGCTGCCCCTTGTTGGTCAGCCGCCGCAGGTTTGGCTTCCCGCCTCAAAGGCACCTCCTGCGAACCACCATTGGTATACGGTGGTTAGAAATAAGCATGGATGAGTAGTGGTATCAGGACTCCGATCACAGTTACCTGGGAAATCGGAGATATCCCGGGGTAGTCGACTGTAATGGGGACCAGAGCATTGTCGATGCTAAGTTGGTGGAACACCCCATTGATCAGCTCCACCTCTATGTCCGGATCCTCTTCGGAGGCCGGATCAAGGGATTGTTCTGGATCCTCTGGTTGTGGAGCCAGGCTGTGTATATCCTCTACGGCCTGGCGCAGTTCCTGCGTCGAAATTACAAAGTGAGACACTTAACTTTGGGAATATGGATCGGATAGACAAACGTCCGCTTACCCAGCTCCGAGGGTTGTTCACGAAAAATCCATTCAATGGACTAGCACGGAGGAAGTCCTCCTCCCCCTTGTACAAGCCGGACAAGATCTTCACCAGATCGGCAACCGATCCCGGCCCCTTGCGGCCATGACGGGTGGCATCATCCTCCCCGTTGAAATCCCACATGGGGTGGCCCCTATATTGGAGCAGCTGCACCCCTCGCATGATGCATGTGGCCATGACTCCAATCATGGTTAATCCGGAATGGGCCAATAACCTTATTCGGCCCATCAGATATTGAACGTCCCTATCATTCTCCCGTTGAGGGCTCCGCGGGCGCCAACTCAGGCGTTTCTTCAGAGGAGCGTTGCTGAACTCCGGGAGGCCGATCCGAACTGGGTCCGGTAGCGGGGCGTCTTCCATATAAAACCATTCTGAAGGCCAGTCTTTGGATGCCTTCTTTGGGGTTCCGGATAGATATCCGGTCCCGGCGATGCGCCATAGTTCGGCTCCGCCCACTTGATATATCGACCCCTCGTGAGAATGGGGTACGAGGCAGAATAATCTCTTCCACAACGCAAAATGGGCCTCGATGCCCAAGAACAACTCGCAAAGGGCCACGAAACCTGTGATGTGCAGGATAGAGGCAGGCGTAAGATGATGAAGCTGGAGCCCATAGAACTCTAGGAGCCCCCGGAGAAACGGATGTATGGGAAATCCGAGTCCTCTTATTAAATAAGGGACGAAGCATACCCGCTCTCCTTTGGAGGGATTGGGGACACTCTCCGCCTGCTTCCCGCCCTTGTAGGTGGCAAGTCCGGCTCGAACCAGAACCATGAAGGCCGGGGGAAGAAATCCCTCGGTTTGGAGCATCACCAGCTCACTATGCGGGACCGAGCATCTCCCCCAATCTCCTGGCTGAGGGCTGGGAGCGCGAGAGGAGGAGCCGCGTCAACTGTCCATGATGGAATGGATTTTTGGTCAGAGGCGCTCCGATGAATGCTCGCGAAAGGAGGATGGTGTGATTCGGATCTAGATCCTCGCCTCTCTTTATAGGCAGCTCATTCGCGCAGCTAGGGGGTGGAATGTAAAAATACCCTGGCTTTTCGCATTCGTACGACACGTGGAAGATGGACATTATTGGACGTGGAAGCCAAGGAGCGCAGCATTTATAAAGAGCTGGACACCGTTCGGTGAGTACATGGAATTTGGAGGAGAACCCGTCTTGCAATGCCGAAGATAACATGCGCACCAGACTCGTCGTCATTGAAGCCTGGTTCGGGGGCTACTGAGGGAGTCCTGGACTAGGGGGTGTCCGGATAGCCGAACTATCATCATTGGCCGGACTCCAAGACTATGAAGATACAAGATTGAAGACTTTGTCCCGTGTCCGGATGGGACTTTCTTTGGCTTGGAAGGCAAGCTAGGCAATACGGATATGTAGATCTCCTACCATTGTAGCCGACTCTGTGTAACCCCCCTCTCCGGTGTCTATATAAACCGGAGGGTTTTAGTCCGTAGGATGAACAACAATGATACCATAGGCTAGCTTCTAGGGTTTAGCCTCATTGATCTCATGGTAGATCTACTCTTGTACTACCCATATCATCAATATTAATCAAGCAGGAGTAGGGTTTTACCTCCACCGAGAGGGCCCGAACCTGGGTAAAAACATCGTGTCCCTTGTCTCCTGTTATCATCCGCCTAGACGCACAGTTCGGGACCCCCTACCCGAGATCCGCCGGTTTTGACACCGACAATTACCGCACCACTCTAAAGCAGTACACGTCCTTGTCGACCTACGAGGTTTGGTAGTGACTTGATCCGAAGTTTCATGATCACTATCATCAGCTTCCATTTCAACTAGTGTAGGCGCCACAAGAACAACTTCCTGTGCCCTGCTACACACTAGTTGAAGTGACGGTTCAATAACCTCATCAAGTCTCCACCATCCTCCCACTCAATTCTTTCGAGAGAAACTTTTTCTCGAGAAAGGACCCGATTCTAGAAACAATCCCTTTTGCTTCCGGATCTGAGACAGGAGGTATACCCAACTATTTTTGGGTGTCCTATGAAGATGCATTTATCCGCTTTGGGTTCGAGCTTATCAGCCTGAAACTTTTTCACATAAGCGTCGCAGCCCCAAACTTTATAAGAAATGACAGCTTAGGTTTCTCTAAACCATAGTTCATACGGTGTCATCTTAATGGAATTGTGTGGTGCCCTATTAAAGTGAATGCGGTTGTGTCTAATGCCTAACCCATAAACGATAGTGTTAATTCGATAAGAGACATCATGGTATGCACCATATCCAATAGGGTGCAGCTACGATGTTCGGACACACCATCACACTATGGTGTTCGAGGCGATATTAGTTGGGAAACAATTTCCACAATGTCTTAATTGTGTGCCAAACTCGTAACTCAGATATTTATCTCTATGATCATATCATAGACATTGTATCCTCTTGTCACGATGATCTTCAACTTAACTCTGAAATTACTTGAACCTTTCAATAATTCAGATTTGTGTTTCATCAAGTAAATATACTAAGAATCTACTCAAATCATCTGTGAAGTAAGAGCATAACGATATTCACTGCGTGCCTCAGCACTCATTGGATTGCACACATCAAATGTATTACTTCCAACAAGTTCCTCTCTTGTTCCATCTCACTGGAAACGAGGCCTTTCAGTCATCTTGCCCATGTGGTATGATTTGCATGTCTCAAGTGATTCAGAAACAAGTGAGTCCAAACGATCCATCTGCATGGAGTTTCTTCATGCGTATATACCAATAGACGTGGTTCGCATGTCTCAGTCTTTTCAAAAACGAGTGAGTCCAAATATCCATCAATATGGAGCTTCTTCATGCGTTTTATACCAATATGACTTAAGTGGCAGTGCCACAAGTATGTGGTGCTATCATTACTATCTTATATCTTTTGGCACGAACATGTGTATCAATACGATCGAGATTCAATAAACCATTCATTTTAGGTGCAAGACCGTTGAAGGTATTGTTCAAATAAATAGAGTAACCATTATTCTCCTTAAATGAATAACCGTATTGCGATAAACATAATCCAATCATGTTTATGCTCAACGCAAACACCAAATAACAATTATTTAGGTTTAACACCAATCTCGATGGTAGAGGGAGCAGGCGATGCTTGATCACATCAACCTTGGAAACACTTCCAACACACATCGTCATCTCACCTTTAGCTAGTCTCCGTTTATTCCGTAGCTCTTTTATTAGGAGTTACTAACACTTAGCAACCGAACCGGTATCTTAATACCCTGGTGCTACTAGGAGTACTAGTAAAGTACACATTTAATACAATGTATATCCAATATACTTCTGTCAACCTTGCCAGCCTTCTCATCTACCAAGTATCTAGGGTAGTTCTGCTTCAGTGATCGTTCCCTCATTACAGAAGCACTTAGTCTCGGGTTTGGGTTCAACCTTGGGTTTCTTCACTAGGGCAGCAACTGATTTGTCGTCTCATGAAGTATCCCTTCTTGCCCTTTCCCTTCTTGAAACTAGTTGTTTTACTAACCATCAACAATTGATGCTCCTACTCGATTTCTACTTTCCCGGTGTCAAACATCGCGAATTTCTCAAGGATCATCATGTCTATCCCTGATATGTTATAGTTCATCATGAAGCTCTAATAGCTTGGTGGTAGTGACTATGGAGAACCATCACTATCTCATCTGGAAGATTAACTCCCACTTGATTCAAGTGATTGTAGTACTCAGACAATCTGAGCACATGCTCAATGATTGAGCTTTTCTCCCTTAGTTTGCAGGTTAAGAAACTTGTCGGAGGTCTCATACCTCTTGACGTGGGCATGAGCCTGAAATCCTAATTTCAGCTCTTGGAACATCTCATATGTTCTGCAACGTTTCAAAAAATGTCTTCGCTGCCTCAATTCTAAACCGTTTAACATTACGCAGTGAACTATCATGTAGCCATCAAAACATGTATGTCAGATGTTCGCAACATCCACAAACGACACTCGAGGTTCAGCACACCGAGCGGTGCATTAAGGACATAAGCCTTCTATGCAGCAATGAGGACAATCCTCAGTATACGGACCCAGTCCGCATAATTGCTACTATCAACTTTCAACTAAAATTTTCTCTAGGAACATATCTTAAACAGTAGAACTAAAGCGCAAGCTACGACATAATTTGCAAAGTCCTTTTGACTATGTTCATGATAATTAAGTTCATCTAACGAACTCCCACTCAGATAGACATCCCTCTAGTCATCTAAGTGATACATGATCCAAGTCAACTAGGCCGTGTCCGATCATCATGTGAGACGGACTAGTCATCATTGGTGAACATCTCCATGTTGATCGTATCTACTATACGACTCATGTTCGAACTTTCGGTCTCTTGTGTTCCGAGGCCATGTCTGTACATGCTAGGCTCGTCAAGTTAACCTAAGTGTTTTGCGTGTGTAAATCTGGCTTACACCCGTTGTATGTGAACGTTAGAATCTATCACACCCGATCATCACGTGGTGCTTCGAAACAATGAACTTTCGCAACGGTGCACAGTAAGGGGGAAGACTTTCTTGAAATTTTAATGAGGGATCATCTTATTTATGCTACCGTCGTTCTAAGCAAATAAGATGTAAACATGACAAACATCACATGCAAATCATAAAGTGACATGATATGGCCAATATCATCTTGCGCCTTTGATCTCCATCTTGAGGCACGACATGATCACCTTCGTCACCGGCATGACACCATGATCTCCATCATCGTGTCTTCATGAAGTTGTCTCGCCAACTATTACTTCTACTACTATGGCTAACGGTTTAGCAATAAGGTAAAGTAATTACATGGCATTTTCAATGACACACAGGTCATACGATAAATTAAGACAACTCCTATGGCTCCTGCCGGTTGTCATACTCATCGACATGCAAGTCGTGATTCCTATTACAAGAACATGATCAATCTCATACATCACATATATCATTCATCACATTCTTTTGGCCATATCACATCACATAGCATACCCTGCAAAAACAAGTTAGACGTCCTCTAATTGTTGTTGCATGTTTTACGTGGCTGCTATGGGTTTCTAGCAAGAACGTTTCTTACCTACGCAAAAGCCACAACGGTGATATGCCAATTGCTATTTACCCTTCATAAGGACCCTTTTCATCGAATCCGATCCGACTAAACTGGGAGAGACTGGCACCCGCTAGCCACCTTTATGCAACAAGTGCATGTCAGTTGGTGGAACCTGTCTCACGTAAGCGTACGTGTAAGGTCGGTTCGGGCCGCTTCATCCCACGATGCCACCGAATCAAGATAGAACTAGTAACAGTAAGCAAATTGAACAAACCAACGCCCACAACTACTTGTGTTCTACTCGTGCATAGAATCTACGCAATAGACCTAGCTCATGATGCCACTGTTGGGGAACGTAGCAGAAATTCAAAATTTTCTACGCATCACCAAGATAAATCTATGGAGATTCTAGCAACAAGAGAGAGGGGAGTGTATTTTCATAGCCTTGAAGATCGCGATGCGGAAGCATTACAAGAACGCGGTCGGTGGACTCGTTCACGAAGCGATTCAGATCGCGGCCGAATCCGATCTAAGCACCGAACAACGGTGCCTCCGCGTTCAACACACGTGCAGCCCGGTGACGTCTCCCGTGCCTTGATCCAGCAAGGAGAGAGGGAGAGGTTGGGGAAGACCCCGTCCAGCAGCAGCACAACGGCGTGGTGGTGATGGAGGAGCGTGGCACTCCAGCAGGGCTTTGCCAAGCACTGCGAGAGACAAGGAGGGAGAGGGTTGTGCCAGGGGAAGGGTTAAGCTCCCATGCGCCTCCCCACTATATATAGGGGTGGAGGGGGCTGGTTTCTTGCCCTCCAAGTCTATTGGGGCGTTGGCAAAGGTGGGAGGAAAGAAATCCCATCATTTCCTTCCCCACCGATTGTTATCCCCCCTTTTTAGGGATCTTGATCTTATCCCTTCGGGATATGATCTTATTCCTTCTAAGGGGGGATCTTGGTGCGCCTTGACTAGGGGTGCGGGGCCTTGCCCCCACTACCCACGTTCATGTGGGTCCCCCCATGCAGGTGGGCCCCACTCCGGAACCTTCTAGAACCTTCCCGGTACAATACCGAAAAATCCCGAACATTTTCCGGTGGCCAAAATAGGACTTCCCATATATAAATCTTTACCTACGGACCATTCCGGAACTCCTCGTGACGTCCGGGATCTCATCCGGGACTCCGAACAACATTCGTTAACTGCACACTAATTCCCATAACAACTCTAGCATCACCGAACCTTAAGTGTGTAGACCCTACGGGTTCGGGAATCATGCAGACATGACCGAGATAGCTCTCTGGCCAATAACCAACAGCGGGATCTGGATACCCATGTTGGCTCCCACATGTTTCACGATGATCTCATGGGATGAACCACAATGTCAAGGATTCAAGCAATCCCGTATACAATTCCCTTTGTCAATCGGTACGTTACTTGCCCGAGATTCGATCGTCGGTATCTCAATACCTCGTTCAATCTCGTTACCGGCAAGTCACTTTACTCGTTCCGTAATGCATGATCCCATGACTAACTACTTAGTCGCATTGAGCTCAATATGATGATGCATTACCGAGTGGGCCCAGAGATACCTCTCCATCACACAGACTGACAAATCCCAGTCTCGATTCGTGCCAACCCAACAGACACTTTCGGAGATACCCGTAGTGCACCTTTACAACCAGCCAGTTAGGTTGTGACGTTTGGCACACCCAAAGCATTCCTACGGTATCCGAGAGTTGCACAATCTCATGGTCTAAGGAAATGATACTTGACATTAGAAAAGCTTTTAGCAAACGAACTACACGATCTTGTGCTATGCTTAGGATTAGGTCTTGTCCATCACATCATTCTCCTAATGATGTGACCCCGTTATCAATGACATCCAACATCCATGGTCAGGAAACCATAACCATCTATTGATCAACGAGCTAGTCAACTAGACGCTCACTAGGGACATGTTGTGGTCTATGTATTCACACATGTATTACGGTTTCCAGTTAATACAATTATAGCATGAACAATAGACAATTATCATGAACAAGGAAATATAATAATAACCATTTTATTATTGCCTCTAGGGCATATTTCCAACAGATGGTGGGTCGGGCGCGGCGTCGGGTCTACCAGATTGGCAGGGGAGGAGGCGTGGAGGACGGCGGTGGGGCGGTGCCGGGTTGGCACCGGCGGCGGGGCACGAGGCCGCGCGGTCGTCGCAGTTGGGGCGGCGGTGCTCGGGTGCCCCTGATCCCGATCTGGATCAGGGAAGGAGGCAGAGGGAGGAGTGGGCGTGGGGGAGTGGGGGCAAGTGGGGAGGGTGTGGGGGATTGAGGGGCGACTGGGCTAGGGTTTCAGGTTCGGGGAAGGGCCATATAGGCCAGGGAGGGGTGCGGGGAGTGGGCCGGCCTGGCTGGTGGCCAGGTGGGCCGAGAGGCCCAGTGGGGAGGGAGGGGCTTTCCTATTTTTCTTTTGTACCTTCTTTTACTTTAATTTTAGAGCATCTAACCATCCTGTAAAATCGTGGTTTCTCCACCAAGATTACCAAATGATTATTTGTAAAAACTTGAGCATTTTAGTTTTGACAATTGAAAACTTTTATTTTGACTTGATTTTAAATATGAATTTGAATGGAATTTGAACCAACGCGAGTTTAACAACAGTTACGGTGGTGTCATGGCGTGATTAGCAGAGGTTTACTATAGCTTAATGATCCGGGCGTCACAATTACTAAACAGAAACAAAACGCAAGGAACAAAAATAAAATTGGGTTGCCTCCCAACAAGCGCTATTGTTTAACGCCCCTAGCTTGACATAAAAACAAGAATAGATCTTGGTATTGTCATTTTTGGTATGCAATCCATAATGGCTCTCATAATAGATTCATAAGGTAATTTAATTTTCTTTCTAGGTAAGTGCTCCATGCCTTTCCTTAATGGAAATTGGAATCTAATATTTCCTTCTTTCATATCAATAATTGCACCAATCATTCTAAGGAAAGGTCTACCAAGAATAATAGGACATATAGGATTGCATTCTATATCAAGAACAATAAAATATATGGGCACATAATTCCCATTTGCAACAATAAGAACATCATTAATCCTTCCCATAGGTTTCTTAATGGTGGAATCCGCGACATGCAAATTTAAAGAACAATCATCAAATTCACGGAAACCTAACACATCACACAAAGTTTTGGGAATCGTGGAAACACTAGCACCCAAATCACACAAAGCGTAGCATCCATGATTTCTAATCTTAATTTTAATAGTAGGTTCCCACTCATCATAAATTTTTCTAGGGATAAAACCTTCTAATTCAAGTTTTTCTTCATAAGATTGCATTAAAGCATCAACGATATGTTTGGTAAAAGCCTTATTTTGATCATAAGCATGAGGAGAATTTAACACGGATTGCAATAAGGAAATACAATCCATCGAAGAGCAATTATCATAATTAAATTCCTTGAAACCCAAAATAGTGGGTTCATTGCTATCTAAAGTTTTGACCTCTTCGATCCCACTTTTACCAATTTTTGCATCAAGATCTAAAAACTCTGAATCATTGGGACGCCTTTTAACTAAAGTTGACTCATCTCCAGCCCCATCATTATCAAGATAAATATTTGAAAACAAAGATTTAGGAGACACATCAATCACTTTTAGATCTTCATCATTATTATCATGAAAACTAGAAGAACATGCTTTCACAAAGCAATCTTTTTTATCACGCATCCTAGCGGTTCTTTCTTTGCACTCATCAATGGAAATTCTCACGGCTTTGAGAGACTCATTGATATCATGCTTAGGAGGGATAGATCTAACTTTCAAAGAATCAACATCAAGAGAAATTATATCCACGTTCCTAGCCAACTCATTCAATCTTAGGGAATTTTTCTTCAAGCAAAGCATTGAAATTCTTTTGCGAATTCATAAATTATTTAACACTAGTCTCAAAATCAGAGGGTATCTTATTAAAATTTCCATAAGAGTTGTTGTAGGAATTACCATAATTATTAGAGGAATTACTAGGGAACGGCCTAGAATTAAAGTTTCCTCTATACGCGTTGTTACCAAAATTGTTCCTAACAAAAAAATTCACATCCATAGATTCATTATTATTCTCAATCAAAGTGGACAAAGGCATATCATTAGGATCAGTAGAAAAACTCTTCTTAGCAAACAATTTCATAAGTTCATCCATCTTTCCACTCAAAACATTAATATCTTCAATTGCATGAACCTTTTTACTAGTAGATCTTTCGGTGTGCCATTGAGAATAATTAACCATGACATTATCTAGGAGTTTAGTAGCTTCTCCTAAAGTGATTTCCATGCCTCCTGCGGCCGAACCTAAAGATTTCTAGAAGCAAAATTCAATCCGGCATAAATTTTTTGTATAATCATCCATAAATTCGAACCATGTGTAGGGCAATTACGTATCATTAATTTCATCCTCTCCCAAGCTTGTGCAACATGCTCATGGTCAAGTTGCTTAAAATTCATGATGTCGTTTCTAAGAGAGATGATCTTAGCGGGAGGAAAATACTTAGATATAAAAGCATCTTTGCACTTATTCCATGAATCAATACTATTTTTAGGCAAAGATGAAAACCAAGTTTTAGCACGATCTCTAAGCGAAAATGGAAATAGCTTCAATTTAACAATATCATTATCCACAACTTTCTTCTTTTGCATATCGCACAAATCAACGAAGTTTTTCAGATGAGTAGCGGCATCTTCACTAGGAAGGCCAGAGAATTGATCTTTCATGACAAGATTCAACAAAGCAACATTAATTTCACAAGATACAGCATCGGTAATAGGAGCAATCGGAGTGCTAATAAATTCATTGTTGTTGGTATTGGAAAAGTCACGCAATTTAGTATTATCTTGAGCCATCGTGACAAACAATCAATCCAACACACAAGCAAACAAGGAGCAAGCGAAAAAGAGACGAGCAGAAAAAGGGCGAATAAAACGGCAAGGGTGAAGTGGGGGAGAGGAAAACAAGAGGCAAATGGCAAATAATGTAATGCCAGGGAGAAGAGTTTGTGATGGGTACTTGGTATGTCTTGACTTGTGCATAGATCTCTCCGGCAACGGCGCCAGAAATCCTTGTTGCTACCTCTTGAGCATGCGTTGGTTTTCCCTTGAAGAGGAAAGGGTGATGCAGCAAAGTAGCGTAAGTATTTCCCTCAATTTTTGAGAACCAAGGTATCAATCCAGTAGGAGACTACATGCAAATCCCTAGTACCTGCACAAACAATCAAGAACCTTGCAACCAATGTGATAAAGGGGTTGTCAATCCCTTCACGGCCACTTGCAAAAGTGAGATCTTTTTATCCTCGATGGCAACCATACAATACGTGCCTTGCTGCCCATGCTGTCACTGGGAAAGGACACCGCAAGATTGAACCCAAAGCTAAGCATTTCTCCCATTGCAAGAAAGATCAATCTAGTAGGCCAAACCAAATTGATAATTCGAAGAGACTTGCAAAGATATTAAATCATGCATATAAGAATTCAGAGAAGAATCAAATATTGTTCATAGATAATCTTGATCATAAACCCACAATTCATAGGATCTCGACAAACACACCACAAAAAGAATTACATCAAATAGATCTCCAAGAAGATTGAGGAGAACTTTGTATTGAGATCGAAAGAGAGAGAAGAAGCCATCTAGCTAATAACTATGGACCCGAAGGTCTATGGTAAACTACTCAAACATCATCTGAGAGGCCATGGTGTTGATGTAGAGGCCCTCCATGATCGATTCCCCCTCCGGCGGAGCGCCGGAAAAGGCCCCAAGATGGGATCTCACGGGTACAGAAGGTTGCGGCGGTGGAAAAAGTGTTTTGTGGTGCTCCTGGATGTTTTTAGGGTATAAGAGTATATATAGGCGAAGGAACTAGGTCGGTGGAGCTACGAGGGGCCCATGAGGGTGGGGCGCGCCTACCCCCTGGGCGCGCCCTCCTACCTCATGGCCGCCTTGTGGCTTCCTTGACGTCCACTCCAAGTCTCCTGGATTGCGTTTGTTCCAAAAACGATACTCGCGAAGGTTTCATTCCGTTTGGATTCCGTTTGATATTCCTTCTTTGCGAAATACTGAAATAGGCAAAAAAACAGCAATTTGCACTGGGCTTTCGGTTAATAGGTTAGTCCCAAAAATAATATAAAAGTGCATATTAAGGCCCATTAAACATCCAAAACAGATAATATAATAGCATGGAACAATCAAAAATTATAGATACGTTGTAGACGTATCACATATGCTTGTAGGAATTGCAATAATATCAAGTTTTCTCTCTATGTGTTGAAAATCTTGAAGTTATGCTTGCTTTTCCTTCCAATGCTAGTTGATTCTTGTTCCCATAAATTTTTTGCTCACAAAATCCCTATGCATAGGAAGTGGGTTAGACTTAAATGTGCTAGTCATATTCTTCATGATGCTCTCTTTATGTTTCAACTCTTACCTTTTATGTGAGCATCATTGAAATCATCATGCCTAGCTAGGGGCGATAAACGTTAGCGCTTGTTGGGAGGAAACCCAATTCTATTTTTGTTCTTTGCTTTTTGCTCCTGTTTAGTAATAAATAATTCATCTAGCTTCTGTTTAGATGTGGTTTTATGTTTTAATTAGTGTTTGTGCCAAGTAATACCTTTAGGATAGCCTACGGTGATAGTTAATTTGATCTTGCTGAAAAACAGAAACTTTTGCACGAACGAAAATAGTTTTCATAAATCACAAGAATATGCTTTTCAGTTGATTCTTATTGTAGAAGATTAATGAACAAATTTCTTAGGACTTGCTAATTTCTCAGGATTTGTGGAGTTACATAAGTATTCGAAAGTTACAGATTACTACACACTGTTCCGTTTTGGACAAATTTTGTTTTCTATGTGTTGTTTGCTTTTTTTGATGAATCTATGAGTAGTATCGGAGGGTATGAACCATAGAGAAGTTGGAATAACGTAGATATTACACCAATATTAATTTAGAATGAGTTCACAATAGTACCAAAAGTGGTGATTTATTTTCTAATACTAACGGAGCTTACGAGTTTTCTGTTGAGTTTTGTGTTGTGAAGTTTTCAAGTTTTGGGTAAGAATTTGATGGACTATGGAATAAGGAGTGGAAAGAGCCTAAGCTTGGGGATTCCCAAGGCACCCCAAGGTAATATTCAAGGACAATAAAAAGCCTAAGCTTGGGGATGCCCCGGATGATATCCCCTCTTACATCTTCGTTCATCGGCAACTTTACTTGGAGCTATATTTTTATTCACCACATGATATGTGTTTTGCTTGGAGCGTCATTTTATTTTGTTAGTATTTGCTTGCTGTGATTTAGAATAATGTTTTGCATCTCTATTTTCAATAAAAATGTCAAGGATAGCTTCTACCATACTTATTTTGCAAGTATACATGTTGCTGTTTCAAAACAGAAAGTTTACCGCTGTTGCCAAAATTCCCTAGAAAAGTCAGAATATGATAAAATGTTGAAACTTTTTGAATATTCAGATCTGATAAATTTTCTACAGTGTGGTAAATTTTCATTATTTTTGGAGTTAGGGAAGTATGATGAATATTGCATTCTTTACAGACTGTACTGTTTTGGCAGATTGTTGTTATGTTTGCATTGTTTGCATATGTTTGCTCGTTTAATGATTTTATTTGAGGATAGGAGTATTAAATATGCAGAGGCATTTAGTATGCATTGCTGAATAATAATTTTAGTGATTTGTTACAGTAGAAAATGATAAGGTTTTTGCATTGGTTTATACTAACTTATCTCACGAGTTCTTGTTGAGTTTGGTGTGGATGAAGCTTTCGAGATTTAGGAAACCGTGATATGAGAGGAATTAAGGAGACACAAAAGCTCAAGCTTGGGGATGCCCAAGGCACCCCAAGATAATATTTCAAGAAGTCTCAAGAATCTAAGCTTGGGGATGCCCCGGTAGGCATCTCACCTTTCTTCTTCAACAATTATCGGTTAGTATCAGTTGAGCCTAAGTTTTTGCTTATTCACATGATGAGTGCTATCCTTGAAATGTCATGTTATTTTGCTTTGCTTGTTGTTTGAATTAAGTACTTAAGATCTGAAATGCTTAAATGAGAGAGAGTCCTCACATAGTTAAATAATTATTTGACTACTCATTGATCTTCACTTATATCTTTTTAGAGTAGTTTTTCATTTGCTCGTGTGCTTCACTTATATCCTATGAGTAAATGGTTGAATGAATTGAATATCATAAATCTGAAATTATATATGTTTCATATGCTTATCCCATGGGGATGACTTCACTTATAAGAAGTAGGGATGGTAAATTTATTGAAGGTTAGCAAACATTGTATTGGTCACTTGAACAAGTCATGAAATAATATTGAAGGAAGAGAGATTTCACATATAAATATACTATCTTGGACATCTTCTATGATTGTGAGCCCCATTAATTATTTTCAAACCTGAGCAAATTAGTTGAAGTTGGACAAGGAAGACAACATAATGAGTTATGCATGGGTATATTTGTATAGAAGTTATATTGTTATGGATCCTCTAACATGTGGTGCTTGCTACTTAGAATCCGTTGCTAGCCCAAATATCTGTACTAAGCGGGAATACTGCTTGTGCATCCAAATTCCTTGAACCAAGTTTCTTCCATGAGTGTCCACTATATCTACCTATATGTGGTATTTACCTGTCGCTCCAAGTAAATTTGCATGTGCCAAACTCTAAACCTTCAAATAATAATATGTTTTGTATGCCCGAATCGCTCATGTAGCGACTAGGGGCTGTCAGTATCTTCCATGCTAGGTGGGTTATTCTCACGATGAGTGGACTCCGCTCATCATTCACGAGAAAATGGCCGGTAACTGGGATGCCCAGTCCTATGATCAAAAGATCAAAAACAAAATTGCAAATAATTTAAATAGAACCCCCCCCCCCAGGATTGTTGATAGTTGGACGACACCCGTTGTTTCGGACAAGCCGTGGAGTGTGATTGTTGGTGGAGGGGGAGTAAAATCTTTACCTTTCTGTTTGGGAACCGCCTATAATGTATCTAGTATGGAAGATATTGGGAACTCTTGGTCGTTATGTTGACAATGAAAGCATACCTCTCAAAATTATTTTCATCTCCGTTTTAAAGCTTCGAGCTCTGGCACCTCTGCAAATCCCTACTTCCCTCTGCGAAGGGCCTATCTTTTACTTTTATGCAAGAGTCAGTAGTATTCCTTCTCATTCCAACCTACTTTTTAGTTGGCAAGCATCATGTAATGGGGAAAGATCTAAGCATATATGGCCATTCAAATATATTTGATCATGAATTATTATTTTTGACAATTATCTAATGATAATTAAGTTGGGAGGAGAAACATTAAGCCCCTATCTTTTTCTATGTACGATGGATGCCATCTGTTCTAAAAATATGCTATGAGTGGTAGAAATCATGGAAGACTATATGATAGTTGAGTATGTGAGATTTGCTAAATCAAAGCTCTTACATAGACCCTTCCCAAAAATAAGATGAATTGCAATTGTTTGATGACTGAAAACATAGTTTGTTAGTTTTCAAGAAATTTTATGGTATATGCTTTAACATGTGAATAGCTTGTTACTTGATCATGAGAAGTTTTATGAGATGAGCTACTGTTATGACATATAATGATGCTAGAAAAGGTTATTGAAATTATCAATGATTAAACTTGTGCACCTGCTAGCATTCACACTTCATAAATTATTTCTTTTATCATTTACCTACTCGAGGATGAGCAGGAATTAAGCTTGGAGATGCTGATACGTCTCCAATATATCTATAATTTATGAAGTATTCATGCTATTATATTATCCATCTTAGATGTTTTATATGCATTTATATGTTGTTTTATATGATTTTTGGGACTAACCTATTAACCTAGAGCCCAGTGCCAGTTCCTGTTTTTTCCTTATTTTTGAGTATCACAGAAAAGGAATATCAAACGGAGTCCAATTGACCTGAAAATTTACGGAGATTATTTCTGGACTAGAGGAAGCCCACGGAGCATCGGAGATGGACCAGAAGAGTCCCGAGGCCACCACGAGGATGGAGGGCGCACCCCCCTACCACGTGGACGCCTCGTAGACCCCCCCTGACTTATTCCCGACGCCAACACCTCTTATATATTCCCAAACTTCTAGAAAATAACCTAGATCGGGAGTTCCGCCGCCGCAAGCCTCTTTAGCCACCAAAAACCAATCGGGACCATGTTCCGGCACCCTGCCGAAGGAGGGAATCATCCTCGGTGGCCATCTTCATCATCCTGGCGCTCTCCATGACGAGGAGGGTGTAGTTCACCCTCGGGGCTGAGGGTATGTACCAGTAGCTATGTGTTTGATCTCTCTCTCATGTTCTTGATTCGGCACGATCTTGATGTATCGCGAGCTTTGCTATTATAGTTGGATCTTAAGATGTTTCTCCCCCTCTACTCTCTTGTAATGGATTGAGTTTTCCCTTTGAAGTTATCTTATCGGATTGAGTCTTTAAGGATTTGAGAACACTTGATGTATGTCTTTCATGTGTTTATCTGTGGTGACAATGGGATATTCACGTGATCTACTTGATGTATGTTTTGGTGATCAACTTGCGGGTTCAGTGACCTTGTGAACTTATGCATAGGGGTTGGCACACGTTTTCGTCTTGACTCTCTAGTAGAAACTTTGGGGCACTCTTTGAAGTTCTTTGTGTTGGTTGAATAGATGAATATGAGATTGTGTGATGCATATCATATAATCATACCCATAGATACTTGAGGTGACATTGGAGTATCTAGGTGACATTAGGGTTCTGGTTGATTTGTGTCTTAAGGTGTTATTCTAGTATGAACTCTAAGATAGATCGAACGGAAAGAATAGCTTCGTGTTATTTTACTACGGACTCTTGAATAGATCGATCAGAAATAATAACTTTGAGGTGCTTTCGTACCCTACAATAATCTCTTCGTTTTTTCTCCTCTATTAGTGACTTTGGACTGACTCTTTGTTGCATGTTGAGGGATAGTTTGTCGGTGTACAAAAGTAGGGGCTCTCCTTTTGACCCCTTTACTTGTGCATGGGCAGTCAGAGCCACCCGCCACGACCACGCATAACAGGGTAGGAAAGGGAAGCCGGAGAGAAGCCGAAGGCACAAGACAAATAAAGCAACGACAAGGACCAAGGACACAAGGATCAGATGGGCGAAGCAGGTTTCCCCGGCAAGGACCCTTGCCGGGGCAGCTCGCCCACGCCAGCCGAGCGAGCCACCCTTGAGCCTACCAATGCTCGACAAACGCATTGGAACAGGGCTCGGGAGGAACCTCCATGGTGGCATGCAGATCTTTGTGAAGACAAAGAATAGTCAAGATCAAGTGAGGATAGGAAGGCAATCATCCTCACCGAAGAAACCCACAAGACCCCCGGCAAGATCCTTGCCAGGGACGCCTACGCGCCACGGCAAGACCCTTGTCGGGCCACCCGGCAAGACCCTCGCCAAGCGCGCCAACAGGGCCACTGCTAGGCCCGCACCAGCCAAGTCTCCACCGCTGTTCGCATGCGGCTACCGACCCAAGCAGCTGGGTAGGCACCTGCGTGGCAACATGCAACCCTTCGTGGAGGCTCCACCACCGCGCCACCTCAGCTGCCTGCCTGCCTACATGGCACCGCATGCATCGCTGGCCAGGGCGCGTGTCGAAGCAAGGAGGAGCGACGACGGACGGGACGGGCCTCGCTCCCGCCCCCGATAAAGCGAAGGGACACCTAAGCCTCGCATTAAATGCACTTTGTCCTGTAACACCAGGGATAAGCTCACAGCACTGTAGCACTTTCCACCTCCTGTGTGCCACTGTGGCAGCCCCTTTCGCCTATAAAAGGAGGCCCATGGCGCACTGCAGAAGGATTTGGCTCTTTTGAACCCAGCAGCACCTAGAGCTAGTTCAAGAGCTCAAGAACACTAAATACAGCCACCAAAGCAGGATCATAGGGTTTTACGCATCTTTGCGGCCCGAACCTGGGTAAATCCCCTTCGTGTTGTCCGCTAGTCCTGCTTGCTACGTCTTGAGGTTGCGTTGGTTTTCCCCGAAGAGGAGAGGATAATGCAGCAGAGTAGCGTAAGTATTTCCCTCAGTTTTTGAGAACCAAGGTATCAATCCAGTAGGAGGCCATGCACAAGTCCCTCGTACCTGCACAAAATGATAGCTACTCGCAACCAACGCGATTAGGGGTTGTCAATCCCTTCACGGTCACTTACGAGAGTGAGATCTGATAGAGATAATATTTTTGGTATAAAGATGCAAAGTAAAAAGTAAAAAAGCAAAGTAAAAACAAGGCAAGTATAAAAGTGATGGAGATTGATATGATGAGAATAGACCCGGGGGCCATAGGTTTCACTAGTGGCTTCTCTCAAGAGCATAAGTATTCTACGGTGGGTGAACAAATTACTGTTGAGCAATTGACAGAATTGAGCATAGTTATGAGTATATCTAGGTATGATCATGTATATAGGCATCACGTCCGAGACAAGTAGATCGAAACGATTCTGCATCTACTACTATTACTCCACTCATCGACCGCTATCCAGCATGCATCTAGAGTATTAAGTTAAAAACAGAGTAACGCCTTAAGCAAGATGACATGATGTAGAGGAATAAATTCATGCAATATGATAAATACCCAATCTTGTTATCCTCGATGGCAACAATACAATACGTGCCTTGCAACCCTTTCTGCCACTGGGTAAGGACACCGCAAGATTGAACCCAAAGCCATGCACTTCTCCCATTGCAAGAACTACCAATCTAGTTGGCCAAACCAAATGGATAATTCGAAGAGACTTGCAAAGATAACTCAATCATACATAAAAGAATTCAGAGAAGATTCAAATATTATTCATAGATAAGCTGGATCATAAACCCACAATCCATCGGTCTCAACAAACACACCGCAAAAAGAAGATTACATCGAATAGATCTCCACGAGAGAGGGGGAGAACATTGTATTGAGATCCAAAAAGAGAGAAGAAGCCATCTAGCTACTAGCTATGGACCCGAAGGTCTGAAGTAAACTACTCACACTTCATCGGAGAGGCTATGGTGTTGATGTAGAAGCCCTCTGTGGTGGATGCCCCCTCCGGCGGAGCTCCGGAACAGGCCCCAAGATGGGATCTCGTGGATGCAGGAAGTTGCGGCGGTGGAATTAGGTTTTTGGCTCCTGTTCTGAACATTTGGGGGTACGTAGGTATATATAGGAGGAAGGAGTACGTCGGTGGAGCAACAGGGGGCCCACAAGGCAGGGGGCGCGCCCTAGGGGGGGCGCCCCCACCCTCGTGACCTCCTCTCTTGTGCCTTGGCGTAGGGTCCAAGTCTCTTGGATCACGTTCGGTGAGAAAATCACGTTTCCGAAGGTTTCATTCCGTTTGGACTCCGTTTGATATTCCGTTTCTTCGAAACACTGAAAAAGGCAAAAAAACAGCAATTCTGGGCTGGGCCTCCGGTTAATAGGTTAGTCCCAAAAGTAATGTAAAAGTGGAAAATAAAGCCCATTATAGTCCAAAATAGTAGATAAAGTAGCATGGAGCAATCAAAAATTATAGATACGTTGGAGACGTATCAGGCATCCCCAAGCTTAATTCCTGCTCGCCCTCGAGTAGGTAAATGTTAAAAAGAGAATTTTTAATTCCTTCTCAACACCATCAGTGGCATACTGGAGGAGCTTGTCGGGGGCTGGCCACTCGCTGAAATCCTGGCCCTCTTTATCCTCTGGGCCAGCGTCTCCACATCCCTGCAAGATGAAGACAAGTAAGCAATGCCGTCAGGGAAAGTGTGAGGAATGGGGGAAGGAGGCAGAAGCTTACTCTTCATTCTCTTCCTCCTCCTCTGTTGCTTTCCTTTTGCTCTCTAGGCTGAGAGGCCCGGGGTCTCTCTCTGGGCTGAGAGGCCCGAAGTCAAACGCAACCCCCGCACCCATGTTTGCCGGCGAGGGGGGATGCGATGGCGTCTGAGCACGCTTGGACGAAGAAGCAGCAGTTGTCTTATTCTTCACCGCCGCCTTCACCAGCTTCCTCACTGCCGCGGCCCTTGTGTGATGCACGGGTTCTTCCGGGACTGGCGGAGGCTATGCGGCCCTACTGGGCCGGACCGGCCCGCCGCAGGACTCGCCCTCTCCCCATGGCCGAAGGGTCAACAGCCCCGGCCTCCCCCTCCGATGACTCGTCGGCTGCGTCCTCAACCAGAGGGGCCTCAGTGCCGGCGCTGCTGGTCCTCCCAGCGGTTGCCGCCCACTGGGCAAACTCCTCCTCCTCCGCGTCCATCACGGCCCTATCCTCCATGCCACCGGCGCCGTCGGCTTCCTCGACGAGCTTCGCCTCCATCGCCCTGCCGGCGATGTAGTCCAACTCCGCATGGGTGGTGTCCTGGACGAGCAGCCGCTCGGCGTCGGCATCAACGTACCCCTCGTGCAGGGTATCGAAGAAATGCTGCACTTGGATGTCCTCCGGCTCGACCCAGCTCGAGTCGGGGCCGTGTGCGTTGCAATCCAGCATCATGGCGATGATATCGGTCAGGCACGAATTGTTACATAGCGGGACTACTCCCACCAGAAACTTGAACAAGGGCCCCTTGAAGACCCTGCCGGCCTTCGCAGCAGCCCTCGCAGCCTTGCCGGTCCGCTCGACTTCATCGTCGTGACCCACATCAAGCTGGAAGAGTCGCTGGCAGAGATGAGCATGATGCATCACTGTGAAATTGTGGTCGAGGCCAGGGCGAAGCCGCATGATGTCGGCGGGGTTGGTGAAGAGCCAAGCCGGCCTCCCCTTGTTATGCAGTGGAGCAATCCGGCGACGGACGAAGTCCGCCCCGATCATTTCCAGGGTGAGCCCAGCTTCGGTGAGCCGAAGAATCCTGGTGGTGGCGACAGTGAGCTTCTTGTCGTCATCATCAACGTCACTCCAATCGCCTCTGCGGACCGGCGGCACCCGGTGAACCTCGCAGAACGCCGGCGGGTCCTTCTCTTCAATCCAACACCACCGGCTCCGCCACTCTTCCCACCTCTCCTTCATGGTGCCCTCCGGATACGCTCCCTTGGATCTTGGGATCCAGGCTATGCAATCAGAGATGGCGCCCCCCGGTTGGATCCGAGGAAAGAAGTAGTGACGGAAAAGTGCCGTGTTGGGGTACACTCCGGTGAAGCCTTCACAAAGATGCGCGAAAAGAGCCATGCATGACACAGCATTTGGAGTAAAATCCAAGAGGCGGAAACCAAAGGTGTGCATGATATCACTGAAGCAGCGGAGAAGGGAGGACAAAGCCCGCAGGAGAAATAGTCGACAAAGAAAGGGTACCGATTCGGGGCAGCCTCGGCGCAGTCGGCGGGGATGATGCGCGTGGCTGGATGCCCCGACTTTTCTCCCCCCGTCTTCACCCCCCACAGGGGCCTACAGGCGTCCCGGAGCTCGTACACGTCCACCGTCGAGGGGAAGTAGGCGAGCTGCGTCCGCTGCACCGCCAACGCACTCTCCGGCGGCTCCGCCGCTCTAGCGTCCTTGGCCGCTCCCTTGCCCTTGGTGGATTTAGGTGCCATAGCGGCTGGGGGAAGCGAGGAGCAGAAGGGGACGAAGACACAGCAACGACGAATAATGGCGAAAGCTCAGGAAGGAAGAAAAGGGGGCGGCGGTTCTGAGATTGGAGGAAGGCGCAAGGGAGGGGTAAAGTGAGCAGTGCGCCTGCGGTTATTCCTTTTTACAAGCAAGGCGCGGGCCGCCTCCTTTCCCATTAACTGCGATACGACGCATGCGCGTGGACGCTGTCCCACACATGCCTCCCACGTCACGCGCATGCACGACCCCCACGTCGCGCGTTCAACATGGGTCGTGGAGAAGCGCAGCGGACGGGGCAGTTACCGCAGTCAAATCCGCCCTAACTATCGGCGCACCTTTCTGGGATGGCCCAACAATGTGTCGCGCTTATGTATGGCCCAGGCCCGGGGGCTCCTGTCGGTGTACAAAAGTAGGGGCTCTCCTTTTGACCCCTTTACTTGTGCACGGGCAGTCAGAGCCACCCACCACGACCACGCATAACAGGGTAGGAAAGGGAAGCCGGAGAAAAGCCGAAGGCACAAGACAAATAAAGCAACGACAAGGATCGGATGGGCGAAGCAGGTTTCTCCGGCTAGGACCCTTGCCGGGGCAGCCTTAGCGGCCCCGGCGAGACCCTTGCTGGGGCAGCTCACCCACGCCAGCCGAGCGAGCCACCCTTGAGCCCACCAACGCTCGACAAACGCATTGGAATAGGGCTCGGGAGGCACCTCCGTGGTGGCATGCAAATCTTTGTAAAGACAAAGAATAGTCAAGATCAAGTGAGGATAGGAAGGCAATCATCCTCTCCGAAGAAACCCACAAGACCCCCGGCAAGATTCTTGCCGGGGACGCCTGCGCACCACGGAAAGACCCTTGCCGGGCCACCCGGCAAAACCCTCGCCAAGCGCACCAGCAGGGCCACTGCCAGGCCCGCACCAGCCAAGTCTCCGCCGCCGTTCGCCTGCGGTTGCCGACGCAACCAGCTGGGCAGGCACCTGCGTGGCAACATGCAACCCTTCGTGGAGGCTCCACCACCGCGCCACCTCAGCTGCCTGCCTGCCTACATGGCACCGCATGCATCACTGGCCAGGGCGCGTGTCGAAGCAAGGAGGAGCGGTGACGGACGGGATGGGCCTCGCTCCCGCCCCCGATAAAGCGAAGGGACACCTAAGCCTCGCATTAAATGCGCTTTGTCCTGTAGCACCAGTGATAAGCTCACAGCGCTGTAGCACTTTCCACCTCCTGTGTGCCATTGTGGCAGCCCCTTTCGCCTATAAAAGGAGGCCCATGGCGCACTAGAGAAGAATTCGGCTCTTTTGAACCTAGCAGCACCTAGAGCTAGTTCAAGAGCTCAAGAACACTAAATACAACCACCAAAGCAGGATTGTAGGGTTTTACGCATCTTTGCAGCCCGGACCTGGGTAAAACCCATTGTGTTGTCTACTAGTCCCGCTCTTCTCACGATCCCCGCGCCCCGCAACCGTAGAAGGGATTCCAGTGATCCCATAGGTGTCATTTCCCACCGACATAGTTATTTGATCCAATTATGTTATTATTGTTGAGAGAACTTTCACTAGTGAAAGTATGAACCCTAGGCCTTGTTTCCTAGCATTGCAATACTGTTTACGCCCACTTTTACCACTTGTTACCTTGCTGTTTATATATTTTCAGATTACAAAAACCTATATCTACCATCCACATTGCACTTGTATCACCATCTCTTCGCCGAACTAGTGCACCTATACAGTTTACCACTATATTCGGTGTGTTGGGGACACAAGAGACTCTTTGTTATTTGGTTGTAGGGTTGTTTGAGAGAGACCATCTTCATCCTACGCCTCCCACGGATAGATAAACCTTAGGTCATCCACTCGAGGGAAATTTGCTAGTGTCCTACAAACCTCTGCACTTGGAGGCCCAACAACGTCTACAAGAAGAAAGTTGTGTAGTAGACATCATTCAGCATGATGACGTCCCTCAAGCTCTTGATCCAGTTGAGGACGAGGGAGAGTTCCGTCAGCACGACAGCGTGGCGGCGGTGATGATGATGTTACCGGCGCAGAGCTTCGCCTAAGCACTATGGCGGTATGACCGAGGTGTGTAACTGTGGAGGGGGGCACCGCACACGGCTAAGAGAAGACTTGGTGTGCCTTTGGGCTGCCCCCTTCCCACGTATATAAAGAGGGGGGGAGAGGAGGCCGCCCATAGGGGGGGCGCGCCATAGGGGGTCCAACTAGGATTCCCCTTCCTTTCCAAGAGTGGGAGAGAAAGGGAAGGAGGAAGAGGGGAGAAGGAAAGAGGGGGCGCCGCCCCCCTCCCTAGTCCAATTCGGACTGGCCGACGGGGGGGGGGGGGGGGCGTGGCCTCCCTTGTGGCCCTCCTCTCCTTTTCCACTAAGGCCCATGAAGGCCCATGGACTTCCCAAGGGGGGGTTCCGGTAACCCCCGGTACTCCGAAAGTCATCCGAAAGAACCCGAACCATTCCGGTGCCCAAATGTAACCTTCCAATATATGGATCTTTACCTCTCGAGATTTCGAGACTCCTCGTCATGTCCGTGATCTCATCCGGGACTCCGAACAAACATCGGTCATCAAATCACATAACTCATAATACAAATCGTCATCAAACGTTAAGCGTGCGGACCCTATGGATTCGAGAACTATGTAGACATGACCGAGACACATCTCCGGTCAATAACCAATAGCGGAACCTGGATGCTCATATTGGTTCCGACATATTCTACGAAGATTTTTATCGGTCAAACCGCATAACAACATACATTGTTCCCTTTGTCATCGGTATGTTACTTGCCCGAGATTCGATCGTCGGTATCATCATACCTAGTACAATCTCGTTACCGGCAAGTCTCTTTACTCGTTTCGTAATGCATCATCCTGTAACTAACTCATTAGTCACAATGCTTGCAAGGCTCACAGTGATGTGCATTACCGAGAGGGCCCAGAGATACCTCTCCGATACACAGAGTGACAAATCCTAATCTCGATCTATGCCAACTCAACAAACACCATCGGAGACACCTATAGAGCATCTTTATAATCACACAGTTACATTGTGACACACAGGTGTTCCTCCCGTATTCGGGAGTTGCATAATCTCATAGTCAGAGGAACATGTATAAGTCATGAAGAAAGCAATAGCAATAAAACTAAACGATCATAATGCTAAGCTAACGGATGGGTCTTTTCCATCACATCATTCTCTAATGATGTGATCTCGTTCATCAAATGACAACACATGTCTATGGTTAGGAAACTTAACCATCTTTGATTAACGAGCTAGTCAAGTAGAGGCATACTAGGGACACTTAGTTTTGTCTACGTATTCACACATGTACTAAGTTTCCGGTTAATACAATTCTAGCATGAATAATAAACATTTATCATGATATAACGAAATATAAATAATAACTTTATTATTGCCTCTAGGGCATATTTCCTTCACGAATATAACCTTCCAATATATGAATCTTTACCTCTCGACCATTTCGAGACTCCTCGTCATGTCCGTGATCTCATCTGGGACTCCGAACAAACTTCGATCACCAAAACACATAACTCATAATACAAATCGTCATCGAACGTTAAGCGTGCGGACCCTCGGGTTCGAGAACTATGTAGACATGGCCGAGACACATCTCCGGTCGATGACCAATAGCGGAACATGGATGCTTATATTGGTTCCTACATATTCTACAAAGATCTTTATCAGTCAAACCGCATAACAACATACGTTATTGCCTTTGTCATCGGTATCTTACTTGCCCGAGATTCGATCGTCGGTATCCTCATACATAGTTCTAATCTTGTTACCAGCAAGTCTCTTTACTCGTTCCATAATGCATCATCCCGCAACTAACTCATTAGTCACATTGCTTGCAAGGCTTATAGTGATGTGCATTACCGAGAGGGCCCAGAGATACCTCTCCGATACACTGAGTGACAAATCCTAATCTTGATCGATGCCAACTCAACAAACACCTTCGGAGACACCTGTAGAGCATCTTTATAATCACCCAGTTACGTTGTGATGCTTGATAGCACACAAAGTGTTCCTCCGGTATTCGGGAGTTGCATAATCTCATAGTCAGAGGAATATGTATAAGTCATGAAGACAACAATAGCAATAAAACTAAACGATCATTATGCTAAGCTAACGGATGGGTCTTGTCCATCACATCATTCTCTAATGATGTGATCCCGTTGATCAAATGACAACACATGTCTATGGTCAGGAAACTTAACCATCTTTGATTAACAAGCTAGTCAAGTAGAGGCATACTATGGACATTCTGTTTTGTTTGTGTATTCACACATGTACTAAGTTTCTGGTTAGTACAATTCTAGCATGAATAATAAACATTTATCATGATATGAGGAAATATAAAATAACAACTTTATTATTGCCTCTAGGGAATATTTCCTTCAAATTTGCCATGGCAGAACGTGGCAAAGTATAATTTGCCAATGGCAAAATCTGACGGCGCTTATTCGAAAACATTAAACAAGAAAAAATGAACAAATATTGCCATGGCAAATGCATATTTAAAAATTACATTGTGTTTTTAGCCATGTTGTGTTTCAATAAAACTTGTTGTAGTGTGTATACTAGATTTTCCATAACTTGTGAATCAAATTCCACCCCTAAAAAATTGCCATGTGTAAAAAATAGTGCAAAAAAGATTAAAAAGTGTGAACTGATTTCCATGATGATAGAAAAAGAAAATCATGGCAACAAATGGTGTGTAAAGTTGTCATGATTGCGTTCACACTAGTTGACTTCATATTTTTTTTCATGAAAAAATGTAAAACAAATAAAACAACATGGCAAAAGTAGCTCTGTAGATCATGGTGACTGTCTATAACTGAATTTGCCATGCTATATGAAGTATGATTTTGATGTGGGTTCTTAAACAAAATTTCATGGTCCATGTGATATATTTTCCATGGTTCATGTAATATACTTGACATAGACACGCAAAAAGTGGGTGCCACAAGCTTGGGGATTCTATCATTTGCCATCATGTTGTATTGGCCATGGAAAACAACACAAATTTTAGAAAAACGTATTAAGTGCAACAAAAAGTGGCACCTAAAAAGAATAGAAGCCATGTTGTTCAATGGCAAAAGAACATGAAATTTACCATGGCAATTACATAGTGTTAGAGAAAGAACCTAAAACATACCATGGCAAAAATATCATAAAAGATGTGCCCTATTAGAAGAATGTAGCTAAAAAACTAGTTAAAATGCTTGAAAAACAAGTTTAGAGGCTTTCAGACTTTGTCATGTGTTAGAGAAAAAGAAAGGCGTACAATTGCCATGGCAAAAACTGATCATAGTTTCGTAAAACTATATAATAGTTAAGTTGTCATGGTGCTTACAGACCATGGTCCATGTAGGAAGTTTGCCATGTTAGAGAAATAGAAAAAATAATGTACATTGGAAGAAAAATGGTGGCAAAATAAAACATTGAAGGATGGCAAGTTTTCCATGATTTAGAAACTTTGACAATATGCCATGTTTTAGCTAAGAGCAAAAGTACATTTTCCAAGTGAAGAAGGTCCTAAAAAATACCATGCCAGTACATGTTAAGTTGCCATGGCAAAACACATCATAGTTTTGTAAACTATATCATAGTTAAGTTGACATGGCAAAACAATCATAGTTTCGTAAGTATTTCATAGTTAAGTTGTCATGGTGCTTGAACTCTACTCGCCATGGTCCATAAGAAAATGTTAACATGGTCCATGTAAGAAGTTTGCCATGTTAGAGAAAATTAAAAATAACATACATTTGAACAAGAGGGTGGCATTTTTTTAGGATGGTAAGTTTGGCATGTTTTAGAACTTCCAATATTTGTCATATTTTATAACTTCCCATGTTTTAGTGTAGAGCAAAAATATATTTGTTGTGTGATGACGGTCCCAAAATTTACATGTTAAGTTGCCATGGCAAAACACATCACGGTTTCGTAAAAACAATGCTATAGTGATCATGGCAAAAAGTTGAATAATTTGTACTAGACACATGGCATTTTTACCAAATTGTTGTATTCCTACATAGCACCATGACAATTATGTAAAATTTGTAATGTGCCCTAAAGATAAGACACAAGCATGGCAGATCAAGCATGACAAATTTAGGAAAACATGGCAATTATGTAAATCTGTAATGTGCCCTAAACAAAAGACACAAGCATGGTAGATCAAAAAATGATTTGCTGACCAAATTGATTATTTCATTATATGTGGCGTCCATGATTATATAAGTACCGATATGGGCCAAATTTGTTCAATCGTGGACATACATGAACGAAACTCATTATACAGGTTATTTGGTATTAGTATGACAAGAAAACGTGTAAGTCCACGATTATATAAGTACCGATATGGACCAAATCTGGTCAACCGTGGACACACATGAACGAAACTCATTATACAGGTTATTTGGTGTTAGTATGACAAGAAAACCTGTAAGTCCTAAGTACATTATATGTGCATTAGGAAATGAGAAGTTGGCATTGGTAAAACTTGTTAATGTAGCTTGCTTGAAAGTGGCTTCACATAATTCTATAGCCGGTGTCAGGCGCATCCTTTTTTTGTAATCACTAAACTATCTTTTGGCAGACTGTGTGGAGGGTTCAACTATTTGTCAGTGGGAGGTTTGCCACAACTATACATACGAGTACAAATCCAATCTCAGAGGGGCTCTCGCCCCTCCATCGCCATGGAAACCATGGACCAAAGGGGAAACTCTCCTCCCATCTAGGGGGAGGCCAAGTAAGAAGAAGGAGGAGGGGGCTCTCTCCCCCTCTCTCCCGGTGGCGCCGGAACGCCACTAGGGCAATCATCGTGTGACGGTGATCTACTCCAACAACTCTGTCATCTTCACCAACATCTTCATCACCTTCCCCCATCTATCTACAGCGGTCCACTCTCCGGCAAACTGCTGTACCCTCTACTTGAACATGGTGCTTTATGCTTCATATTATCATCCAATGATGTGTTGCCATCCTATGCTGCTTGAGTAGATTTTTGTTGTCCTATTGGTAAGTGGTGAATTGCTATGATTGGTTTAATTTTCTTGTGGTTATGTTTTTGTCCTTTGGTGCCCATCATATGAGCGTGCGTGTGGATCACACAATAGGGTTAGCTGTATGTTGATAGGACTATGCATTGGAGGGCAAGAGTGACGGAAGCTTCTTCCTAACATAGAAATTGATGCATACGAGATTGAAGGGGGGCAATATATATCTTAATGCTATGGTTGGGTTTTACCTTAGTGAACGTTAGTAGTTGCGGATGCTTGCTAATAGTTCCAATCATAAGTGCATAGAATTCCAAGTAAGGGATGACATGCTAGCAGTGGCCTATCCCACATAAAAACTTGCTATCGGTCTAGTAATATAGTCAATTTCTTAGGGACAAATCCGCAAATCCTACCACTACTAATCCACACTCGCTATACGAATTTAATTGTACTTTAATTAGAACAACACCTACTTTTTATTTTCACGTTCTTTATTATCTTGCAAACCTATCCTACCACACCTACAAAGTACTTCTAGTTTTATTCTTGTTCTAGGTAAAGCAAATGTTAAGTGTGCATAGAGTTGTATCGGAGGTCGATAGAACTTGAGGGAATATTTGTTCTACCTTTAGCTCCTCGTTTGGTTCGACATGCTAATTTCTCAAAAAAGGCTACAGTGGATTATCAGTTATATTTTGTATTTCTCTCTGATCTATCCGTTTGGTTTGGCCAACTAGATTGATTTATCT
The DNA here is from genome assembly GCA_963921465.1 of Triticum timopheevii. Taxonomy (NCBI): domain Eukaryota; kingdom Viridiplantae; phylum Streptophyta; class Magnoliopsida; order Poales; family Poaceae; genus Triticum; species Triticum timopheevii. The sequence goes on along the minus strand of OY997266.1, from coordinate 24,354,328 downwards.
TCAGTGAGAGAGGTGCTTTAAGGTAGGTTCAGTTTGCGGTGTCCTCACCTCGTGACAGAAGGGGTAGCGAGACATGTATTGTATTGTTGCTACTAAGGATAAAACGACGGGGGTTTGATTATATTGATTGGTTTTATTCTATCTGCATTATGTCATCATGCTTCATGCATTACTCTATTTGTTATGAGCTTAATACCCCAAGATGCATGCTGGGTAGCGGTCGAGGGGTGGAGTAATAGTAGTAGATGCAGATGTTGGAAATATGCTCTAGAGGCAATAATAAATTAGTTATTATTATTATATTTCATCGTTTATTATCCATGTTATAATTGTATTGATAGGAAACTCAGATACATGTGTGGGTACATAGACAACACCATGTCCCTAGTAAGCCTCTAGTTGACTAGCTCATTGATCAATAGATGGTTACGGTTTCCTGACCATGGACATTGGATGTCGTTGATAATGGGATCACATCATTAGGAGAATGATGTGATGGACAAGACCCAATCCTAAGCCTGGCACAAAGATCGTGTAGTTCGTATGCTAAAGCTTCTCTAATGTCAAGTATCATTTCCTTAGACCATGAGATTGTGCAACTCCCGGATACCGTAGGAATGCTTTGGGTGTACCAAATGTCACAACGTAACTGGGTGGCTATAAAGGTGCACTACGGGTATCTCCGAAAGTGTCTGTTGGGTTGGCACGAATCGAGACTGGGATTTGTCACTCAGTGTGACGGAGAGGTATCTCTGGGCCCACTCGGTAGGACATCATCATAATGTGCACAATGTGACCAAGGGGTTGATCACGGGATGATGTGTTATGGAATGAGTAAAGAGACTTGTCGGTAACGAGATTGAATAAGGTACGTATCGGGATACCGACGATCGAATCTCGGGCTAGTACAATACCGCTAGACAAAGGGAATTGAATACGGGATTGATTGAATCCTCGACATCGTGGTTCATCCGATGAGATCATCATGGAACATGTGGGAGCCAACATGGGTATCCAGATCCCGCTGTTGGTTATTGGCCGGAGAGTTGTCTCGGTCATGTCTACGTGTCTCCCGAACCCGTAGGGTCTACACACTTAAGGTTCGGTGATGCTAGAGTTGTTATGGGAAATAGTATGTGGTTACCGAAGGTTTTTCGGAGTCCGGATGAGATCCCGGACATGACGAGGAGCTCCGGAATGGTCCGGAGGTGAAGATCGGTATATTGGACGAAGGGTATTGGAGTCTGGAATTGTTTCGGGGGTACCAGGTGATGACCAGCGTGTCCGAAAGGGGTTTCGGAGGCCCCGGCAAGCTTTGGGGGGCCTTATGGGCCAAGGGGAGAGGGCACATCAGCCCACAAAGGGGCTGAGCGCCCCTCCCAACCGATCTCACGTAACCTGGAGAGGTGGAGGCGCCACCCCTAGGGCAGCCGCCCCTCCCGGCTTGGGGGGGCAAGTTTCCTAGGGGGTGGGGGCGCCAAAACCCATCTAGGGTTTCCCCTATGGCCGCCGCCCCTCCCCTAGTGAACCCTAGGGCGCCTCCCCCTCCTCCCTCCCCCCTATATATGGTGAGAGAGAGAGAGAGGGACGCCACACCCTTCCCCTGGCGCAGCCCTCTCCCTCCTCCAACACCTCCTCCTCCTCCTCCATAGTGCTTGGCGAAGCCCTGCCGGAGAACCACGAGCTCCATCACCACCATGCCGTCATGCTGTCGGAGTTCTACCTCAACTTCTCCTCTCCCCTTGCTGGATCAAGAAGGAGGAGACGTCCCCGGGCTGTATGTGTGTTGAACGCGGAGGCACCGTTGTTCGGTGCTTAGATCGGAATCAACCGCGATCTGAATCGCTGCGAGTACGACTCCATCAACCCCGTTCACTTGAACGCTTCCGCTTAGCGATCTACAAGGGTATGTAGATGCACTCCCCTTTCCCTCGTTGCTAGATTACTCCATAGATTGATCTTGGTGATGCGTAGAAAATTTTGAATTTCTGCTACGTTCCCCAACAGCAGAAACATTTTGGTGTACTTGTCACGGACGTAATTCCTATGTACTAATCATGCCATTAATAACATCATGACTATGTGCTATTCTATCAATTTCCAACAGTAATTTATGTACACATCGTTTGCTATGTTCTTGAGAGCGATGCCTCTAGTGAAAGCTATGGCCCCCGGGCCCTTTTAAATCATATTGCTAAAACCCTAAATACCTTGTTGCAATTTATTTACTTTAATTTTATTTTTCAATTTATATATATTCTACTACCAGAATTAATCCTTGAAAATAAGTACAAGGCGATTGACAACCCTCTTGCCCATGTTGGGTGCAAGTATTTGCTCTTGTGTGTGTAGGTACTACTAAAGGTCGTTCGTGTGAATCTCTTATTGGTTCGATAAACCCTGGTTCTTTACTGATGGAAATTGTCGGTGTACAAAAAGAGGGGTACACTTTTTGTACCCCTATAACTGTGCACGGGCAGTCTGAGCCGCGGGCGCCACCGCACTGAGCAAGGCAATGGAGGTGAGCCAAGGTAAGGCTGAATCTCGAAAGGAGCAAAACGACGCCAAGACCAAGACCACAAAGAGCAAAGGGGACGAAGCGGACTCCCCCGGCAAGATCCTTGCCGGGAGGCGCTTTTAGCAAACCCAGCAAGACCCTTGCCGTGGCAGCTCGCCCGACACCTACGGAGCGAGTCACCCTTGAGTCCAGTGCCCCCATGGGGCAAGGATTCGGGAGACATCCCCGTGGTGGCATGCAGATCTTTGTGAAGACATTCAAGATCAGATACACACTATAGAAGATGACGACCCTTGGCGGGATCCCAGCCAAGGAGGACCACAAGGCCCCCGGCAAGAGCCTTGCCGGGGATGACAGCAGGCGCCACAGTAAGACCCTTGCCGGGGCCCCGGCAAGACCCTTGACGCCCCTGGAAGATGGACGAAAAGATCGTCGCCCACTTTCAGATATCTGCCGGGGCCCGAGGTTGAGGAGGAGGGAGGCCGGTCACCCGCCACCTCTTCCTCGGCGGAGGCCTTGCCGGCCTCATCGGCAGGTCCACCGCTGGCGCCCTCGGCAGAAGCCTCGCCGGTCGCCTTGGCGGCCCCCGCAGCGGTGTCCTCGGCAGCACCCTTGGCGGCTTCGTCAGCGGCGGCCTCATCCGCATCTTTGGCGGCCTCCTCGGCGGCAATCCTGCTGGCCTCCGCCGTGGCCTCCTCAGCAATGTCTCCAACAACAGTGTCCACGTCCTCCATGTCTGTTGAAGGAGGGCCTGGGCAGCAACGGGAGCAGTGAAGCCAAGAAAAGAATAAGGGAAAAACAGAGACGAAGGACGGGCGACTCACCAGTGCCAGGCTGTGAAGCAGAAGTCCCCTCTCCGCCAGCATTTGGCGCTGTGGCATATTCACCAGCGCCCAAGTTCCCCTCTTCCTCCATGGGTATGGGCTTCGTGCCTGATGCCCTTGCCGGGGACGCCCCCCACGGCGGCATAGTCGATGGGGGTGGTGTGTTAGGAGTAGCCCTCTGTGGCTCCTCCTGCTGCCGCTCCCCTCCTGCAAACCCGGCAAGGTCAGCATCATAGCATCGAGCGCCTACCACATGTCGAGTAAGAAGAGGGTGACGAACTTACGCCGGGGGCTGCTGTCCGGACTACTCAGCACCACCAGTGGTGTCTTTGAAGCCCCAGCTAGGGACTGACTGCTCGCCGAGGTCCTCGCCCTCTTCACCCTTTGGGCCAACGTCTCTGCCTCCCTGCAAAAGCAAAAATGGATCAAGACAAGCGACCCAATTCGGGGAAATGGAGATGACAGTAAGGAACGGAGTACTTACTCGTCATCCGTCTCCTCCTCTTCCACCAGTTTCCTTTTCCTCTCCGGGCTGAGAGGCCCGAGATCAAAAGGGAGCTCCACATCATCATCCGAGTCGAGCCTGCCGGAGGAGGCCAAGAAGGCGGCGGGGTTTGTGCACGCCCGGATGAGAAAGGGGTTGTCGCCTTCTTCTTCTCAGCGGCCTTCGTCAGCCCCTTCACTGTCGTGGCCTTCGTGTGGCGCCCGGACCCCTCCAGGGTCAATTGAGGCCGCGTAGCCCTGTCGGGCCGGACCGGCTCGCCAGAGCCAGACCGCCGCAGGACTCGCCCTCTTCCCCTGGCTGGCGTCGAGCTCGCCGCCACGTCCTCCTCCTCCTCCGACTCGTCAGCCGCATCCTCGACAAGCGGAGCTCCAGCATCGACGCTGCTGACCTCCTCGGTGGCCGCCGCCCACAGGGTGAACTGCTCCTCCTCCGCAGCCGTCGCGGCCTTGTCCTTCGCGCCCCTGGCGCTGCCGGCCTCCGTGGCAAGCTATGCCTCCCTCGCCCTGGTGGCGATGTAGTCCAGCTCCGCCTGGGTGGTGTCCATGAGAAGCCACAGCTCGACGTCAGCATTGACGTATACCTCGATCAAGGAGTCGAAGAATTGCTGCACATCTGCATCCGTCGGCTCCTTCCAGCTCAGGACAGGGCCATGCGCGTTGCAGTGCGGCATCATAGAAATGATCTCGGACCGGCGTGAGTTATTGCACAACGGGACCACCCCCGCTGGCAACTTGAAGAACGGACCCTTGACGGCCTTGCCGACCTTTGCGGCAGCCCTCGCGGCCTTGCCGGTCCGTTCGACCTCGCCGTCGCGACCCACGTCAAGCTGGAAAAGCCGCTGGCAAAAGTGGGCATGCGCCATCACCGTGAAGTTGTGGTCGAGGCCAGGGCGGAGCCGCATAATGTCAGCCGGGTTCGTAAAAAGCCAGGCTGGCCTCCCCTTATTATGCAACAGGGCAATCCGGCGGCGAATAAAGTCCGCCCCGATCATCTCCAGGGTGAGCCCAGCCCGGGTCAGCCGGAGGATCCTGGTGGTGGCGACAGTAAGCCTCCCGTCGGCAGCATCGACATCACTCCAATCGTTGTCGCGGACCGGCGGCACTCGGTGGACCTTGCAGAATTTCGGCGGGTCTTCGTCTTCAATCCAGCACCACCGGCCACGCCATTCCTCCCACCTCTCCTTCCTGGCACCGTGCGGGTACGCCCCCTTGGATCTTTGGATCCAGGCAACACATCCGGAGACGGCGCCTCCGGGCTGGATTCAAGGGGAGAAATAATGGCGAAAGAGTGCCGTGTTGGGCTGCACTCCGGCAAAGCCTTCGCAAAGATGCGCGAAGAGAGCCAGGCACGCCACCGCATTCAGAGTGAAATCCAAGAGGCGAAAGCCAAAGGTGTGCATGATGTCGTAGAAGAAATCGGAAAAAGGGGGGCATAACCCGCAAGAAAGGTAATCGACAAGAAGGGATACCGATTTGGAGCAGGATCGGCGCAAGCGGCAGGAATGGCGCGCGTCGCCGGGTGCCCCGAATTCTCTCCCCCCATCTTCACTCCCTATAAGGGCATGAAGGAGGCCCGGAGCTCATGAACATCAACCGACGAGTGGAAGAAGAAGGCGGACTTCGTCCGGTCCCCCGACAGCGCGCTCTCCGGCGGCTCCACGGTCCCAGAGCCCTTAGCCACCCCCTTGCCCTTGGCAGGTTTGGGCGCCATGGCGACCGAGAGGTCTAGAGGATTGAGGAAGAGGGGTGGCGAAGCAGCGACGGCGGGCGACGGTGAAAGCTTAGAAAGGAAGGAAGAGAGGAAACGGCGGCTCTGAGATTGGAAAAGGTACGAGAGAAGAGGAGAAAGTGAGCAGCGCGCCCACGGTTATTCCTTCTTATGGGGGAAAACGCGGGCTGCCTCCTTTCACATTAACTGCGACGTGACGCATGCGCGCAGAGCTCAGGCCCACGCATGCCGCCCACGTCACACACGCCTCCCCACGCCGAGCCGCGCGCGGGAGGCGTGGGAAGCGCAGTGCGCGAAGAGACTTACCGCGGTAAAAACCACCCCGCCTGCCCGCGCACCATTTTTGGGCCTAGCCCAACGACGCGATTGTGCTTACGTGTGGCCCAGGCCCGGGGGCTCCTGTCGGTGTACAAAAAGAGGGGTACACTTTTTGTACGCCTATAACTGTGCACGGGAAGTCTGAGCCGCGGGCGCCACTGCACTGAGCAAGGCAAGGGAGGTGAGCCAAGGTAAGGCCGAAGCTCGAAAGGAGTAGAACGACGCCAAGACCAAGACCACAAAGAGCAAAGGGGATGAAGCGGGCTCCCCCGGCAAGATCCTTGCCGGGAGGCGGTTTTAGCAAACCCGGCAAGACCCTTGCCGTGGCAGCTCGCCCCACACCTACGGAGCGAGTCACCCTTGAGTCCACTGCCCCCATGGGGCAAGGATTCGGGAGACATCCCCGTGGTGGCATGCAGATCTTTGTGAAGACATTCAAGATCAGATACACACTATATAAGATGACGACCCTTGGCGGGATCCCAGCCAAGGAGGACCACAAGGCCCCCGGCAAGAGCCTTGCCGGGGATGACAGCAGGCGCCACGGCAAGACCCTTGCCGGGGCTACGGCGAGGCACTTGCCAAGAACACCCGCAGGGCCACCATCAGGCCCATGCCAATCAAACCTCCACCACCGTTCGCATGCAGCTGCCGACCCAACCAGTTGGGCAGGCACCTGCGTGGCGGCAAGCGGATCTTCGTGGAGACCCACCACTGCGCCACCTCAGCTGCCTGCCTGCCTACATGGCACCGCGGGCACCGCTGGCCAGGGCGCGTGTCGACACGAAAGGGGGCGGCGACAGACGAGACAGGGCTCTCCCCCGTCCCCGATAAAGCAAGGACACCTAAGCAAGACGCGTTAAAGGCGCCTTGTCATGTAATGCGAGGGATAAACTCGCATCACTGTACCCTTTCCACCTCCTGTGTGCCACTGTGGCAACCCCTTTCCCTGTAAAAGGAGGCCCAAGGCTACCAGGAGGAGGATTCGGCTTTTTGGAGCTCCTCACGCCCCATTGCTAGTTCAAGAACATAGATAAACAAACCACCAAAGCAGGAGTAGGGTTTTACGCATCCTCACGGCCCGAACCTGGATAAGGAAACCGTGTGCTATCTGTTTGATCCGCTCTTCTCACGACCCCGCGCCCCGCGACCGTAGTAGGGATTCTTGTGATCCCATAGGTGTCGTTCCCACCGACAGAAATACTTTCTGCTACTATACTATTTCACCCTTCCTCTCTAGGGAAATCCCAACGTCTATCACAAGTAGCAGCCACCCGGGCCCTTCTCAGCCACTGGCCCGTTGGCCCTCGAAACTGGATGCCCCTCTGCGACCAGTCAACACACAACAGGCCCGAGCCAGGCACTTGCACGTGCCTGGTCGCGCCCGAACCATGCTCAATGGGCACGCGAAGGGGCCACCTGGAACAACCGAACCTAACCGGCGAGGTCCAAAGACGCTAACAGACGGCCCCGGTTGGCCCGTCGCACATAGGGCGGTGGCTAGAAACAGCGAACGCGGGGATGACCAAAAATGTCCCATGACGATGGCCCCGACCCACCCATCATGGACCCTCGAGGCAACTTGGATGGATACAGGCTGTCTGAGCAAATTAGACGACCTAGAGAGCCCCTAGGAGCCATCCGCGCAGGACAGACATGGAACAGACGATGCATAGGACATTATCGCCCGCGGAGGCGCCCAGGAAGTGGTCCAGTCGCTCGGTATAACATGTAAGGCTCGCGCGACCAACCTAGCCCGTCATGCTCCAAGACCGCCGAGAGTCGGGTCCGACCAGCCCGTCGCGAGCAGGACAACGCGCGGGGTGTCACTCGCGACCGCACCTGACGCCTCCCAATGACGGTGGCCCCGGGCGAGCACAAGGTCCACCCGTCATGGACCACCCAGTTGGGTTGTCCGGTTTTGAGCCGTTTGGGCAGATCGGACGGCACAAAGCGCTCCCAGGAGGCCCTCGAGACACGATGCCTGAAAACAGACAGCTCGGGGGTGCTTTCGCCCACGAGGTCATGAGCGGAGCAGTGCGCGGGGCGTCGCCTGTGACCGTGCTGACGCCACCCAATGACGGTGGACCCGTTATGGACCACCTAGACGGGTCGTCCGAGTCCGAGCCGTCCAAGCAGATTGGACGGCGTAGAGCCGCTCCGAGAGGCTCCCGCCGCAAACCAGCAGGAAACGGATGGCTGGGAGACGCGCTTCGCCCTCGATGAGCCCGAGGAGGTGGGTACTCCCGCATCCTTTATAAGAGTAATGCTCTAAACTTGGAACTGAAAATGTTTGTGCTGATAGAAGCGTGGTAGAGATGCGTCATTCCTCGAAGAGAAGGTCATACAGTGACGGGTGAAGGACCGGTGGATGATCTAATGAACAATTGTAGTATTGTATCCTAAAAACACTTATAAATGTAGATTGTCGGTTAATCAGAGTTAACCATACACTTTTTCTTATTGAAAACTGGTGACTTTTATGCACCCTCTTACAAGGAAATATTATTAGCAAACACACAAAATATATATTACTGTACAATACTTTTTATTAAAAAATAAAAAATGTTACTTTATGTTACGATGTGAATTGTTTTAAATGTTTAAATAATCAAAACAGTGCCATGATAACATGTATTTATGAACAAATATACTACTACCTCTATCCATATTTGTGAAGCGCCATGGCTTTTTAGTCATCAATTTGAGTAGCGAAACATATGATGCCTCTCAAAAATATATAATTTAATTCATCATTTAACGAAGTTCAAAAAAGTTAGTAAGAATACACAAAGAATATATCCCAATACTATTTTTCATGAAAATGTAAAATTATTTGTGCTTACCTTGCTATGTACATTGTTTTAAATGTTTAAATAATCAAAATGACACAAATTTCAGTGATATGACAACATGTATTTACAAACAGAGGCGCTTCCTCTATTCGGGTTTGTAAAGAGGGCATGGTTTTTAGGTCATCAATTTGACTACGAAATGTATGTCGAACGATGTTTCTTTAGTGTCGATGAACATTGCATTATATGAAGAAAAAAAGAATGTAAACAGATATACTGAAACATTTCTCAAGAAAAAATGGCGATATGTATACAATGAAATGGAATCATTTAATAAAAAGAAATGAGAAATTTGAAGAGAAATGGAGTGTACACACCAGTCCACATCAAACGGCAAAACACGCACCATTCCATTATAATCCACAAACAAAACATACTACTAAATCAGAGGCGAAAACCCCATAATAGCCCCGCTGGACTCACGCGCGCACACGCGGCCCCCGATACTTATTCACCCCCGACGCCTACTATTCCATCTATTTTTCCTTTCGCCCACGCTTCCATCGCCGCAGGCCCTCCTCGTCCATCTCGCTCTCCTCTCCTCTCCTCCTCACCACGTCCACGCCCTACCCATCTCGCCGCCGCCGCCGCCGCAGCCGCCAGAGCCGGAGCGGCTGCAGGGGCCAGGGTTGACGGCGCCACGTCGCCCCCGGCCATGGTGATCTCGGCGGAGCCGCCGCCCGCGGCTCTGCCGTCGGATCCCACCGCGGGAGGCGGCCCCGGGGAGGCGGGCGGCGCGGCCGCGGAGGCGGTGATGACGCCGTCGAGCGCGCGCCGCGGGGCCCTTTCGTCCCTCCCGTCGACGCTCAAGACGTGGGGGAGCCACCGGATGCTGCGCTGCGCCCCCGTTAACCGCGCCGGCGACGCCATCGCCCCCGCCAGGCGGTCCTCCTCGCAGCAGCTCGACGAGGTCAGCGAGAGGCTCCTCCTCGGCCTCCGCGAGGCGGCGGCGGCGGCGCCGGCGCCGTGCGGCGCGGACGACGACGAGTCCCCGGGGGTCGGCGAGGCGGCCTCGCCGCGTCCGTCGAAGGCGCGCACCCGACGACGCCGCCGCGCCCTGATGCCGCCGTCCCCCGCGCCCGCCGCGAGCGCCTCGCCCCAGGCGTCGGAGCGCGAGCGGAGGCTGGTCCGCGCCGACGCGCTCGGCAGGGCGCGTTTCTCCGCGACGCTCTCCGCCGAGGAGATCGAGGAGGACGTGTACGCGCTGACCGGCGCGCGCCCGCGCCGCCGCCCGCGGCGCCGCCGGCCCCGCCCCGTGCAGAAGCAGCTCGATGTGAGTTCCCGTGCCTCCTCTGCTCCTCCCCTCACATTACATTCCAGCCCCTGCCGCTCCTGCCCGAGGGACCCGTTTGTAATTCCGTGAAACTCCCCGTCCCCAGATGCTACTCCCCGGCGCGTGGCTATCGGAGATCACCGCCGAGTTCTACCGGGTGCCGGACGATCGCTGACCCGCTCCCGCTCAACCCAACCCAGCAGTAAGCAAAGCAAAGCAAAGCGAATTCGCCGATCGCAATTCACAAATCAGTTCCTCGCCGTCATCATCGTGAGCTCTACATAATCCATCCATTAATTGGTCATATAGTTGTAGCAGTAGTGGTAAGCAGCAAGTGCAAGTGATGATTGATGGCTAGTCAGTGATTCTCTGGTAGTAGTGGTGGTTGTGTCTCGTATCATTAGGCTGGTCACAATGGGCAAGAACATAAGCCAGTAACTTCACACTTTCCTAGATTATGTTACTACCATCATAGTGGGTAGGAACATCTATGTAGTGTCATGCAACGATGTATTTATTAGATTATAGACTCATTGTTTCTTGAAGTGTGTGATGTTTCGGTAACTTAGCTAGTTACCACAAGCACCTCTCTTTTTACTAAATATGTGCCACATAAGTAAAGTTGTATTGAAATGTGTGATGTTACTCCTAAGTTCCTTCCCACTGTGACCAGCCTTAGCGGATTGGGAGGACGCAATGTGATGTGCTCCTAAGTGCACTGTCCTCGATGGTCCACTCAGTACAATCGTTAACGTCGATCTCTATTGCAAATTTGCAATCTCAATGCTTCTTCTGTGCATGGGAATTTTTCTCCTTTTTTCATTTCTGGAAGATGTTTTTGTTGGTACTAGTAATTGCCGTGGTGAGTGGCGAGCGCGAGCACGGGGAGGGGGGTTCCGTTTCTGGGTGTCTGGCGCGTGGGCCCGGGGACCGGGCGGCTTCGAAACCCTGGCACCGCTCGGCCGGCCTTGGCGGTGGGCGCTGGGCAGAGGGAGGCAGAGTCTTTTTTGCGTCGCCTGTTTGTTTCCTGGTTGCTCGTGGGGCCGGCGTGTCAGTGAGGGCCGAGTGAGTTGGAGTTGGTTGACAGGCACGTATGGTGGTGGTCCCTGTCGTGGTCGTGGACCGTGCCCCAAGTTCGTTCGTTCGTTCGGTGACGCCGCGCGCTTTGTGCGCCTCCTGCCTGCGGGTGAGGCCCGGTCCATGGGCTCCGTCCACGCACGCTTTATGGCTGGGAGTACTATATCATCAAAAGGGGATTACGTTACGCGCTGAGGCGCCGTTATTTGTCGAGAAAAAGGGTTTCCCCCGCTTTATATTATAAAGCAAACATCCGATATATCCAACTCGCTAGGGTCGCAGCACAGATAAGCTCAAAAGAAAAATAAGAAGAAGAAAGAGAAATAAATGCCGACAACGACAGATCAACGAAGAAAGGAAGTCCGGCAACCGCTGCACCCTCCAAAGAAGTACCACCACGCTCCCAACATCCCGAAGCGCCGCGCCCCAAGCAACACTCTCAAGAGGGAGTGTGATGATGCCGCTGCTGTTGCCCGAACAAGTTCTAGGGTTTCCCTCGGTACGCGAGGGATAGTGGGGAAGGGGTGTACCCGATGCCTCTCAGGAAGGTCCGACGGCGCCCGCAGGCGTCATCGCATCGGTGCCGGCCAGGCCGACAGGGATTTCTCCCGATCCACAACCACCACCACCACCTCAGGCATTTCGAAATGCACCACCTCCTCGGCCACCCACCAGCTTGTGCCACCACGATTACCGAACAACCCTCCCCGCTTCACTGGAGCTGTCAACACGAGGCTTGGAGAGGAAGAGGAGACACCAGCCACGAGAGCGACCACAACTCGACCGGAAGGAGGGGACAGCCTCCACCGCCACAGCGGAGCCGACCGGACGCGGCGACGAGGACTTGCCAGGCCTCGATGGCCCGGCCGGGCCCACATGGACCCGGGCAGTCCTGTCACCACGCTGCAGCACGCCGGCCAACGAAGTCCTCACCGCCCGAGACCGCCGCCACCACGCCATCACCAAGGAACGTCGCCGCCGAGCACCAAGCCACCGGCCCGCTCCAACCCAGTTGGGCCCAAAAGGGCCCAGATCTGGGCTGGGCGGGCGCCGCCAGCCACAGCGCCACGGCGCCGCCCCATGGCCAACGGCCGCACCGCCGCGTCGAGAGCCACCGGGCCCGCGGCACCACCACCAACGGGCTGCACCGATGCCGGCCGAGGAGCACCGCCACAGGCCACCACCGCCCGAGCAGGAGGGAGCCGCGCGCGGGGAAGGGCAGGCCCACCGCCGCCAGCACCACGCGGCCGAGGCCCGGCGACACTCGCTGGCGGCGGCGGGAGGAGGCAGGGGCAGGGGAGGGGCGCTGGAGAGGAGCGGCGAAGGGGCCCCCGCTCGTCCCGCTCGGGGAGGCGACGCGGGGGTACGGGGAAGGGAAGGAAGGGGTAGGGGAGGGGTAGGGGAGCAGGCTCCGGCTAGCGGCGGCGACGGGCTCCGGCCACGGCGGCGGCCCCGCGCGGGGAAGCCGCCGGCGGCGGCGGCGAGGGAACCCTAGGAGCGGGGCGTTCGCGAGAGGGGAACAGGTCCTCTAAAATTTGACTTAGTATGGCGCCGTTATTTGTCATGTGCTAAACATTTTTTTTTATTTGTCATGTGCTAAACATGTTTTTTAGCTTTTTTAACACCGTTTTGTATAGCTCTGTTCTTATGGATGTTGCGAAAATCGTACTGTTTGGAACGGATGTTCGATCGAATCGTTATTAGTCCAATGATATGATGAATTGTCCTGGTCCTCTGCTCTCCGAACCGTCTGATTTGGCAACGGAGGGCCGGGATCGGCAGCTCGTACGGAGAACCATTGACAGTGCACCCACCGTAGTTATGGGACGCAACATTGACATGCATGCAAATGCTGCTGGAATAAGCGTACACATGATGGCGGATCCACGTGTCCATGCAGGAACTCGGTCCATGCGCCGTCCCCTTCGGTCCTATTTTGTGTTTGCCCATGCCTTCCACTTCCGGCCTACTTTTGTGTATGTCTTGTTGTTTATATGTCTCACCCGTAACAGGCTTGAAAATCACCGGGTCGATCGTGCAAAAATCACACTGTTTGGAATAGATGGCTGGATTGATTTGTCAGTCCATTAATAATGATCTTTATCTTTACTTTACAAACCGCTTGATTTGTTTGGCCGCGGATGGACACGATGGATCATACGGATAACCCTGATAGTGCACCTACCATATGGCACACAACAGTCACATGCATGCAAATGCTGCTAGGATCCACGTCCATGCACCGCCCCCTCTTATTTGGTGTTGGCCTACACCTTCCACTTCCATTCTACTTTTGTATGAGTGTTTTTTTTTAAAAAAAAGATCTATTATAAAAGTTCACTGGAAGTACAAAGCATCTCAACCATAATAAAACGGAAAACGTTCTATTTCATCCTGCTAATCACCACGGCACGTAGGCGCCTGGAGCGATTGACACGCGTCCCATGGCTTGGACAGCTGGGCCCACGCGCCGCTATCCATGAACCGCGGAGCCACTCGTTTTCTTCTCCTCTCCCCTATCCTTCGTCTTCCTCCCTTGATTTTCCCTCTCTCCTTTGCCCTTCCCTTCCCTCTACAGGGCCAACACCTGCAAGTCCACGGTTGCCGCTGTTGCAAGCTTTCTGCTCCCTATTTGTGTGCATCGTTAGGAGGAACACCATCATTTTTTCTGTAGTAGCCGCTCCTGCCGCTGCCGCAAAAGGATGGCCTCCGCTCGCCACTATTGCTGCACGGGGCAACGACGGTTGCTGGAGGCGATGCAGATGTTGCAAGAGGGCAACCATCGAGGATGCAGCGCTCGCTGGCGGCTCGCGGAGCTACGATGCGGCTCCGGGCGCTGCTATGGAGCGCTCGCCGGCAACTCCTGGCACTGCAATGTAGCGCTCCCGCTGACTCTCGCACTACAATGGTGCACTCGCCGGCTATTACCGGCGCTGCAATGGAGCGCTCGGCGTCGGCTCTCAGCGCTACAATGGAGCGATCATCGATGTCTCCCGGTGCTGCAATGGAGCACTCCGGCGACTCCCGACGCTGCAATGGAGCAGTCGCCGGCTGTGCCCCGGTGCTGCGATGAAGTGCTAGGCGGTGGTTTCTCGGTTACGATGAAGAACTTTGCCGGCAGCGGTGGCAGCCCATTGCAACCAGTGGCGGAGCCAGGAAAAATTAGGAGCCGGGGCGGACTCAAAGCTAACAAAAGAACCTACAGTCACAACCAGATTTGGATACGTATTATGCAACTATAGGCACTAAAGTGGAGAACCACAGATTCACGATAGTTACGAAGTGATCAAACAACTGATATTGTATTGTCCATGCACACAATAAAAAAACAGAAACTAAATATGACAACTAATAGCTCAATAAAAGATACTAGTACTCGTGAATAAATAGATATTAGGAATTCATACTAGTGGAGTTGTAAAAACTTATTCACTTTGAAAAGCATGAAATGTAACATAAAAATTGACGCCTCGGTAAAATCCCATTTTGAGTCTTCATGGCTTGGAGCCTTCATGTAATAACATCATCATGGAGTGATTTAATTATTTCATATTCGGTTTAGCATATTATCAAGTGATTGAACCAATCATCATTGATCTGTGCAGTTTAGACTTAATCAAAGGTCCTCATACCTGAAATTTAAATATTTATTCCTGCTCTAGGACCAGGACCTCCTTGTATGTAAAAGGCAATGACTTAAAATGAAAACTCTATGACTTGGAATAATTGAACTAACTAACAATTGTTAGGTTAGAGAAATCGAGAAGAAGCAATACCTAAATGAAACGGAGATTTATTTTTCTTCAATGAACCTGCTCGGAACAATCAACGATGGAATCCCCAATTGCCTATATCCAAGTTACAAACCGATATTAGAAGAATCCCCAAATCCGAGGAGTGAAATCTTAGGCCACAAATTGTAGGCATCAATCCAGAATAAGCAGGATCACTCACCTCGAAATCGAGACATCGTTGCGCCGTCGACTGCCGGCCTGCCTGTGCTGGGAGGAGCTGCGCCCGTGCCCCCGACGACTGCCTCTGCGAGACCGCTAACTGCTAGGGTACTCGAGCCGTCGCGATCGATTGAGGGGGGCGCGACCAGCAGGATACGACGAGACACGGTTTGCTTAGTTTTTTTTTCTCGAGAATCCACGGCTTGCTTAGCTAGTTGTTGCCCTACTAGTACCGCGCTAGCCCAATAGGCCATGCGATGCGTGCAGCCATGGATGGGCTAGGACCAGCCGTGTACGTGTAAGCCCATCTAGAGCTAGAAGCAACTGCCACAAAGAATGGCCCGCATACTCTTTGCCCGGGCAGATTACGGTGAATCCAGCTGGTTAGTACCGAACTAATCGCGACCATTAGATGCCAGCTCGCCGGTGAGCCCGGGCAGCTGCCCCGGCTCGCCGGGTACTGCCTCCGCCACTGATTGCAACACACACGGAGATGGGATGTGTGTTGCTTTGCAGCATCACTGGTGAGCGGCGGCCAACAGAGGACGCGGTTGGGGGCAAGCAGTGACCGACTGCCCCTTGCGAGGGGAGCGATGCTTGAGGGGGAGGCATGTGCTGTGGAGTGCGGACGAGCGATGTGGGAGTTGCAAGGACCAAGGAGGGTTGTGATGGGCGCGTCTAACGGCCATGGGGCGGTTTAAGTTTCCCTTTAATCAACTAGATGATATGTAGCAGCCGCCTAATAAAATTACATTGAGATCCCGATACCACTGAACGACCAGTACTACCGCCAAAACACGCCGCTATCGCCGCTCCCTATTGAAGCCGGCCTGACCTTGTTGATGATTGTTGGGAAATCCATGTGCATGTGCTCTTAAGCACCGGGGCCCTGGAGCCGCAGTCATCGTCGTGTACCCTTGCATAAATATGATGCACCGGACACCACTCGCTGATGGAGTCAAATCTAGCAGATCTCCGATAGAGGATCCAGAGCTGGTAGCCTTGGCATGATGGTAACAAGGATACATAATTTACCCTGGTTCAGGCTCTCTCAAAGAGATAATACCCTACGTCATACTTTGATTGTATTGATCTGGAGCAAGTTACAGGTTGATCTACCACGAGATCGTGTGTGTATGAGAGTTGCGGTCTATAGTTCTCACCCCTCGGCTTATATGGATACCGAGGGTGCCTAGGGTTACACATAGGTCAGCTACATCTAAGGGTAATGTGTCAAAGACCACCTCTAAGTCTTGGATTACGCGCCAAGTGTCTGAAAGATTCCATCTTGACGCTTCTGGGCCTAACGAGTGTGGCCCGTAGGTTGATAATCTTTGGGGTCTTCAGCCTGGCCCATATGTTCGGGACTCGACGTGGCTAGCACCCCCTAATCCAAGAAACCATCACTTGCAAATTACGAGAAACCCTAACATCATCGCTCCAAGGAGACGACAAGAATCTACACCGGAGCTTCTTCAACTACGTCTAGACGGACGAACTCGAGGGTGATCAAAGCTCGGAAGACAAACTCGAAAAAGAAGCACCGCCATCTCCCAAGCGCTGCACCTATGAGGACTAAAAAACCCTCTAAACTAAACTATTAATTGGAGCAGAGGCACTTGGATTCTCCTCCCCCCTCCCCCATCGGCCACCGGAGTGACAGGCAGAAGGAAGGCAAATCCATAGGCTCGTTGGTGAAGCTTGAAGGGAAGAGTTTACCCTAGCCACCTAGGGTTAGGGATGGAAAACAAGAGGAAGCAACCCTACTTTTGTGTGTCTGTCGAGATGAACAATGACATATATTTGTCCATGCACTCTTTCTATTGTTTGGAGGATATTTCTATGGTTCCAATCCTTGTAAATTCTTGTCCTGTAAGTGCCATTTGGATCAAATGAATGGTGCCATCAAAGTTCCTTTGGATTGGTCTAATATACCTAAATTCCATACAAATTTGAATATTAGCTCCAATCTCCTTTTAACACTCATCCGTTGCATCGAGATACATTTTTCTTTGTTCTATCCAAATGACATGTAAGTTTCATGTCTTTTGTAGCAATACTATGTTTTCCACTTGCAAGTTTGTTATATTCATATTTTTATCATATATTCCTAACACTTTCAATCCATTTCACATTATGTATTATCAATGTAAGGATTTAATAAGAATTTTCCCTGCAGCTCGACCCAAAAGATTCATAGCACATACTTCCTCCATCCCTAAAGTGGTAGCATAAATTTTGACAATGTAGTCCAGTGTTAGGTGGTCCAAAGCTCATAAAAGAATTGAAAATTTGATCCTGCCACTTGAAATTGTGGTAAATTGTAAATTCTAGGCAATATATGAGAGAAGACGAGTAATGCTTTAGCCGTTACCACCGTGCATGCTAGCTGATACGTCTCAAACGTATCTATAATTTTTTATTTTTCATGCTACTATATCATCATTTTATATGCTTTTATTATCATTTCACACCATATTCTATTATTTTCTATGTTAACATATTAATTTAGTGCCCAGTGCCAGTTTCAGATTTCTGCTTGTTTTTGGTTTCGCGGAAAAACCATATCTAGAAAGGTCCAAACACGATGCCAATTTTGATGATTTTTTCTGGACCACGAAGAACCCTGGAGGCTTAGAGAAACGCTGAGAGGATGCTCGAGCACCCCAACTACATCTACTACTAATACTCCAGCCTAAAACCACTATCTAGCACGCATCTCAAGGTAAGTTTGCAAGAAACAGAGTATCGCAATAAGCAAGATGACATAATGTATACATGAAGAAGTCAATCAATATGAAAAAATCGTATTGTTTTATCCTTAATGGAAACAATACATTACGTGTCTTGGCCCTTGTTGTCATTTGGTTAGAGCACCAAGATTGTACCCACTAGTAAGCACCTCTTCCACTGAAGATAAATTAATCGAACTTGGCCAAAGAAGATAGATAGATCGGAGAGAAATACAAAGTTATTTAATTATGCAGCAAAAACACTCAAATAGATTCAATCAATTTCAATGAACAATTTGATCATAAAGTCACAATTTGTCATGTCCAACAAACACACCACCGATTACATCAAATTAACCTCAATCAAGAATGATAACATGGTATTTAAATATCCAAGAGAGAGAGAGAGCCATCTAGCTACCACTATGGACCCGTAGTTCCTAAAGGATCTACTCACATGGTCATGGAGGCAACAAGATTGATGAAGAGGCTTCCGGCAATGGCTTCCCCTTCTGTCAAAGCTCCAAAGCATGGATGCAGATGAGATCTTTTTGGATTAGAGGCTTGCGGCGATGATAAAATTTTTATGAAGGCACGACAGATGGTATCAGTATTTATAGGAATTTATGGCGGTGGAATCAGGTCAAGGCGTTTTCCGTGGGCCCCACATGGACAGGTGGCGCGGCCACCCCTGGCCGCGCCATGTGCCCTTGTGCCCCCCTTGTGGCTCGTCTTGATCTCTCCCGAAGCTTCCTGCGTTTCTTATTGCAAAAAATCACGTTAAAATCGGCAACATATTTTGACTAGCACCCGGTATCATGACATAATAGCATGAAACAATAAATGTCAGATATATTTGACATAGTATATTACTATTATATTTATATTATATTATCTAATATAATAGCATGAAACAATAAAAAATTATAAATACATTTGAGACATATCAGATATCGGGTGCTTGAGTAGCACCAGTATCAAAGTTAGTGAAAGATCGTGGATGTCGTCTAGAGGGGGTGAATAGGTGCTTTAAATTTTTTACAGTTTAGACTACAATTTAATTGTCAAGCACAAAACCTAAATCAACTAGGCTCACCTATGTGCACCAACAACTTATGCTAAGCAAGATAAACAACTAAGCGATAGCAAGATATATAACATGAAATATTATGGCTATCACAAAGTAAAGTGCATAAGTGAAGGGCTCGGGTAAGAGATAACTGAGGCACATAGAGACGGCGATGTATCCTGAAGTTCACACCCTTGCAGATGCTACCTTCATTTGGAGCGGTGTGCAGGCACAATGCTCCCCAAAATTCCACTAGGGCCACAGTAATCTCCTCACGCCCTAACATAATGTAAAATGTCATGATTCCACTAAGGGACCCTTGAGAGCGGTCACCAAACCCATACAAATGATGAACCTTGGGGCGGTCACTAAACCCGTACAAATTGCCCGGGGCAATCTCCACAACTTAATTGGAGACCCCAACGCTTGCCCAGGGGTTTCTATCACAATGATTGAGCTCTGGGACACCACCAACCATCTACGGCACCCAAGCACTCAAGAGGCACAAGCTTTAGGGTGCCCAAACACCCAAGAGTAATAAGCTACTCAACTTTTCACTTCCACATATCACAGTGGAGAACTCAAAACTATCCACCAAATGCAATGGCAAAAACACACAGAGTGCTCAAGTGCCCCCCTCCCCAAATCCCCCCACAACAACAAAAGTTATGGAGGAATATGAGAGGAAGAACAAACAAGAGGACACAAAGAACTCCAAGATCTAGATCCAAGGGGTCCCCTTCACTTAGAGGAGAGATGGATTGGTGGAAATGTAGATCTAGATCTCCTCTCTCTATTCCCTCAAAAATATGCAAGATTCATGGGAGGAATGGGGAGAAGGCAAAGCTTTTGGAGGTCCACAATGGAGGATAACGATTGCCCAAAGACATTAGAAGGAATGGAGAAGAAGAACCCCTTTTATAGAGGGGGCCCGGATCCAGCCATTATGCACACAACCCGTGCTCAAGTGTGGGGAGCGGTACTGCCACTTAGCCTGGTTAATGCAACCCAATGAGTACAGAAGTACAAGAACGGTAGTTCCGCAAGAGCGATACCACCACCTTCGAGTAGCGGTATTACCGCTAATTGTCGAATGGTTACAGAGGAATCAGCGGCAGTGGAGCGGTGCCAAAGTGGAAGCAGCGGCGGTAGTACTGCGCAAGCGTGCAGTACTACTGTTCCAATACCACTTATAAAATAGACTCACACAAGCTACATTCCAAGCGGAAGTAGGAGCGGCACTAGTCTGCGAAAGTACCACCTAAGCAGTACTACCATGGTCCAGACCGGTACTACCGCGTGGATGTTGTAAACATGCCCAAGCAAAATGGATGGATGCAAGTAAGATCAAAACTGCCATAACTTGTGCAGATGAACTCTGATTTCGACGAACTGAAGCTTGATAGAACGCCAACGACAAGAGCTGTCAAATCTTCAGAAGTGGCAACTGAAATATGCCAATGATATAGAGGTGTGAAACCTCGATCAGTGAGGATCCAACATAAACTCCAACATAAAAAACATAAAAGATGATGCATACAAAATCCGTTTTCGATGAACTTGAGCTTGTCCATAAGATAACCACAAGTTCTAAAACTCACAAAGAGAAAAGCCAAACAAGAACCAAGAAAAATGATGCCAAGGATGCAATGGTTTGAGCTCTACGAATGAAATGATCAAGTTTCTCACTAGATAACCCCCCCCCCCTTGATGGTACGGCTATCGATCCTATAACCCGATCTCCCAACTAACACCATGATACCGAAAATAGAAAATCTAACAAGGAAAAATCTTTGCATTGCGCATAGTCCACTTGAGCTAGAGGATGACGATCTTGACTTTCTCAAGTTGGACTACCTTTCTTGATTGCGCTGGCTCAATGAAGACTAGTATATTGCTCCCCGTACTCCACTATGGGTGAGCCTCTCGCACATCTTCACATGTCCATTATCATGAGAATGGATGACAAGCTTCAAGCATGAACTCTTCGCGATGCTCCACTTGAACTTGCACACTTCAATCTTGATGACGACCACCACTTGATGCCATCCTCCATGGGTTATACGATATCTTCCTTTTGATGCATGCCCATGAAAATATACCTAACCCCACAAGAACTCTCACATAGACCATGGGTTAGTATACAAAGCGTAATGAACAATGCTTACCATACCATGAGATCACTTGATCCCACTCGGTACATCTTCTACGCCTTGTGTGTTTATCAACTTGAATCCACGCTTTGTAATTATTCTTGATTAACCTTGAATCTTATCTTCATCTTGCCTTGAAGGTAAACATGAATGCTCACAGAATCTTCTTCAAGACATGCTTGCAATAGGCTAACTCTCACCTGACCAATCTTTAGATAACTCCTTGAATGCCACCTTGGTCAACACATAATCTTCTTCTAATAACCTTGAAACCAACAAATGGTCTTCAAGCAATGCCCATGGACAATCCCTTCAAATATAACTCAAGGCAATCATTAGTTCATAGGGATTGTCATCAATTACGAAACCAAAGATCGGGGCACCATGATCTTTCAGTTAGTCATGTGTTGTCGCCATCACTTTTCCACGATCTCAGCAGCTAAATAGATGTGACCACCGCCGCTGCAGGACCACCCCTCTGCATCAGCCATTGTCCATAGTTTGTATCTTGCCGATGAAGTCAACCACCGGATCTGGTGAGAAGAACGCTCATGAATACCTTTCGGTGCCCACCGCAATCCACAGTGAAGCGGCTGCCTCAAGCTGGAGTGGTCACCACAACAACCAACACCGACGATGGAGCACACCACTACCGACCACCACCTCGCTAGAGAGAGCCATGCCCATGCCAGGGGCCGACATGGTTGAAACTAGAGCACGAAAGTCAGATCACCATCTCGACGTGCGCCGGCACAGAGCGCCGCCTTCGCTAGATCAGAAGCGCCTAGCCGCCAGATTGACTTCACGCCTCTCGACCGAAGCAATGTGCCCGCGCCTCAACCACGATGGCCCAGCCGAGACTCCCGCGCTGCCAGCCTCACCACCGCCACCATCGCACGGGCTCGGCAATGATGAGAGGGAGAGAGAAGAGGATGTGGTGCGGCCAAGATTTGGCGGCCCTAGGAGTCGCCGCGTGTTGCTCACGGGAGCGCACGGGGATGTGTCACCCTCCTCACCCAAATGAAAGGAAATCAAAGTGCATCATCCATTATTATTCCATTATAAAAGAGGGCAAAAAGTTTGGCAGCCCAGGGACCCGGGACTAGTATGATCGGTAATGCTTTGCAAAGATTCATCATCCTCTTGGCGCTGTCATCCATGATATACTACTAGAGGGTTAACATACACGTGCTATGGTGACGGCATGGTGGCGGCCGGGTTGACGCAGGCTCCAGCCGGGCCCACCGGTATCATCGCAGCGCTACTCGATTCCAGTCCACGCCGTGTAGTAGGAGTCTGTGTGGCACTGTACATGGCGGAGGGCAAGGTGCTGCTCGGGTCGCCTAGCTTCTCACGTGCTTTGGAAGTTGGAGCCGTAGGTGGAGCATGGCACAGCCACGTCGGCCTGCCTGTCTAGCAATTCAGCTTCCCCGTCTCTCTCGCTTCGTATCGTACTAGACTGTGACACGCGCTTTGCCGCGTCGTTCTTCCGTCGTGAGTAATGTCTCGTGTATCTATTTTATACGTGGTTTTATTACGGTCGGCTCACTTATTGTCTGTAATTGTTAGTTAATTATCTTACACAGTATTGTTGATCATATGTTAAATTGTTAGTTCAGTGGGTGATTCGTGCAAGTTACCACAAAATGAAATGCGTTGATGAATCAAGTTGGATGAGCTATCTCTCATCGGCCTTTTGCATGCATTGTCAAAGACAGAGCCGTCATATTTTGGTATATATTAATTTAGATACCGCCCCTACTCCAGAATATAATGCATATAGATTTTTTAAGAAGTCAAAGTTTGCAAACTTTGACCAAGTCTATAGAGAAAACTGTTTATATCTATAATAGCAAATATCTAAAATATGAAAACTACTTCTCATAATGAATATAATGATATATGCTTGGCATTCTAAATGTAAATGTTTTTCTCAAAAAACTTGGTCAAAGTTTGTGTGGTTTGACTTTTCAAAAAAAAACACTACTTTATGAAATGGAGGGAGTATTCAATTCAGCTCTTGGGAGGATTTTGGTCATGTTTACCGATTATTTTTTGTAAATGAAGAAATATTGAAAAGTCAAACATGCACATATTCATGTCTAAAATGCCAAAGCATTTCAATCTGTGTGAAAAACAAGTTGGATAACAAATTTTTGACATTTCTCGACTACTTAGCTTTGTTTTTTCATTGACGAAAGACTATTGTTCCATCTCTCATGAAAATGTTCATGCATGTTTTGGATGCTAACATGTACATGAAGTGGTTTGCTATTTGTTTTTACTTACTATTCATCAACAAATGCTCCCTAGAGTGAAAACGCCATGCCCATCTCCATTTCATCTATACAGTAGGTTGTCCTTTTTTTAAGGCATGTGATGTTATCGGTAGCTAGCAAGAAAATGAAAATTACAGTAATGTTCTTATATATTGCATTTGTTTCCTTTTACTCCACATATTAGATTTCTCTAAAGTCAAACTTTGTAAAGTCTGATTAAGTTCATATTTAGAAATATGTTTCGTGATAGATCTAATGATATTGATTTTGTTTTGTGCATGTTAGTATTTTTTCTAGAAACTTGGTCAAACTTACAATGAGTTTGACCAAAGACAAAATGTGTATGCAGAGTAAAAATAAATAGAAATATAATATACATATACTTTGTAGTTGAGAGACACAGTAATATATTTATATTAATACACACTTAAGGCTGACAAATGGGCCCAACAACAGTCCCCTCAGCCCCGAGCCACCAGAGGCAAGGAAATCAAGGGAGCTTAAAGCATTACTAGTAGAACTCTCAAACCCTCAAACCCTTATAAATAACTGCTTTTTTGCAGTTTACGAGCAAAAAATCGCGTAGAGTAGAATCCCTTAACCCTCAAACCCTTAAATTTTTTTAAGGGTCCAACCCTCAAACCCTCTCCCAACCTTCAGAAATAAGGGTTGGGGAGCAAAACCTACCCCAACCCTCACTTGGCGGTTATCCTCGCGCCAACTCCCGCGCCCGCGCCCACGCCCGCGTTTGCCGCTGCTAGTCGCCCCCGCTGCCGCCGGCCGCCCCGTCGACCTCCCGCGTGCCCGCGCCCGCCCAGCCCCCAGCCGCCGGCCTCTCCTCCACCTCCTCCCGGCCGCGGCCGCGCTCGTCCCGCTCCCGGCCGTCGCCATCCGTCCCGCCGCCCGCGCCGCCCGCCGCCCCGCCGGCTTCTACTCCCGTGCGCCCGCCCGTCGCCTCCGGCTCCCGCCCGCCGCCTCCGCCTCCCGCCCCCCGGCCTCTCCTGCTCCCGCGCCCCTCCGACTCCGCGCCCTCCGCCTCGACCCGCCGCCACCGCCCTTCAGCCCGTGCCCGCTCCCACGCCCTCCGCCTCCCGCCCCCGCGCCCTCCGCCTCCGCCTCCCACCCCCTGGCCACTGCCCTCCGCCCGCGCCCGCCCTGCCATCCGCCCTCCGCCCCCGCGCTGCCCTCCGGCTGTCATGCACGAGGTGCTCGACGGTATGCCCGCAACGACAATATCGTTGATGGAGAATATTCCGTTATAAGGGTTGGGTTTGAGGATTCTAATCTTTGCCCCTGTTTTTCAACCCGTAAAAGTGCACAAAAAAACCATTTTTGGACCCTTAAAACGCTAGTGAGGGTTTGAGGGTTTGAGGGTTCTACTAGTAATGCTCTTAGTAACTAGAGAGATATACGAATTCAGGCAAAGCCGTCACGCTACCAGATCAAACAACATGGAAATAAACAATTTGCCCGCGCGTCGGCCATCAACGTTAACACGGCGGCAACATGCGTGTCAGACCGGGGAATTGCGGACGACCTTGCAACTTGCATCCACGTGACCACTGCAACTGCACCCAGCAGCAGAGGACGGGGAAAAGAGAGGATCTCGCGCGCCAGCCAGGGCCAGGCAGGCAGGCGAGCCCGAGCTGGCCGAACGCTCCACTGCGCCGTCGGCAAAGTGCGCTCGCTTCACCGGCCATCCGTCGTCGCTCTGGAGTAGTATGATTCTTTTTCCACTACTATTTCTTTTCTTTTCTTTTCTTTCTTGCGATGATTTCACTACTATTTCAGGATACCCAGTACCAAAAATGTGTTCTGTTGCTAGGTTACAGACTTGCATTCATGACGATCGTACTCCCAGCCCCGTGTTTCTTTCTCCTTGCCTCTTGTCTTGTAACCAACGTTCCGGTTTACTGTCAGATGGAGAGAAAAAACGAACGTTCTGATTTACTGTCAGAGGGAGAAAAAAAAACGAACGTTCCGGTTTGGCGTCGCTGCTCTTTGGCATTGCTCCAGGTGAATGTAGGGCTGCCGTGCCAAACACCCCTGGCGTCTCCGGCCATCTGTTCTGTTCTGTTCACACAAGCCGTGCCGCGCATTTGACTGCTGCCACTCTATTCACGAGAGCTGATGCTGCATATCACCCTTTACATCTCCCAAGTACTCCAGCACAGTAGTACAGGGCTCCAACAGGTACACTGGCAAAAAGAGAGAGTGATGATGCGGCCAGCCTGCTACGGCACACTCCCTACGGCTCTGCTGACCAGCTGACTCTGTGGACTTGCGGAACAAGCTCCAGTCCGGGCATACGTTTTCTTCACGGCCAAGGCTCGGCCAGCTCACATCACAGTATGCAGCAGGCTATGGCTTGCTCGTACTGCTGGCTAGTTCAATAGGCCGGTAGCTAAGGCCAACTCCACCGCGCGACCCTAAACGGACGCATGTTTTGCCCGAATTATGTCCGTTTGCGTAGGGCAATGGGGTCGTGTCCGGGCCTGTCTTGGAATGCGGTGGCCGTGCGTCCAGTGCGCGGCCGCATCCATTTGCCCCATCCCATCCGCCATGCTCATATTTACATATCAAAACAAGTTTGCACGTCCAAATATTAATTGTTTGAAAATTAAAATAGTTTTACGACCCAATCGAAGTTGTCTCTAATAAAAAATAGTTTTGCAACCAAATCGAAATTGTCTTGAATGAACATAAAATGAACCAATACATCTATTGGTTGCCAATGTGATCCCACGCGTGCTCAATCAAGTCATTTTGAAGATCCAAATGAGTGTGCCAATCACGCAGCTCATGATGGAACTGGACAAACTGATCAAACGTGGCAGGTTTTTGGTGCAGGGGCTCAACATTGTCACCATGAAAATCAAATCCTTGATCGAAGATATTGTCATCACGCTCGTCCTCGACGATCCTGTTGTGCATGATCACACAAGCAGTCATCACCTCCCAAAGCTTCGTTTCATCCCATGACAGTGCAGGGTATCAAACGATACCCCATCGGGATTGAAGCACACCAAAAGCACGTTCCACATCATTTTTAGCACTCTCTTGCATTTGGGCAAATCTCTTTCTCTTCTCACCTTGGGGGTTCGAGATTGTCTTCACAAAAGTTGACCACCGAGGATATATACCATCAGCTAGATAGTATCCCTTGTTGTAATGGTGGCCGTTGATCTCAAAGTTGACAGGTGGGGAGTGGCCTTCTGCAAGCCTTGCGAAGACTGGAGAACGCTGCAACACGTTGATATCATTGTGAGAACCTGCCATGCTGAAGAAAGAAATGCCATATCCAAAGATCCAGCGAAGCCACCGCTTCTAATATGACAGTGCAAGCTTTGACATGCCCCTTGTACTGGCCCTGCCAAGCAAACGAACAGTTCTTCCACTCCCAATGCATGCAATCTATGCTGCCAAGCATGCCTGGAAAGCCTCTAGCTGCGTTGGTCGCCAACAATCTCTCTGTATCAGCGGCAGTTGGCTGCCTCAAGTACTCAGGGCCAAACACCTCGATCACAGACTGGCAGAACTTGTACATTGACAACAAACATGTTGTCTCACTCATACGCACATACTCATCCACCAGATCACCTGGAATTCCACATGCAAGCATGCGGATGGCCGCAGTGCATTTCTGGTAAGAGGAGAATCCAAGTTTGCCAAGGGCATCCGTCTTGCACTCGAAGTATGGGTCATGAGCAACCACTCTCTCTCGGATACGATTGAACACACGCCTTGCCATACGAAAACGGCGACGGAATTTATCCGGCTTGAAGAGCGGGGTGTTCGCAAAGTAATCGGCATAGAGTAGGGCGTGGCCTCTCTCCCTGTTGCGGTTCAGGTTGGGAGCACGGCCAGGGACTGACCCCCTGTGCCGAGGAAGCTGCCGTTGAATTTGGTCGTGAACCACCAGTGCAGCCACCACAAGATCTTCATCATCCAACGACGAATCGTCCGATGAACAAATGAAGTGGTGGAAAAAAAAACTCATCAACACTGTCCATACCTTTGTGGGCAAAATGTCGAACACCTTACGATCGTGGTGGGAAAGTGGCTGCAGTGATCACCTCGATGCAGATGTGGTTGGCGGCCGGCTACTGGCCGCTCTGGAGCACTCGTCGGAAGCTGTCGTGGCCGTCGTGGTATGTCGCCTGCGGTCGTATCCCCTCTGCCGCCGGCTACGACGGCGACGGCCAAACCACCTCCGATCGACGGCCTAAACTACGGCGAAAGCGCGGGGCGTGGTGGCGGCCATGTCGAGACGTGGTTGGCTATGGACGGCCGGGTGCTGCGTGGAGAAGGCGGCCGGAGAATAGCGGCGGCGCCGTCGACGGGGCGGGGCGGGGGAGGGGGGTGGAGGCGTTGGAATCGAATGGGACTACTTGTGTCCCCGACAGGCGGGCCACGGGGGGACAAGGGCGTGCAGCGAGCCCATCCGCGCGATGGTTGTTTCACCCCAAACTCGGCGCAAGTTTGGGCCGGAGATGAGTCAAAAACTGACGAAATCCGGACATTTGTCCGTTTGGGGCCGCCGTTGGACCGCGCTATTCGTCCGTTCTACCTCAAACAGACGCACCCGGATAAGATGGGGTCGACCGGCAGAGATGGCCTAATGCACATGGAAGGCAAAAGCAACCAGGGACGGTAGGGTAAAAAGAGGCCCAAGCAAAATGAAAAATACCACGTAGTACTACCGGTGAAGTGCACACACGACACGCACCCCTTCTCCCTGGCGCACACCGAGGGCCAAGTACCACATACAGAGCTGTCAGCGAACTGACATTTGACAGGACAGGGGAGGCGGAACGGCTCAAATCTCGCATCATACTACTATGGTTCTTGTCTTTTGGCAATCGTACACAAAAAGACTTTGATGAGCATAATGCCAGTGCCCCAAACAACGTACAAGTCAAGCTACATAAAGTTTGACCAAATTTATATCAAAAAATATGAACATCTACAGTACTAAAACTATATAATATGAAAATACATTTCATGATGCATCTGATAATATTGATTTTATATTGTGAATGTTGTTAGTTTTTAATATAAAGTTAGTCAAACTTCATAAAGTTTGACTTTGACCAAACTTTATATGCAGACTAAAAAGAAACAAAGGAAGTACTCAAAAAACGAATGTGAGTATTCATTTCATAGAAAAAAATGTACCCGAGAGAAACGAACAATTTACAGATTTCATATAAAGTACTAAACTAAGAAGGAAAGCAGCCTAATCTGCTGGGGACCTAGATTTACAGGTTTGGATTACAGATGATACTCGCAGAAAATGGACTAGCACGCGGGCTCAGAAAAAGAAACATGGAAACGCAAACACCTCATGGAAGTAGACATGGTAATAACCTTCGAAGAAGAACTAGAAATTAGAACAACAGGGTAGGAACTGGAGTAGAACGCTATCTCAATGACTAATACAGCATCGTTAGATATAACCACATAGTTTAAGGTGATTTTCACACGAGTTACATCGACCATGTCCTTGCACGCGGCTCCGTAAGCGCCACTCTGCTACCAGCGGGGAGCCAGAGACATCCTGAAACCATGAATGGCTGCAAAAGCGTCACGAATCAAAATCAGCTCAAAAGAGCAAGTCAGAGTTAAGTTGCTGTGCTGGTACAGTTCCCATGAATTCGGTAAGCAGGTTTTGTTTTAAATTTCCTCACGTGTTAAATCCACCCAGGCACTTGTTATGTGCCATCAACCAAGTTCTTCAACTAAGCTGACACAGGCAAACTCGTCAATTGGAAATTATACAAAGACATGAACTTCTATGCATGCCCAGAAAATGCATGGTTCATGAACTATTCACTATCTAAGTTCTTTGCCTCCAAACCGCAAACAATAAATCATCAACTGATATATAACCATAGAGTACTTAATTATTTCTTTAGGGAAACAGGAGGGGAAAGGGCCCCTGCCAGTTATTTGTTGATCATAAAGACAAATTACTACAGGGGAAGCAGAATGCATCCCAACAGAATATAAGGCATGCAGGGTACATGGGCGTAAATAGATTTGAATTATTTCTTGGGGACTAGAAACAAGCAACGACATCCATGTTTTAATACTAATCTTGGTTGCTTGGTTATGGTTCCTTCTACTAAAAAATCTGACTGTCGAGCCATGAAGTCCTTGACTCCTTGCTCGACTCAGGTGTATTTCCTTGGACTATGAATTGCATATCTTATTACAGACATAGATGGTACCCTCGTTAAACTACTGTACCAAGCATATATAACTCCTGCTTCCATATGTTAACGCTAAAGGTAAATGCAATAACATGACAGCCTTGTAAAGAATGAGAATCATACCAGAAAGCAAGCTGATGCAGAGGTAAAACATACACATTTTTTCTAAGACAAGATATGTTCACCTCAATCATAGAGCGGAGTCCGCACAACAGACGAGTAGTAATGTGCCTCCAGCTCCTTAAGGCTTGCTGCTGCTTCCTGCCCAATCCTCTCCAGCATTCTCTCTGTCTCCTCTGCCTGTTGACTGAACACTTCAATCCTCCTATCAACATTCTCACTCAAAGAAGCAAGCCCAGAAAAGATAGCTGTCCTCTTAAGTTCCGATACTAGTTTCAACAGCGAGTCCGCTGAATGCACCTGGAAAACATAAAACAGCATTTGACAACCAAACAAGACGACCGAGAAAAATGGATACTAGATTTGATGGTATTCCAGAATTAGCTCAAAACACAGTAGGTTGCAGTTTAACATATATCGTATCAGCTGTTACTATAGTTTCTGTATCAACTTGTTATAACTGCAGCACTAATTAAGGTGCCAAAGCTAAGGTAGTCCCCGCTTCTTGTATCAACTTGTTACAATTGCAGCACCAATTATGGTGCCGAAGCTAAAGTAGTCCTCACTTCTTATATCCACTCATCATCTGTATCTTGGGACACTGAGTTTGAAGTCCATGACCACGAAATCAATCTACCAGGGGTTTGAGTGCTTCAGAGATTATAGATCCTAAAGAGACCTTACCGAACTCATCCCTATTTTGATCATACCATTACTGTATTTAGCATCCACATTTTCACCCTAGCCACATCCCATTCATTGTCATGCTAGTTGCTAAATCTACATGATTACTCCCTACGTTCCAAAATAGATGACCCAACTATGTACTATCTTTAGTACAAAGTTGAGTCATCTATTTTGGAACGGAGGGAGTACATGATAATTGATATCTCCCTGTGGGCTTTTGTGCTACAGCATTATGGGATTTAATACAGGGATAGCTTAGAGGGTGTTTGTTTCCAGGGACTTATTGGTTTAGGGACTTAAAAAAGTCCCTATAAGTCCCATCTAAACCAAACAGGAGGGACTTATAGGGACTTATTGGGGTCATTTGGGACTTATCAAAAAAGACTCTCAGGGAGGAACTTATTGGGACTTATCGATCTGGACGCACCTACCCCGCATCGCCCCGCACGAACCCCGCCCCGCTCGTTCCCCTCTTCCTCGCCTCGCTCCTTCCCCGCCTCGCCCCAATCGCCGCCGCCGCCGGCACCCTCAACCGCCGCCGCCATGGCCGATGCGGAGGACGAGATCCCCTTCTTCTCTCAATTCCCCTCGTCTCAACAGGCAACCGAAGGCTCATCCGCCGGTGGAAATCTCGGAAGGGGAATGGGTTTCTTGGATCTCAACAGCAACGTCGACGTCTTCCCGGAGTTGGGCTCGTACCAGCAACTCCTCTTCGACCAGTCGGCCGGTCATGGCCTTCCTCCGGTTGGACCTGGTCGTGGGAGGCCCGTGCCCCAGGGCGGAGGAGGCTGCAGCCGGTCTCTGAACATCGGAGGCCGAGGCGGCTCTCACCTGCGTCCGTTCGTCGCCCCGGCCGCAGCTTCCGTTGAGGGAGGCGTCATAGGGCGTGGGAGGACCGTGTCCCAGGTCACCGGACGCGGCGTAGGTCGAGGCGATGGGTCCTCAGCGGCCGGCAGTAGAGGAACTCGGGACTTATAAGTCCATGTAAACAAACAGGTAGGGACTCGGGACTTATAAGTCCATGTAAACAAACAGGTAGGGACTTATGACTTATAAGTTGGGACTTAAAAAAGTCCTATGACTTATGAAACAAACAGGGCCTTAGGCTTCTACTACCACTCAATTGGGCAGTACTGTTTCGATCTTCACTGCTAGTTTCATAGCATGGTTAGATGACTTAGATCTCAAAATCGTCAGTCAATCTTACTGCGATTGAAGTAAATTTTATACCTTGTAATCGACGAGGAGTTGATTTAAGACACAACTCGGCTCCAATTTTGGGCACTACAATTTTTAACATTGGGGAGAAACAAATCTCTGAACAAATGGTGGGAAGTGAGGCGAGTTCGTCGTTACTAACTTACCATGCGGGAGGCGCGCATGTCCATCTGGAACGCCTCCTGCGAGTTGCGCACGGGCGGGTCGTTGACCTGAGACGAGGAAAAATCGCAGGGTTAGGGTTGGTTAGCCAGAAGGCGAGGGCACCGACGAGTGTCAAGTGGTAACAGGGGCGTACGCGGGCGATGTTGATGAGGGCGGAGAAGTTGTCGACGAGGCTGCTGACGTCGGCGTCAGCTTTCTGGAGGAGCGCCCGCTGCTTCTGAGCCGCGGCGGCCGCGGCCGCCGCCGTCGGGCCCGCCGTGGCGCCGCCAGCGCTGCCGCCTGGCTTGCTCATCGCGGGTCACCCGGCGAGCGGCGGGCGCCGGCTGGCCGGAGCTCGGTGGGCGGGGTGGCACCGGGCGCCGGGCGGGCGGGGCGGACAGGGGGCGACGGATTCCGGCGAGGTAGGCCGCGAGCCGGCGAGATCGGGAGGAAAGGAGCGGCAGAGAGCGCCGAATCGGGAGGCAGTGGCTCGGTGCGGCTGTCCCCTGTGCGCTGTTTTTCTCTCTCTTTTTTTTTTTGGTTGAGGCAATCCGTGCGTAGTTTGTTGGGCTAGGATGGGCCGGCATATATCTAATTTCCATTTGTCTACAAGCCGATCCAAAATCTCAGGATGGACCGGGGCCCATCAGGCCCACCCTCTAGTAAAGGCAAATCCTATTCTTGTCTAGAAAAGGCAAATCCTATTCTTGTCTAGAAAAGGCAAATCCTATTCTTAAATTTCGGGACATTTTTAAAAACTCATGAATATCCTAAAATTAGTATATATTTTTAAAAAATCAGGAAAATAAATAAATTCTGAAACAATTTTAGTAGCACAGTAGCTGGTTTTGAAAAAAAAAACAGCTCAACAAACCCTCTAGTAGTGGCCCGGCAAAAAACTTTCAGTAGCACGCTACCCAATTTTGAGAAGAAAAAAACAGCTCACAAAATCCTATAGCAGTAGGTTGGCAAAATCGCTAATGGGCCGGCCCACGGAGAGAAGGCGGGGTGCACGTTTGGTCTCTTAGCAACGTTGAAAGGATCAAGATGGACCCAAGGGGATGGGGTGAATAGGGACAAATACATTTTTTTGTTGATTATTAGCAAGTTTAAACAATGCAGAATATAAATGTGTGTTTAAAAAATAACTATGGTGAGATAAACAATCATATATGATTAATGCAAGGTCAAATGATCAAAGTAAACCGCAATTAAAAAACTAGGGTTAGGTATAACCGAAAACAAGGATGTATCATGATGTTCACTTCTTTAAACGTCAGCTAGTCATCATTGGAGAGATGTGTGTTACCAAGAAGGCTCACGCTATTCTCCCTGAGATAACACCACAAAGGCGATTCTCAACCACTAGTGGTAGACCTTGAGGCGGCCTTGAAACCTTCATAAACGACGGGGAAGATCATAAATTGATTTCTCACCAGGCACTCCTACCGCCTAGGAGTCTCCAAGCTCTAAGAGTAACAAGATCCACCAAGGAAACAAGGGGAACCAATTAATCATTTGGACTCGGGGAGTCATGTAGTAGAGTAGAAATAACTTTGTTTTGCTGTGCCATCGTCCACATTTTGTTTCTCAATACTGTTAAGCCGCCATCTTATATGCACCCATATTATACT
The DNA here is from genome assembly GCA_963921465.1 of Triticum timopheevii. Classification (NCBI taxonomy): domain Eukaryota; kingdom Viridiplantae; phylum Streptophyta; class Magnoliopsida; order Poales; family Poaceae; genus Triticum; species Triticum timopheevii. Next base: position 24,321,026 of record OY997266.1, on the reverse strand, counting down.
TATCATCTGTTTTCCTTATGCTCGAGCAAGTCTTTTAACTGTTCTGCACACAGAAATAGATCACAAGATCCCTTGGCGGCTTACCGCAAGGCGGGTCATAATATCTTGACATATTACCATTAAGATGGAAAAAGAGTCACAGTGTAAGTGCATCTAGTGCCCCTTAGTGATTTTGGTGTATTGAAGACTTATAGGTTAAGGGTCTAATGTGTTTATGAGTGTACACAGGTCTATAAGTCTATGAGGAGTTTGATATTTACAGAGAAAGTCGACCCCTAAAAATGAATATCTTCGACTGAAGATTTTGGTATTCCTGAAGACTTTCATGAAGACTTTGAAAGTGAAGAAATTGGTGTGTCCGTGAAGACTTGATATACATGCGAGGAATATGAAGCTTGAAGACTTTCGTTTTCATAGTTTTGTTTTTCTCCTTATTGAGTCATAGGAAACACCGTACTGTTAAAGGGGGTCGAGGAAATACTAAGGAAAAATTTCCATGTGATGCTCAACTCAAAATCCTACACCTACCAATCCCTTTGAGTGAAGCCATTGGAAATCTCATACAGTTCAGTCAATTTCTTCAGAGACAGAGACGAAGTTCTTCTGGTCGCTGAGGAATTTGTTCTGACTGAGGAGTTAGGAATTCGCCAGTGCGGATTGCCTACACAGTGAGGAACATGATAGCCCTGAGGAATTTGAGAGTCAAATTTCCGACCGTTGCTGTGCTACGTGCCAGCTCTCCCAAAATATCTTATCCACATAACGGTCATATCATTGAAGGGCATTTATGTCTTATCATGTCGGGCTGCTCCCTAGGCTATAAATAGCCGCCCCCTACAACCACTAGCTGGTTGGCTGCTCCGAGAGAAATTGACACTTGTCATTTGAGAGCAACCCATCCTCCAAGGACTTTGAGCGAAAATCATCGAGTGAGGAAAATCCAAACCCAAACACCCACAAACCCAAAGTGATTGAGCATCACTGAAGAGATTGATCCTGCGTGGATCCGACGCTTGTTACCTTTGAAGATTGTGCTTCTTCCAGACGGTTAGGCGTCATGGTCTAGAGCATCCAAGAGGAATTGTGGATCGCCGAGTGACCGAAGTCTGTGAAGGTTTGGAAGTCGCCTGAAGACTTACCATGAGTGATTGGACGAGGTCTGTGTGACCTTAGTTCAAGGAGAATACGGTGAGGACTTGGTGTCCTGAGCTGAGTGCTCAGTGACTGGGTGTCCGGGACTGTGTGTCCTCGAGTTTAAATACTCAGCCGTTCCAACCAGATGTACAACTGAGACAGCAGTTGGAACTGGTCTACCAAATCATTGTCTTCACCAACCTTACTAATTCTATTTCCTCAACTCTTTCATTTCCTCATTACTGTGTTGAGTGTTTGTTCATATCTGTGTTTGAAGACTTTGACTGAAGACTTTCTCAATTTCCTCAGTTCAATTTCTTCAGTCTGTTTGTCTTCATCTTGTGTTATCCTGTGTTTACACTTTCTGTACTCTATGTTTGTCTTCATTTCATCATGATGACCATGTGTGTATTCTGTCATGCTTACTTCTGAGTACTTATTTCGCTGCAAGTAGTTCTTCGCTAAGGAATTTCCTCACCGGCAAATTCCTCCGTGAAGAATTCATAAAAATCGCCTATTCACCCCCCTCTAGTCGATATAACGCACTTTCACACAGATAAGCCTATTGTAACATATAATGTTGAAACACAACTATAATATCATACATGTGATCTTTTGATTTGCACTACCGGCTTATATGACCCGAACAGTAAGGGTGATAACCCAATCTTTGGAAACCAACACTTCCTAAGGTATGATGACTCTCATATATTGGCGACTTATCATCCAAAATCAAGCCGGGTTAAATTTAACCACACTTGCACTTTAAACCTCAAAAAAGTCTCAAGTCAAATAAAGGTTTCTTTCAAAGAAAACTTAAACCAAATAAGAAGAAATAATCGAGGCTTCTGATTCAAATACAAAGAGTAAACCGTTCCAAAGGGGTTCAGCTAGGATTCGAATACGATCATGTAGCCCCCAGTGGCTTTGGCGTTGCGCCGATCAAGAGGGTACCGACAACTATGTTCTCTTTGGTTTGAATACGACCTATGTTTGAACAGGAAGCCCCCTAATGACCTTGAGAGTTTTTTAACGACTCTGATTCGAATATGATCAAAGTCGGTTCCCAAAAGGGGTTGAGCTATGATTCGAATACGATCAAGAAGCCCCCTAGTGAGCTCGGCAGTGTGCCAATCAAGAGGGTACCGACAGCTATGTTCTCTTTGGTTCGAATATGACCTATGTTTGAACAGGAAGCCCCCTAGTGATCATGAGGTATAACGGCTAGATTCGAATACGATCATGAGCCGAACCAAGAGGGTTAAGCTAGATTCGAATACGATTAGCCCCCAAAGGATCATTTGAAAAGACAATGATGAAGACATATGATCTTTGAGGATGAAAAGTACAGAGGTACTGCTTTATTACTTATCATAATATATACATCGTCAAAATATGTACATCATGAGAGCTGGTGGCTCAAGTGTAGTAAGGTCGCAGATGAGCGATATTCCACGGTCGGCGGGTCTCCTCCTCCGACTTACGTGAGTCTTTGTGCTCTCGAACATTGATAAGGTAGTATGACCCGTTGTTCAAGTTCTTGCTGACCACAAAGGGCCCTTCCCAAGGTGGTAATAACTTGTGTGCATCAGTTTGATCCTGGATGAGCCGGAGCACCAAATCACCTTCCTGAAAGGTTCTGGACCTAACCCGGCGGCTGTGATAGCGGGTCTTGTTGGTAAATTGCCGATCGAGCTGCTGCAAGGTCTCGCTTTTCATCTAACAGGTCAAGTGCATCCTGACGCGATTGTTCATTGTTAGCCTCAACATAAGCTGCCACGCGGGGCAAGTCATGACGGATGTCACTAGGGAGAACCGCCTCGGCTCCGTAAACCATGAAGAAAGGCGTATAAACCGTAGACCTATTAGGAGTAGTATTGATGCTCCATATCATAGAGGATAACTCCTCAACCCAACAACCGGTGTCCATTGCAAGGGGACCAAAAGCCGGGGCTTGATGCCTTTCAAGATTTCCTGATTGGCTCTCTCAGCTTGACCATTGGATTGGGGGTGAGCTACTGACGAAACATCAAGCCGAATATGCTCACGTTGACAAAATTCTTCCATGGCGTCTTTAAACAGATTAGTACCATTGTCAGTGATAGTGCTGTGTGGAAAGCCAAAGCGAAATATCACCTTCTTCATGAACTGAACCGCCATGGCTGCATCACACTTACTAACTGGCTCTGCCTCAACCCACTTTGTAAACTTGTCAACCGCCACTAAGAGGTGGGTCTTTTTATCTTTGGACCGTTTGAAAGGCCCAACCATGTCAAGCCCCCAGACTGCAAACGACCAAGTAATTGGAATCATCCTCAACTCTTGAGCCGGCACATGAGCACGTCTCGAGAACTTCTAACAACCGTCACATTTACTGACCAGATCCTCCGCATCAGCGTGAGCTGTCAGCCAATAAAATCCATGACGGAAGGCCTTGGCTACAAGGGACTTTGACCCGACATGATAGCCACAATCCCCTTCATGGATTTCACAAAGAATTTCTTGGCCTTCTTCAGGAGAGACACAACGCTGAAACGCCCCAGTGACACTGCGATGATGCAACTCGCCATTGGCAATTGTCATTGACTTAGACCGCCGGGTTATATGCCTGGCCAAGGTTTCATCCTCAGGCAACTCGCCCCGGGTCATGTAAGCCAAGTATGGCACTGTACAATCTGGGATGACGTGAAGAGCCGCCGCCAACTGTGCTTCCGGGTCAGGAACAACCAAGTCTTCCTCTGTAGGTAACTTGACAGAAGGGTTATGCAGAATATCCAAGAAAGTATTAGGCAGCACCGGCTTACGCTGAGAGCCCAGATGGCTTAAGGCATCAGCCACCTCGTTCTTTCTGCGGTCAATGTGCTCCACTTGGTAACCCTTGAAATGTCCAGCAATGGCATCAACTTCACGGTGATAAGCCGCCATGAGAGGATCCTTCGAATCCCACTTGCCTGATACTTGTTGAGCCACCAAATCTGAGTCGCCAAAGCACCTTACCCGGCTTAAGCTCATCCCCTTAGCCATCCGAAGACCATGAAGCAAGGCCTCATACTCAGCTGCATTGTTAGTGCAGGGAAACATCAATCGTAGCACATAACAAAATTTGTCACCTCGAGGGGAAGCTAAAACAACTCCAACCCCCGATCCCTCCAATTGCCTTGACCCATCAAAGTGAATAGTTGATGTCTACTACACAACCTTCTTCTTGTAGACGTTGTCGGGCCTGCAAGTGCACAGGTTTGTAGGGTAGTAGCAAATTTCCCTCAAGTGGATGACCTAAGGTTTATCAATCCGTAGGAGGCGTAGGATGAAGATGGTCTCTCTCAAACAACCCTGCAACCAAATAACAAAGAGTCTCTTGTGTCTCAAACACACCCAATACAATGGTAAATTGTATAGGTGCGCTAGTTCAGCGAAGAGATGGTCATACAAGTGCAATATGGATGGTAGATAAAGGTATTTGCAATGGTAGATAAAGGTATTTGCAATGATAGGAAAATTATAAAAACAGCAAGGTAACAACCGACAAAAGTGAGCCTAAACGGTATTGCAATGATAGGAAACAAGGCCTAAGGTTCATACTTTCACTAGTGCAAATTCTCTCAACAATAATAACATAGATAGATCATATAACAATCCCTCAACATGCAACAAAGAGTCACTCCAAAGCCACTAATAGCGGAGAACGAATGAAGAGATTATGGTAGGGTACGAAACCACCTCAAAGTTATCCTTTCTGTTCTATCTATTCAAGGGTTCATAGTAAAATAACATGAAGCTATTCTTTCCGCCCAATCTATCATAGAGTTCTTACTAGAATAACACCTTACGACACAAATCAACCAAAACCCTAATGTCACCTAGATACTCCATTGTCACTTCAAGTATCCGTGGGCATGATTATACGATAAGCATCACACAATCTCAGATTCATCTATTCAACCAACACAAAGTACTTCAAAGAGTGCCCCAAAGTTTCTACCGGAGAGTCAAGACGAAAACGTGTGTCAACCCCTATGCATAGGTTCATGGGCGGAACCCGCAAGTTGATCACCAAAACATACATCAAGTGGCACATGATGTCCCATTGTCACCACAGATAATCACGGGAAGACATACATCAAGTGTTCTCAAATCCTTAAAGACTCAATCCGATAATATAACTTCAAAGGGAAAACTCAATTCATTACAAGAGAGTAGAGGGGGAGAAACATCATAAGATCCAACTATAATAGCAAAGCTCGCGATACATCAAGATCGTGCCATAGAGAGAACACGAGAGAGAGAGAGAGAGAGAGAGAGATCAAACACATAGCTACTGGTACATACCCTTAGCCCCGAGGGTGAACTACTCCCTCCTCATCATGGATAGCGCTAGGATGATGAAGATGGCCACCGGTGATGGGTTCCCCCTCCGGCAGGGTGCCGGAACGGGCTCCCGTGAGGTTTTTGGTGGCTACAGAGGCTTGCGGCGGCGGAACTCCCGATCTATCTTGATATTCGATGTTTTTAGGGTACGTAGACTCATATAGGTGAAGAAGTCGGTCGGGGGAGCCTCGAGGGGCCCACGAGAGGGTAGGGCGCGCCCAGGGGGTGGGCGTGCCCCCCTATCTCGTGGCCTCCTCGAGGATCTTCTGACGTGAACTCCTAGTCTCCCGGATCATATTCTTCCTAAAAATCACGCTCCCGAAGGTTTTATTCCGTTTGGACTCCGTTTGATATTCCTTTTCTTCGAAATACTGAAACATGCAAGAAAACAGCAATATGGGCTGGGCCTCCGGTTAATAGGTTAGTCCCAAAAGTAATATAAAAGTGTATAATAAAGCCCATAAACATCCAAAAGGGGTAATATAATAGCATGAAACAATCAAAAATTATAGATACGTCGGAGACGTGTCAAGCATCCCCAAGCTTAATTCCGGCTCGTCCACGAGTAGGTAAATGATAAAAACAGAATTTTTTATGTGGAATGCTACCTAGCATAATTCTCAATGTAATTTTATTTATTGTGGCATGAATGTTCAGATCCAAATGATTCAAGATAAAAGCTTATAAAACATAAAAATAATAATGCTTCGAAGTATACTAACAAATAATCATGTCCTATCCAAATAGCATAGCCAAAGAAAGCTTATCCCTACAAAATCATATAGTTAGGCCATGCTTCATTTTCATTACACAAAATACTCCCATCATGCACAACCCCGATGACGAGCCGAGCAATTGTTTCATACTTTTTAACGCGCTTCAGCTTTTTCAACTCTTACGCAATACATGAGCGTAAGCCATGGACATAGCACTAAGGTGGTAAAAGATGGTGGTTGTCAGGACAAAAGAGGGAGAATATAGTCTCACATCAACTAGGCGTATCAACGGGCTATGGAGATGCCCATCAATACATATCAATGTGAGTGAGTAGGGATTGCCATGCAACGGATGCACTAGAGCTATAAATATATGAAAGCTCAACAAAAAGAACTAAGTGGGTGTGCATCCAACTCGCTTGCTCACGAAGACCTAGGGAATTTTGAGGAAGCCCATCATTGGGATATACAAGCCAAGTTCTATAATGAAAGATTCCCACTAGTATGAAAGTGACAACATAGGAGACTCTCTATCACGAAGATCATGGTGCTACTTTGAAGCACAAGTGTGGAAAAAGAGATAGTAGCATTGTCCCTTCTCTCTTTTTCTCTCATTTTATTTCTTTCTTTTTTTCTCTTTTTTTTTCCTTTTTCTTTGGCCTTTCTTTTTTTTCTTTTCTTTTTGGCCTTTCTCTTTTTTCTCCTTTTTCTTTCTTTTCGTAAAGTCCGAAGTCTCATCCCGACTTGTGCGGGAATCAAAGTCTTCATCATCCTTTCCTCACTGAGACAATGCTCTAATAATGAAGATCATCACACTTTTATGGATTTACAACTCAAGAATTACAACTCAAAGCTAGAACAAAATATGAATCTATATGAATGCCTCCGGCGGTGTACCAGGATATGCAATAAATCAAGAGTGACATGTATGAAAATTATGAAGGTGGCCTTGCCACAAATACGATGTCAACTACATGATCATGCAAAGAGCAATATGACAATGATGAAACGTGTCATAATAAACGGAATGGTGGAAAGTTGCATGGCAATATATCTCGGAATGGCTATGGAAATTCCATAATAGGTAGGTATGGTGGCTGTTTTGAGGAAGGTAAATAATGGGTTCAATACCGGCGAAAGTTGCACGGTAATAAGAGAGGCTAGCAAAGTGGAAGGATGAGTGTGCGTATATCCATGGACTCACATCAGTCATAAAGAACTCATATACTTATTGCAAAAGTCTACTTAGCCCTAGAAGCAAAGTACTACTACGCATGCCCCAAGAGGGATAGATTGGTAGGAAAATACCATCGCTCATCCCCGACTGCCACTCATAAGGAAGACAATCAAAAGAGCACCTCATGCAACAAATTTGTCACACAACTTTTACCATATGTGCATGCTACGGGACTTGCCAACTTCAACAAAAGTATTTCTCAATTTCATAATTATCCACTAGCATGACCCTAACATTACTACCATTATATCTCAAAACAATTATCAAGCGACAAATTGATCATAGCATCCAATTCACTTCCTATGATAGTTTTTATTATACCCAACTTGGATGCTCATCATTCTAGGACCAAATTTGTAACCATAGCAAATACCATGCTGTTCTAAAAGACTCTCAAAATAATATAAGTGAAGCATGAGAGATCTACAATTTCTACAAAATATAACCACCGCCGTGCTCTAAAAGATATAAGTGAAGCACTAGAGCAAATGACAAACTACTCCGAAAGATATAAGTGAAGATCAATGAGTAGTCAAATAATTGTGCAACTATGTGAAGACTCTCTAACATTTAAGAATTTCAGATCTTGGTATTGAATTCAAACAGCAAGCAAATCAAAATAAAATGACATTGCAAGGATAGCACGACTCATGTGAAGAAGCAAAAACTTAGGCTCAACCGATACTAACCGATGATTGTTGAAGAAGAAAGGTGGGATGCCTACCGGGGCATCCCCAAGCTTAGATGCTTGAGACTTCTTGAAATATTATCTTGGGGTGCCTTTGACATCCCCAATCTTGAACTTTTGTGTCTCCTTAATTCCTCTCATATCATGGTTTCTCTTTTTATCAAAAGCTTCATCCACACCAAACTCAACAAGAACTTGTGAGATAGGTTAGTATAAACCAATGCAAAACCTTACCATTTTCTACTGTAATAAATCACTTAAATTATTATTCAACATTGCATACTAAATTCCTCTGCATATTTAACACTCATATCCTCAAATATAATCATTAAACAAGCAAACATATGCAAACAATGCAACCATAACAGCAATCTGCCAAAACAGCACAGTCTGTAAAGAATGCAAGAGTATCAATACTTCCCTAACTCCAAGAATTATGAGAGAAAATTCCCACTGTAATAAATTTATCAGAGCTTAATATTCAAAAATATTCAACATTATACCATTCTCTTACTTTTCTAGGGAATTTTTGCAACAGCGGTAAACTTTATGTTTTCAAACAGCAACATGTATACTTGCAAAATAAGCATGGTAAAGGCTATCCTTGACATTTTTATTGAAACTAAAGATGCAAAACATTAATCTAAATAACAGCAAGCAAATACTAACAAAATAAAATGATTCTCCCAGCAAAACACATATCATGTGGTGAATAAAAATATAGCTCCAAGTAAAGTTACCGATGAACGAAGACGAAAGAGGGGATGTCTTCCGGGGCATCCCCAAGCTTAGGCTCTTGGTTGTCCTTGAATATTACTTTGGGGTGCCTTGGGCATCCCCAAGCTTAGGCTCTTTCCACTCCTTATTCCATAGTCCATCGAATCCTTACCCAAAACTTGAAAACTTCAACCACACAAAACTCAACACAAAACTCGTAAGCTCCGTTAGTATAAAAAATAAAACCACCACTTAGGTACTGTAATGAACTCATTCTTTATTCATGTTGGTGTAATATCTACTGTATTCTAACTTCTCTATGGTTCATACCCTCCGATACTACTCATAGATTCATCAAAATAAGCAAACAACACAGTGAAAACAGAATCTGTCAAAAACAGAACAGTCTGTAGTAATCTGTATCAAACGTATACTTCTGGAACTCAAAAAATTCTTAAATAAATTTATTGAGCTGAGGAATTTGTCTATTAATCATCTTCAAAAAGAATCAACCTAAAATCAATCTTCAGTAAAAAAAATGGCAGCTAATCTCGTGAGCGCTAAAGTTTCTGTTTTTCACAGCAAGATCACATAAACTTCACCCAAGTCTTCCCAAAGGTTCTACTTGGCACAAACACTAATTAAAACATAAAAGCACATCTAACCAGAGGCTAGATGAATTATTTATTACTAAACAGGAACAAAAAGCAAGAAACAAAAATAAAGTTGGGTTGCCTCCCAAGAAGCGCTTTTCTTTAATGCCTTTTTAGCTAGGCATGATGATGGCAATGATGCTCACATAAAAGATAAGAATTGAAACATAACGGGAGCATCATGAAGCATATGACTAGCACATTTAATCCTAACACACTTCCTATGCATAGAGATTTTGTGAGAAAACAACTTATGGGAACAATAATCATCTAGCATAGGAAGGCAAAACAAGCATAAGTTCAAAACTTGAAGCACATAGAGAGGAAACTTGACATTATTGCAATTCCTACAAGCATATGTTCCTCTCTCATAATAATTTTAAGTAGCATCATGAATGAATTCAACAATATAACCAGCACCTAAAGCATTCTTTTCATGATCTACAAGCATAGAAAATTTACTTCTCTCCACATAAGCAAAATTATTCTCATTCGGAATGATGGGAGCAAACTCAACAAAAATAATTATCATGTGAGGCATAATCCAATTGAAAACTAAAATAATGATGACAAGTTTCATGATTATCATTATTCTTAATAGCATACAAGTCATCACAATAATCATCGTAGATAGCAACTTTGTTCCCATAATCAATTGGAACCTCTTCCGAAATAGTGGAATCATCACTAAATAAAGCTGACACTCTTCCAAATCCACTTTCATGTTTATCACAATAAGATTCAACATCCTCCAAAATAGTGGGATCACTACTTCCTAAAGTTGACACTCTTCCAAACCCACTTTCATCAATATAATCATCATAAACAGGAGGCATGCTTTCATCATAATAAATTTATTCATCAAAACTTGGGGGACAAAAAATATCATATTCATCAAACATAGCTTCCCCAATCTTGTGGCTTTGCATATCATTAGCATCATGGATATTCAAGGAATTCATACTAACAACATTGCAATCATGCTCATCATTCAAATATTTATTGCCAAACATTCTAATGCATTCTTCTTCTAGCACTTGAGCACAATTTTCCTTTTCATCATACTCACGAAATATATTAAAAAGATGAAGCGTATGAGACAAACTCAATTCCATTTTTTTGTACTTTTCTTTTATACACTAAACTAGTGATAAAACAATAAACAAAAATATTCGATTGCAAGATCTAAATATATACCTTCAAGAACTCACCTCCCCAGCAACGGCGCCAGAAAAGAGCTTGATGTCTACTACACAACCTTCTTCTTGTAGACGTTGTTGGGCCTACAAGTGCACAGGTTTGTAGGACAGTAGAAAATTTCCCTCAAGAGGATTACCTAAGGTTTATCAATCCGTAGGAGGCATAGGATGAAGATGGTCTCTCTCAAACAACCCTGCAACCAAATAACAAAGAGTCTCTTGTGTCCCCAACACACCCAATACAATGGTAAATTGTATAGGTGCACTAGTTCGGCGAAGAGATGGTGATACAAGTGCAATATGGATGGTAGATAAAGGTATTTGTAATCTTAAATTATAAAAACAGTAAGGTAACAAGCGATAAAAGTGAGCGTAAATGGTATTGCAATGATAGGAAACAAGGCCTAAGGTTCATACTTTCACTAGTGCAAATCCTCTCAACAATAATAACATAGATAGATCATATAACAATCCCTCAACATGCAACAAAGAGTCACTCCAAAGCCACTAATAGCGGAGAACGAACGAAGAGATTATGGTAGGGTACGAAACCACCTCAAAGTTATCCTTTCTGTTCTATCTATTCAAGAGTTCGTAGTAAAATAACATTAAGCTATTCTTTCCGCTCAATCTATCATACAGTTCATACTAGAATAACACCTTAGACACAAATCAACCAAAACCCTAATGTCACCTAGATACTCCATTGTCACTTCAAGTATTCGTGGGCATGATTATACGATAAGCATCACACAATCTCAGATTCATCTATTCAACCAACACAAAGTACTTCAAAGAGTGCCCCAAAGTTTCTACCGGAGAGTCAAGACGAAAACGTGTGTCAACCACTATGCATAGGTTCATGGGCAGAACCCTCAAGTTGATCAGCAAAACATACATCAAGTGGCACATGATATCCCATTGTCACCACAGATAATCACGGTAAGACATACATCAAGTGTTCTCAAATCCTTAAAGACTCAATCTGATAAGATAACTTCAAAGGGAAAACTCAATTCATTACAAGAGAGTAGAGGGGGAGAAACATCATAAGATCCAACTATAATAGCAAAGCTCGCGATACATCAAGATCGTGCCATAGAGAGAACACGAGAGAGAGATCAAACACATAGCTACTGGTACATACCCTCAGCCCCGAGGGTGAACTACTCCCTCCTCATCATGGATAGCGCCCGGATGATGAAGATGGCCACTTGTGATGGGTTCCCCCTCCGGCAGGGTGCCAGAACAGGCTCCCGAGAGGTTTTTGGTGGCTACAGAGGCTTGCGGCGGTGGAACTCCCGATCTATCTTGATATTCGATGTTTTTAGGGTACGTAGGCTTATATAGGTGAAAGAAGTCGGTCGGGGGAGCCTCTAGGGGCCCACGAGAGGGTAGGGCATGCCCAGTGTGGTGGGCGTGCCCCCTATCTCGTGGCCTCCTCGAGGATCTTCTGACGTGAACTCCAAGTCTCCCGGATCATATTCTTCCTAAAAATCACGCTCCCGAAGGTTTCATTCCGTTTGGACTCCGTTTGATATTCCTTTTCTTCGAAATACTGAAACAGGCAAGAAAACATCAATATGGGCTGGGCCTCCGGTTAACAGGTTAGTCCCAAAAGTAATATAAAAGTGTATAATAAAGCCCATAAATATCCAAAAGGGGTAATATAATAGCATGGAACAATAAAAAATTATAGATACATTGGAGATGTATCAATAGTCTAATACGTGTTGTCTAGCTTCTCTTCAGGCATCTGCAGTTCCGTCCAATCATTGATGAAGTCCACCAGTGCTTGAGACTTGATGGCAATGCGTGGCACATACTTTAAACCATGAGGCCCAAGTTCAATGGCCCACTTGGCGACTCATCCTGTGGCCTCTCTATTTTGGATGATATCTCCTAAAGGAGCAGAACTGACCACAGTGATGGGATGACCCAGAAAATACTGCTTAAGCTTCCCGCTTGCCATAAACACCCCATAAACAAGCTTCTGCCAATATGGATACCTTTGCTTGGATTCAATAAGTACCTCACTGATGTAATAAACCGGCCATTGAACCGGATGCTCCTTGCGAGCGTCCTTGCGCTCCACCACAATGGCTACATTGACAACACGTGTGTTAGCAGCCACATATAATAATAATGACTCCTTATCAATGGGAGCAGCAAGGACTGGCAGCTCAGCTAACTGTCGCTTCATGTCTTCAAAGGCAGCATTAGCAGCATCGCTCCAGACGAAGTCGTCTGTCTTCTTCATCATCTGATACAGCGGTATGGCCTTCTCACCTAACCGGCTTATGAACCGGCTTAAAGCAGCAATGACCCGCCAACCGTTGAACATCATTGATACACGCCGGTTTAGCCAAAGAAGTGATTGCCTTGATCTTCTCCGGGTTAGCCTCAATGCCCCTGTTAGAAACCAGAAAGCCCAAAATCTTGCCTGTAGGCACACCAAAAACACACTTGGCCGAGTAAGATCTCCTTCAGATCATCTATCAAGGTCTCCTTCTCTCTGGATTTTACCACAATGTCATCCACATAAGCATGAACATTGCGCCCAATCTGATTGTGAAGACAGTTCTACACACATCGCTGATAAGTCGCCTGGGCACTCTTAAGCCCAAAAGGCATAGACACATAGAAGAGGGCTCCAAATGGAGTAATAAAAGCTGTCTTCTCCTGGTCCTTAACTGCCATCTTGATCTGATGATAACCAGAATAAGCATCCAAAAAACTCAAACCCTCACAACCCGTCGTAGCATCAATGATTTGATCAATACGAGGGAGAGCAAATGGATCAGCCGGACAAGCCTTGTTTAAGTCCGTGTAATCCACACACATACGCCAAGTGTTGTTCTTCTTAAGCACCAGCACCGGGTTAGCCAACCACTCTGGATGAAAAACCTCAATAATGAACCCGGCCGCCAAGAGCCGGGCCACTTCCTCACCAATGGCCTTACGCCTCTCTTCATTGAAACGCCGAAGAAACTGCTTGACCGGCTTAAATTTTGGATCAATACTGAGAGTGTGCTTAGCGAGTTCTCTCGATACACCCGGCATGTCAGAAGGTTTCCATGCAAAGATGTCCCGGTTCTCACGGATGAACTCGATGAGCGCTCTTTCCTATTTGGGATCCAGATTGGCATTGATACTGAACTGCTTAGATGAGTCGCCTGGAACAAAATCGACAAGCTTGGTATCATCGACCGACTTAAACTTCATTACCGGCTCATGCTCTGTGGTTGGCTTATTCAAAGACGTCATGTCCGCCGGGTCAACATTGTCCTTGTAGAACTTCAACTCCTCTATTGCACAAACAGATTCAGCATAAGTAGCATCTCCTTCCTCACATTCCAAGGCTATCTTCCGGCTCCCATGCACTGTGATGGTGCCCTTATGACCCGGCATCTTGAGCTGCAAATAAACATAACACGACCGTGCCATGAACTTGGCATAAGCCGGCCGGCTGAATATGGCGTGATACGGGCTCTTGATCTTGACCACCTCAAAGGTTAACTTCTCAGCCCTAGAATCATGCTCATCTTCGAAGGCTACCTCCAGCTTGATCTTACCCATTGGGTATGCCGACTTACCAGGGACCACACCATGAAAAACATTGTTGGAAGTCTTGAGATTTTTATCAGTCAAACCCATGCGACGAAAAGTCTCATAATAGAGGATGTTGATGCTACTGCCTCCATCCATGAGTACTTTAGTGAATTTATATCCACCAACCTGAGGTGCCACCACCAAGGCCAAGTGACCCGGATTGTCAACCCGGGGAGGGTGATCCTCCCTACTCCATATAATAGGTTGGTCAGACTATCTTAAATAATGAGGAACTACCGGCTCAACAGCGTTCACAACCCTCTTATGAAGCTTCTAGTCCCGTTTGCACAAACTTGTGGTAAACACATGATATTGCCCACTATTCAGCTGCTTTGGATTGCTCTGGTATCCACCATGCTGCTGCTGCTGACCTCCCTGGTCAGATTGCTGATTATAACCACCTTGATTACCCTAAGAGTTTTGAAAATTGTAATTTGAACCGCCGCCCGGGCCCTGAAAACTGCCACGCCCTGAGCCGCCACCAGGCCCATGATTACCGTCGAACATGTTGGAGTTCTTGAAAGCCTTCATGATCGTGCAGTCCTTCCATAGGTGAGTGGCTGGCTTCTGCGGGGTGCCGTGTCTCGGACAGGGCTCATTCAGCAACTGCTCAAGCGTAGGGCTTGACCCGCCGGACCGAGGAGGTGGCCTCCCCTTACCCCGCTGATTGTTGCCCTGCGCATTGGTGTTAGCCACAAACTCCAAGCTACCGTTAGCCTTATGTTTATTATTACCTCCTTGATTTGCCGGGTTATGCTGAGGACCCTTGCCGTTGCCATTCTTTTTTCCCTTCCCTGTCTTTTCATCATCAGACTCGGGATCCTTGGTACTATCAGAGTCGGCGTATTTGACTAGAGCCGCCATCAGCTGGCCCATGCCATTACAATCGCACTTGAGTCGCCCCACCTTCATCTTTAGAGGTGCAAAACGACAATTTTTCTCCAACATTAAGACTGCAGAGCCGACATTCATCTTATCAGACGAATGTATTATGGCCTTAACCCGGCGCACCCAATGGGTTGTGGACTCACCCTCCTCTTGCTTGTAATTAGTCAAATCCAGAATTGACATGGGTTGTTTGCATGTATCTTTGAAGTTCTGAATGAACCGTGTTTTTAACTCTGCCCATGAACCGATGGAATTAGGCGGCAGCCCCTTCAACCAAGTGCGGTCAGTCCCATCCAACATCATGGTGGAGTACTTGGCCATCGCAGCATCACTGACTTCCAGTAGTTCCATAGCCATCTCATAGCTTTCAATCCACACCCCAGGCTGTAAGTCGGCCGTGTAGTTAGGCAACTTTCGAGGCCCCTTGAAATCCTTAGGCAACCGCTCATTACGTAGAGCCAGCACCAGACACGGGACACCTCCGGTCCTAGTGGCCATGCCTGCCTCAATAGAAGTCATCGGATAAACTTGAAAAGGCTGGTAAACCGCCCATTGAGCCGCCTGCTCAGCCGCCCGCTCAGCCTCTTGACGTATTTTATCCTGATCCATCAAGTTAAGAGCTCTATCTCGCGCCGGGTCATGCTCGTACGGCTGGTCACGACGCTGAACGTTGCTTGAAACGGTCGCTGAGTCCATGTGCCTGCTGTAACTCGGGCTCCGGCTTGGACGAGGGGTTGAATGAGTCCTGTCTCGGCTATACGAGTATGCCTTCGGCTGTGCTAAAGCCGTCTGAAGAAGTTCTCCGACCCTGTGAGTTTCAACCGCCGTCGGAGAGTCGCCCTCCACCGAAAGAGATGCCAGTCGTACCGCCGCAGCGATCATGTTCTCCAACGGGTTAGAATAATGACCCGGTGGTGTTGGTACATATTGAGGTTGAGCAGTATTCATCCCGGGAGGCTCCATCATACGCTGCTGAACCGGCGTCCCAGCCTCGAGTGTGGCAACCCGGGTTTACCTCGGGCGGATTACTGGGCCCTGCCCCGGGTGTTCGGAAGAGATTTCGAGGATCATAAACCGGAGGCATACGGGACTGACTCTTCTGGTACCTTCTCCTCATGACCTCGTTTGACGCATTCTGATCCATCGTGAGTTGGAAAGCCTGCGACTAAATCCGCTGAGCCTGAGCGTCCAGAGCTGCCCGCTCTACAGTCATCCTAACATCTTCCGCCGCCAGGTCTTCCTTAGCCTGTACTATATCCAGCTTCACCTGTGCCACTTCCGCATCATGTTGAGCTTGATCCGCCGGGTTGACTGCGGTGGTTAACAGAGCTGTCACCTTATCCATGAGATCCATCAGCACCTCAGCTGGCGGGCGCACAAGGCCTCCTTCCCCGGCTGCCGCTGACCCAGAGGTTATCGCTACCGCAGTTATAGAATTTTGAATGGGTTGTGTGCCAGCCATGAAGATCCCAACTCTACTCGGTGGCTCAAGGAGGTCGGGAGTACTACAGCCATTGAACAACCCCCAAGCCCGCCGTCTTGCAACTGATACAATGAATCCGTCTCACCTGTGGACGACTCGCCATCAGAGTAGATGGCCGTCTCACTGGCCGACATAGATCTTTCAGAAAGTTCTCCTCCGTGGATGCATCCCATGAAGGCACACCTCACGGCAGGCTGAGTCCGGGCGGGTCTTGCACGCTGAGCCGTCTCGACGTGGTCGGTGCAGATGTCTGGCTCAGGGCCCGGCTCGCCGATCTTGCCAATAAAGACGTGGATTCCACCGTAGGGGACCCGGTACCCGTACTCAATTGAGCCGGCGTCGGGGCCCCTGAGGGAGTCCTGGATTAGGGGGTATTCGGACAGCCGGACTGTATACTTTGGCTGGACTGTTGGACTATGAAGATACAAGATTGAAGACTTCGTCCCGTGTCTAGATGGGACTCTCCTTTGCGTGGAAAGCAAGCTTGGCAATTCGGATAGGTAGATCTCCTTCTCTGTAACCGACTCTGTGTAACCCTAGCCCCCTCCG
This sequence comes from Triticum timopheevii, assembly GCA_963921465.1. NCBI lineage: Eukaryota > Viridiplantae > Streptophyta > Magnoliopsida > Poales > Poaceae > Triticum > Triticum timopheevii. The sequence continues at coordinate 24,303,782 of OY997266.1, read as the reverse complement.
GTGTCTATATAAACCGGAGGGTTTAGTCCATAGGACGACGACAATCATAATCATAGGCTAGCTTCTAGGGTTTAGCCTTTATGATCTTGTGGTAGATCAACTCTTGTAATACTCATATCATCAAGATCAATCAAGCAGGAAGTAGGGTATTACCTCCATCGAGAGGGCCCGAACCTAGGTAAACATCGTGTCCCCAGCCTCCCGTTACCATTAGCCTTAGACGCACAGTTCGGGACACCCTACCCAAGATCCGTCGGTTTTGACACCGACATTGATGCTTTCATTGAGAGTTCCACTGTGCCGTCACGATAAGGCTTGATGGCTCCTTCAATCATCTTCAACAACGCGGTCCAGGAGGAGGTTTTTCTCCTCGGACAGATCGTCGTATTCGGCGGCTTCGTACTGCGGGCCAATTCGCTTGGCCATCTGGAGCAGATCGATAGCCATGCCCCTGGCCACCAGGTCAGGTTTGGAAGCCTAAACTACACTACCGACATCCGCGGAGACTTGATCTTCGACGGATTCGAGCCCTTATCAGGAGCGCCGAACAGTCCCGACGAGCATGACTTAGATCTGCCATCGGATAGTATTCGGGGGATCGCGCCTGCGGCTGCCCCGGGAATCAATCCGGAGCAGATTGCGCCATCCGAGGACGGGTGGATGGACCCTGCCACAGAGGCCACATACTCATCGGCCTTGGAGCCGAACACTGATCCCACCTCCTATGAGGTCGGTATCATCGGACCCTCGGATTCGTCTCCGGCTACAGGATCCGAACCGCGTACACCCGTGCCTATCGAATCTGATTGGGCACCAGTCATGGAGTTCACCTCCACGGACATCTTTCAGCACTCGTGTAACACCCCCAGTATCACACTATAGTAATCTCCCCCTAATGAAGGTCATGTCATCATGATCATCATGCCAAAATGCCACTTGTCCAAAATCTGCTTCAAATTCAAATTCAAATTGCATGTCAAATATTTGCTTCTTCTTTCATGCAAATAAAATAGTTCATCCTATGGAAAATAATCCCTAGATATTTGTCATGTTGAAGCCAACATTTTTGAAATTCCCAAATTGCCCCTGGGAATTTATTATCTGGTCCAGCAGTATTTAAGATGTCCTTTTCATTTTCTAAAAATGCTTGAAAAACTCCTGAAGGCCCCAAGCTTTTTGTGGCAGTGCACAATAATTCTGTGGAATTGTTTTAGCCAGTGGCATAATTTTGCAAAGTCATTAGTGGCTAAAAGAAAAATGCAAAAGCTGCTGGAAAAAGAAAAACAAAAGAAAAGCAGAAGAGAGAGAGAGAGAACCCCCCTGTCCCCCTGGACCTCAACCAGCCTGGCCGACCCAGTCGGCCCAGCTCCTCGCACCGCACCCCCCCTTCCTGTTCCTCGGTCACGCGCCGCTACAGGGCGCGGTCGCCACCGAACCCACCTCGCCGGCGCCGCCCCGAGGGGATAAGGGCGACGCCTCGACCTCCCCCTGCCACCTTTCCCACTCGCCCCCTCCCAGATCCACTCCCCTCTCTCCCTCGCTCGCGCTCGCCCTTTCTCCCCACTGCTCGAGCGCCCCCGTCGTCGCCCTCCGCTCGATCCCGCAGCCACCATGCCCCAATCGGCACTCTGCCGTGTCGTACACCGTCGCCGCCCTCGACTACATCACCTCCGCCTCCCCGTTGAAGCTTGGAGCCACTGCAACGACCTACCCGAGCTCATCTTCCCCGCACGGCCGTCGTTGATCTCCGCCCCATTTTGCCGCCTCGAGCCTCGCCCGAGCTCACTCTCGCACATCTATAGGCTCAATGTGAGCCTCTTCTCCCTCCTATCTCTCTTCCGTCGTCGTTTACTCCTTCTAGCCGCCGTCCTCAACTTGCCCGACTCGCCGCCGCTTGGCACGTCACCGACGTTGTTCCGGCGACCATTTGGACGCGCATTGCTGCTCATTGGCCTCGCCGCACAGCGCAGAGCTTGCCTAGCTATTTATTTCGCCCGCGCGCGCACCGTAGCACCGTCCCCAATGAGGCCCGTAGCTCGCCGCCACCTTGGCTCCTCGCCGGCGCCGTTTCCAACAACTCCAGCTCCGGCCGGCCTCACCACGCGACGTGGCGGGCTCTCCCGGTTCGAACACGCCCGCCCTCACCCATTTTGGCTGCCGGACGGCGAATCTCGACGCACGGCCGCGCCCTCCGCCGAGGATTTGGTCGCCGGAGCTAGCTCCGGCACCACCGCTGACCTGGCCGGCCAGGGCCACCCCCTGGGTCGTTGACCCGTGGGCCCCTGGGGCCCGGCTGATTTGTTGAATTCGGTCAACTATGCTGACTGGGCACTCAGTGCCACTGACACACGCCCCCCCCCACTTAATTAACCTATAAAACATTTTCCTAAATAAACATAGTTAGCTAAACTAATGAGTCACTGACTAGTGGGGTCCAGTCACTAATTATTCTGTTTCAATTAAAATGAGCTGCTGTTAGCCCACTGCCAATGACAAGTGGGACCCACTGGCCAGTTTGACCAGTCAGCGGGTTTGTTGACCTACTGATGTCATGCTGACATTTTGCTGACGTCATAATTCCATTTCTGTTAATTTTAAATAATTTCTGAAAATGGATTAATCTTTGAAAATTCATAGAAAATAAACCAAAGCTCGGATGGAAAAACTTTATACATGAAAGTTGCTCACAATTACGAGACGAATCCAAATATGTGGTCCGTTTACCTGTCAGAAGCCTCTAACTATCTGAATATGGAACATTCCACCTCTGGTCATCTGTGTGACATAGGCCCGGAACCGGGAAAACATCCCTGGTTGAATTCCCCCTTCACCTATATCGTGTAGCCATACGTTAGGTCACACCCAACACGTCTTATTGTCGCGTTATGCTTTGTGATGCTATATTTGCTTTATATTTACTGTTTCTTCCTCCTCTTCTCTCCAGTAGACCCCGAGACCAATGTTGCCCCTGTGATCGACTACGCCGCCGACGACCCCTCCTTGCTAGAGCAACCAGGCAAGCCCCCCCCCCTTTGATCATCTCGATATCGCCCATTCCATTCTCTCATGCTTGCATTAGATTTTGCTACTGTTATTGTTTGCTCCTATTCTGATGCATAGCCTACTTTGGTATCTGATGTTGTACCTTACCTGCTTATCCTAAACTACTTAGTATAGGTTGGTTAGTGATCCATCAGTGACCCCCACCTTGTCCTTGTTGCCCCTGCTTCATCATCGAAGACTCGATCAACGAGATTGAAGACCAGGCCCCGGCACCGCACATCACTTTCCCCTTAGTTGCTCGACACTGCTGGGCTACTATCGAGTGCCGAGGGTGAGACCTCTACAGCACTTCTGATGTTAACCCTGTAGTCTAGCTATTCGGTCATGGTCATCGAGGGTGATTCCCCCTTAACCACTTCCGATACGACAATGTCGTGCAACCCCTCAAGTGTGAACCTCGGGGGTGATTCCTCTTACGTTCACCTTGATGATTACATCAAGTGGAATTCACCGGGGGTGATTCCTCGGGTTTCCCCCTTGATGTTTAGACACACAGTTACTATGATTACTATGACTTTACACTGAACCATGTTACTAAAGACGGGTCAACCCTGAGGGGTACCCGCGTGAGCATAATTGCGAGTGATGTGGAGTTGGGTTGACCTGGAAGGTGCCCGCGAGATAATTATGAGGCATGGCCGGGCATTCTTAGCCCTTGCCGCAAGTCCTCGAGACGGGGCAATGGGGTCACATATTTTGTGAGTCTCTGCTTGTTACCGCGCGTTCCTAATCCACTACGATTTGGATATTTGATCCGAGGGGCCTCTGGCCTGATAGCACTAACTATCACGTGGGCATAGTATGGGCATTCTGCGTCGTATGCATCAGCCGAAGCTTAATAGACGTCAGCGACTGAGCGGCGCGCCGGGTTGGACTGGTAAGCACCTGCCTTTTTGAAGGAGGTAGCTAGGTCTGCTCACCAGCCGCGTACGCAACGTGCAGGAGTTCCCGGGGCGATGGCCCATGACCCCTGGGGGCATATGTTTAGTCCGGCGTGCTGACTTCTCTATTAAGCCTAGGTCGGGTTGCGGCGTATTGTTTGGCCGAGGCCGGGCATGACCCAGGAAAGTGTGTCCGGCCGGAGTTAATCAAGCATGGTGGGTAAGTTGGTGCACCCCTGCAGGGAAGAAAACATCTATCGATAGATTTTCCGACGGTAACAGACACTTGGAGTTGTATTCCGATCGATACAACTAGAACTGGACACTTGTTATGAGAATTGGATTGTGATGAGAAATGGATAGTATGGCTCTAAGATTGCTTTCTCGTTGGGAGTCGAGAAAGGATCTCTGGCCGAGGTTGATAACACTACTACTACTACTTTACTTTATGCTACTCTACTCCCCCCATGTTTGCTGCAAGATGGTGGTTTCTAGAAGATGCTAGTCTTTGATAGGACTAGGCCTTCTCTCTATTCTTGCATTTCTGCAGCCCAGTCCACATATACAGCCTTTCTTTGATAATGTTGCATATGTAGTGTAGATCATTGCTTGCGAGTACTTTGGATGAGTACTCATGGTTGCTTTGCTCCCATTTTTTTCACCTCTTTGCATTCTTCCCGATGCTGCAACCAGATGGTGGAGCCCAGGATCCAGACGCCACCTTTGACGACAACTGCTACTACACTGAGGGTGCCTACTACTACATGGAGGTCGCCGACGACCAGGAGTAGTTAGGAGGCTGCCAGGCAGGAGGCCTTGCCTTTTCGATCGATGTTGCTTTTGTGCTATCCTTCTTAAGGCAAACTTGTCTAACTTATGTATGTTCTCAGATATTGTTGCTTTCCACTGACTCTTGTGTTTTCGAGCTTATGTATTCGAGCCCTCGAGGCCCCTGGCTTGTAATATAAAGCTTGTAGTATATTAATTTGTGTCTAGAGTTGTGTTGTGATATCTTCCCGTGAGTCCTTGATCTTGATCGTTGAAAGCACAAGTGCTCCCTAGGTGGTTTTGGTAATTAATGACAACATACATCAAAGCTTTAGATAAAGATATAAAGAATAGCAAGTAAACCTTTGGAAAGACATGTAACAAGCATAGGCCTCCCCCTACATGTATGCAATCATGTGAATATGGAATATAGAAGCATGTGAGAGCACAACCATGATAGAGTAGGCAATGTGTTACATGTATCTTGGCCATATGCATCAGAGCAAAGAATATTAAAGAAAATACCTTCATGCTCATGAGTCCTTGCAAACAGTATGTACATCAGAAAGAATTCCTCATACACATGATTGTGATGCATATACTTACCTTGTAGTCTTGAGTTGGCTTAGGATGGAGTGAACCTGCGTAAACAAGGTTAGATAACACAGGTACATCTACTAGCCAGAGCAAACAGAAGAAACCACAAGAATACCAAGACTGGGATGACATGTAGAGAGTGAGTACTAAGTACCACATTGGATTAGACATGTCCCCAAGGGTAAAGATATGCAATGAATTTAAATGATTTCTTTCCCTTAGATGTCTTGCTCCCCCTGAATCTAGCATGTGATACTGGGAGAAGATAGGGAACAGAAAAACAGAGTTGAAAGATATAAATGAACATAGCTAATGCAAATAAGCACATATGAACATGTCTTTCCCCTCAAGAAGACATGTGGCATCTCTCCTCTTGAACACCAAGCATCTGGGATCCTTGAGAAATACTTTCTACTTGAGTATTCTCTCCCCTGGAGATCTCTTTCTCCCCCCTGTGGAAGTAATAATCTCTCCCTTTTGGAAGTGATAAGCTTTGATGTGATCTCTCTATCCCCCTTTGAAATCAATTTCCAAGAAGGGTTTGTTCCTTGAGTCACAGCACAAAGCATTTATATAAATGGGATGCTTGTAGAGGACAAGATTCATTGAGTGGAGCTGGATCAGAAGAAACACAGAATAAGTGGCAAACTGTTTTTCCTGTTGTGAAATCGGTGGCACCGAGTGGTATGCTTTGGTTGTACCGAAAGGATTCGGTTGGACCGAAAACAACAAATCAGTGAAACCAAGTTCATCGCAGAGAAAACACTTGTCACCTCAGCTCACTAGACTAGTAAGGTATCACAAAGATTTGCAAGGAATTCACTGAATGATATGCAATGAATTGGGTGCAGAAAATGCAGAGCAAACAGAAAGAAATCTAGATGAAGTTTTTTTGAAAGGGGAAACAAATATGCATGAGACAAATGCAAAAGCACAGAAAAGAACACGAGAGGACTTCATCTAGAGATGGTCGGCGACAAAGTCACCTATGTTAGAGTATATTGACTTAGGAGTCAAGTGAGACCACTTGATCATAGGTCATACTCATCGTTTAAGCTCAAAATGGGGTTACCATTTTTCGTTTAAGCATCTTGATGTATTCACATCTTGTCGAGTTGCTTTAGCTCATGACTCGGAGTAAAGCTTCTCTAAGATGGAATAACATACCTTGGTTGGTGGTGTTGACCATGTAGTTGAACTTGTGTGGGTTGCTCCAGGTTGATGTAGCTCATCAAGATTTGGGAGCACCACTTGGAATTTGAGTCCATCTTCCTACATGGGTTAGTTATTGCAAGGAAGAGCACTTGTGTATCCAAAAATGACAATCATGAAGCTCAACATAGAATTTGTCAAAGGATATGCTTGAATGGTTCTGTGCTTCCTTGTCTTCAACCACCATAGTGTAGAAACTTGGTGATGTAGAGATTGCTCAAGATGTGAGTAGATTACAATTTCATGGAATTTGATTCAACCAAGTACCTACATGGGTTATATAACATGCAAGATGCAAATATATCCAAGACATAAGATTTTCATCATAAGAGAAATATCAAGGATTAGTCATAAGCTCATGTCTTGCATGTATCCAATGGAGTTTCTACTCCAAGTTTGAAGCATCTATGATGTTCAATTCTCCTCTCAACCTGCAAAACACTTTCTCATCAAGAGGTTTAGTGAATATATCCGCTAATTGCTATTCAGTGCGAACATGCTTAAGATTAATGTCACCCTTAACAACATGATCTTGAATGAAATGATGACAAACTTCAATATGCTTAGTTCGAGAATGTTGTACGGGATTATGACCAATTTTGGTAGCACTTTCATTGTCACAAAGCAATGGAACATGTTTACATATATCCCATAATCTTTAAGAGTTTGGGTCATCCAAAGTAATTGAGCACAACATGAACCAGCGGCAATGTACTCCGCTTCGGCGGTAGATAAGGATACCTAGTTTTGTTTCTTGGAGGACCAAGACACAAGAGATCTACCAAGAAATTGGCAAGTTCCCGAAGTGGACTTTCTATCAACCTTGTCTCTGGCATAGTCCGGGTCGGAGTAGCCAACAAGATCGAAAGAGGCCCTCTTAGGATACGAAATGCCAAAATTTGGTGTATGAATTAAGTGTCTCACTATCCTTTTTACGGCCTTACGATGACATTCTTTAGGAGCAGCTTGATATCTTGCACACATGCACACACTTAGCATAATATCGGGACGTGAAGCACATAGGTACAACAATGAACCAATCATAGAGCGATAAACCTTTTGATCAACCAGTTCACCGTCTTTGGTCAAATCAAGATGTCCACTAGTAGGCATGGGTGTAGACATACCTTTGCACTCTTGCATATTGAACTTCTTGAATAAGTCCTTAGTGTACTTCGTTTGAGAAACAAAAGTACCTTCCTTAGTTTGCTTGATTTGCAACCTAAGAAAGAATTTGAGTTCACTCATCATTGACATCTCAAACTTTTCTGACATTAGCTTTCCAAACTTCTCACTAAAGTGAAGGTTAGTTGATCCAAATATGATATCATCAACATAAATTTGGCATACAAATAATTCTCCATTAACCCTTTTCGTAAAAAGTGTGGAATCAATTTTCCCAATTTCAAATCCCTTTTCAAGAAGAAACTTGGTCAAACATTTATACCAAGCTCTAGGAGCTTGTTTAAGACCATAAAGAGCTTTGTGAAGTTTGTAAACATGATTGGGTTTCTTAGGATTGACAAAGCCGGGAGGTTATTTAACATAAACTTCCTCCTCTATTTCACCATTTAGAAAGGCACTTTTAATGTCCATTTGGTATAAGGTGATATCATGGTGATTAGCATAGGAAAGTAAGATGCGAATGGATTCAAGTCTAGCAACGGGAGCATAAGTCTCACCATAGTCCATACCTTCGACTTGTGTGTAGCCTTGGGCGATGAGACGTGCTTTGTTGTGAACTACTTGTCCATCTTCATCTTGCTTGTTGTGAAACACCCATTTGGTATCGATGATGTTGTGGTTGTTGTCGGGCTTCTCAACCAATGTCCAAACTTGGTTTCTCTCAAAGTTGTGTAGCTCTTCATGCATAGCATTTATCCAATCTAGATCTTCCAATGCTTCTTTGACCTTCATAGGTTCAATGCTAGAGATGAAAGAATAGTTTTCACAAAAGTTAGCTAAACGAGTTTTAGAGCGAGTGATTCTCCCGGTTTGGATATCATTGTAGATTTTCTCTACGGGATCGTCTTTAGCAATTCTTGCTCGAACTCGTGAAAGCTTTTGCTTGGTTCTTGGTTGAACTTCTTCTTTGTTGGCGTTGTCGTTCTCTTGTTGTGGTGGAGGAGGTTGTTGACGCTCATCTTGATGTACTTCCTCGTTTTCTTCATCTTGGTGTGTTCCACTTGTGGATGCTTCCGTATCAACTCTTGGTTCACCTTGTCGTGAAGTAGAAGCTTCCACTTGGACGGACGAGGTACTCTCCTTCACTTCCGTTGGACGGACCTTGCCAATAGACAAGTCTTGGATTGCTTCCGAAGGATCTTTGTCTCCTACATCAATTGGCAATTGCTCTACTTGCGAGCCGTTAGATTCATCAAACTTCACATCTACCATCTCTTCAACCTTTCGGGTGAAATTGTTGTAGACACGGTAAGTGTGAGAGTTTGAGCCATAACCTAGTAGGAAACCTTCATGAGACGTAGGAGCAAATTTAGAATGACGATGCTTATCAAGAATGTAGCACTTTGAGCCGAATACTCGAAAGTATCCAACTTGGGGTTTGTTACCGGTGAGGAGCTCGTATGCCGTCTTGCCGAGTAGCTTGTGAATATACAAGCGATTTGTTGCATGACAAGCTGTCTCAACCGCTTCTGCCCAAAAGTGCTCCAGCGTCTTGTACTCATCAAGCATCGTTCTCGCCATTTCGATGAGCGTCCGGTTCTTACTCTCAACAACTCCATTTTTTTGAGGTGTGTACGTAGCCAGGAACTCGTGTGAAATCCTTCTTCGTCAAGAAAGGTGTCCACGTTTGCGTTCTTGAACTCCATTCCGTTGTCGCTGCGAACCTTCTTGATCTTCACTTCAAACTGATTTTGAGCCTTCCTGGCGAAGTTTTTGAAGATCTTGTGGACCTGCAATTTATCATCGAGAAAGAACACCCACGTAAATCTTGAAAAATCATCAACTATAACTAGACCAAAAGAATTTCCACCGAGACTCTTGTAAGCGTTGGGACCAAAAAGATCCATGTGAAGTAGCTCAAGTGGCCTCCTTGTGGTCATGATGTTTTTCACGGGATGACTTCCTCCAACCTGTTTACCTGCTTGACAAGCACTGCAAAGTCTATCCTTATCAAATATGACATCGTTAACACCAAGGATATGATTCCCTTTAATAAGCTTGTCAAGGTTTCTCATGCCAACGTGACCTAGTCGTCTATGCCATAACCAACCTTTTGAGGATTTAGCAATGAAGCAAGTTTTAGGTTGACCTTTTTAGAGAAATCAACGATGTAAAGATCACCTCTACGTATACCGGTAAAGACCATTTTATGATTGTCTCGACGAAACACTTGGCAATCTACTTCAATAAATAGGACATTGAAACCGAAATCAGCAAGTCTAGATACTGAAAGTAAGTTGTAGCCAAGAGATTCAACGAGCATAACATTTTGAATGGAGCTATCATGTGAGATGGCCACCTTACCGAGGCCAACCACCTTACCCTTTGATTTATCACCGAAAGTGACATACTTTCGAGGACTATCATTTTTAGCAAGCTCACGAAACATGTCTTTATCTCCGGTCATGTGATCGGTACATCCACTCTCAAGAACCCATTCCTTTCCTCCTGACATATATCCCCGAAGATTTGCCATAAGACCAAAATGTCTCATTGCATCATAAAGATCGAAGTCACTATCATCATCCTCATCATAGTATCCATCTTCAACATCGTCATGTGGTGGATCAAGTCCTAGAGAGGGTAATTCGTTAGAGTGAGTTTGATAATGATCTTGCTTATGAATTCTTATAGCTTCGGAAATAATATCACCAATAATTCCAACATCTCCTTTGGCACGCATAAGGTTTGTAAGTTCAAATAGACGATCACCAAACATAGGATCACTAGTATTCATCTTACTCAAAGCAATGGACTTATGGAGAATTTCATCTAGATTTTTCAAGGAATAATTTGGAAAGCATTCGTCAAGAAATGTCCATATGGTGTAGGCACACTTAAGAGTAGGCAAGTTTCTAATCAAGTTTCTAGGCAAGCCTCTAATGATAAGTTCAACAGTTCTAAGATTGTCTAGAAACTTGATTAGAAACTTGCCTACTCTTAAGTGTGCCTACACCATATGGAAATTTCTTGAGGAACGCTTTCCAAATTATTCCTTGAAAAATCTAGATGAAATTCTCCATAAGTCCATTGCTTTGAGTAAGATGAATACTAGTGATCCTATGTTTGGTGATCGTCTATTTGAACTTACAAACCTTATGCGTGCCAAAGGAGATGTTGGAATTATTGGTGATATTATTTCCGAAGCTATAAGAATTCATAAGCAAGATCATTGTCAAACTCACTCTAACGAATTACCCTCTCTAGGACTTGATCCACCACATGACGATGTTGAACATGGATACTATGATGAGGATGATGATAGTGACTTCGATCTTGACAATGCAATGAGACATTTTGGTCTTGTGGCAAATCTTCGGGGATATATGTCAGGAGGAAAGGAATGGGTTCTTGAGAGTGGATGTATCGATCACATGACCGGAGATAAAGACATGTTTCGTGAGCTTGCTAAAAATGATAGTCCTCGAAAGTATGTCACTTTCGGTGATAAATCAAAGGGTAAGGTGGTTGGCCTTGGTAAGGTGGCCATCTCACATGATAGCTCCATTCAAAATGTTATGCTCGTTGAATCTCTTGGCTACAACTTACTTTCAGTATCTAGACTTGCTGATTTCAGTTTCAATGTCCTATTTACTGAAGTAGATTGCCAAGTGTTTCGTCGAGACAATCATAAAATGGTCTTTACCGGTATACGTAGAGGTGATCTTTACATCGTTGATTTCTCTAAAAAGGCCAACCTAAAACTTGATTCATTGCGAAATCCTCAAAAGGTTGGTTATGGCATAGACGACTAGGTCACGTTGGCATGAGAAACCTTGACAAGCTTATTAAAGGGAATCATATCCTTGGTGTTAACGATGTCATATTTGATAAGGATAGACTTTGCAGTGCTTGTCAAGCAGGTAAACAGGTTGGAGGAAGTCATCCCGTGAAAAACATCATGACCACAAGGAGGCCACTTGAGCTACTTCACATGGATCTTTTTGGTCCCAACGCTTACAAGAGTCTCGGTGGAAATTTTTTTGGTCTACTTATAGTTGATGATTTTTCAAGATTTACGTGGGTGTTCTTTCTCGATGATAAATCGCAGGTCCACAAGATCTTCAAAAACTTCGCCAGGAAGGCTCAAAATCAGTTTGAAGTGAAGATCAAGAAGGTTCGCAGCGACAACGGAATGGAGTTCTAGAACGCAAACGTGGACACCTTTCTTGACGAAGAAGGATTTCACACGAGTTCTTGGCTACGTACACACCTCAAAAAATTGGAGTTGTTGAGAGTAAGAACCGGACGCTCATCGAAATGGCGAGAACGATGCTTGATGAGTACAAGACGCTGGAGCACTTTTGGGCAGAAGCGGTTGAGACAGCTTGTCATGCAACAAATCGCTTGTATATTCACAAGCTACTCGGCAAGATGGCATACGAGCTCCTCACCGGTAACAAAGCCCAAGTTGGATACTTTCGAGTATTCGGCTCAAAGTGCTACATTCTTGATAAGCATCGTCGTTCTAAATTTGCTCCTAAGTCTCATGAAGGTTTCCTACTAGGTTATGGCTCAAACTCTCACACTTACCGTGTCTACAACAATTTCACCCGAAAGGTTGAAGAGACGGTAGATGTGAAGTTTGATGAATCTAACGGCTCGCAAGTAGAGCAATTGCCAATTGATGTAGGAGACAAAGATCCTTCGGAAGCAATCCAAGACTTGTCTATTGGCAAGGTCCGTCCAACGGAAGTGAAGGAGAGTACCTCGTCCGTCCAAGTGGAAGCTTCTACTTCACGACAAGGTGAACCAAGAGTTGATACGGAAGCATCCACAAGTGGAACACACCAAGATGAAGAAAACGAGGAAGTACATCAAGATGAGCGTCAACAACCTCCTTCTCCACCACGACAAGAGAACGACAACGCCAACAAAGAAGAAGTTCAACCAAGAACCAAGCAAAAGCTTTCACGAGTTCTAGCAAGAATTGCTAAAGACGATCCCGTAGAGAAAATCTACAATGATATCCAAACCAGGAGAATCACTCGCTCTAAAACTCGTTTAGCTAAATTTTGTGAAAACTATTCTTTCATCTCTAGTATTGAACCTATGAAGGTCAAAGAAGCATTGGAAGATCTAGATTGGATAAATGCTATGCATGAAGAGCTACACAACTTTGAGAGAAACCAAGTTTGGACATTGGTTGAGAAGCCCGACAACAACCACAACATCATCGATACCAAATGGGTGTTTCACAACAAGCAACATGAAGATGGACAAGTAGTTCACAACAAAGCACGTCTCATCACCCAGGGCTACACACAAGTTGAAGGTATGGACTATGGTGAGACTTATGCTCCCGTTGCTAGACTTGAATCCATTCGCATCTTACTTTCCTATGCTAATCACCATGATATCACCTTATACCAGATGGACATTAAAAGTGCCTTTCTAAATGGTGAAATAGAGGAGGAAGTTTATGTTAAACAACCTCCCGGCTTTGTCAATCCTAAGAAACCCAATCATGTTTACAAACTTCACACAAAGCTCTTTATGGTCTTAAACAAGCTCCTAGAGCTTGGTATAAATGCTTGACCAAGTTTCTTCTTGAAAAGGGATTTGAAATTGGGAAAATTGATTCCACACTTTTTACTAAAAGGGTTAATGGAGAATTATTTGTATGCCAAATTTATGTCGATGATATCATATTTGGATCAACTAACCCTCATTTTAGTGAGAAGTTTGGAAAGCTAATGTCAGAAAAGTTTGAGATGTCAATGATGAGTGAACTCAAATTCTTTCTTAGGTTGGAAATCAAGCAAACTAAGGAAGGTACTTTTGTTTCTCAAACGAAGTACACTAAGGACTTATTCAAGAAGTTCAATATGCAAGAGTGCAAATGTATGTCTACACCCTTGCCTACTAGTGGACATCTTGATTTGACCAAAGATGGTGAACCGGTTGATCAAAAGGTTTATCGCTCTATGATTGGTTCATTGTTGTACCTATGTGCTTCACGACCCGATATTATGCTAAGTGTGTGCATGTGTGCAAGATATCAAGCTGCTCCTAAAGAATGTCATCTTAAGGCCGTAAAAAGGATAGTGAGATACTTAATTCATACACCAAATTTTGGCATTTGGTATCCTAAGAGGGCCTCTTTCGATCTTGTTGGCTACTCCGACCCGGACTATGCCAGAGACAAGGTTGATAGAAAGTCCACTTCGGGTACTTGCCAATTTCTTGGTAGATCTCTTGTGTCTTGGTCCTCCAAGAAACAAAACTCAGTATCCTTATCTACCGCCGAAGCGGAGTACATTGCCGCTGGTTCATGTTGTGCTCAATTACTTTGGATGACCCAAACTCTTAAAGATTATGGGATATATGTAAACATGTTCCATTGCTTTGTGACAATGGAAGTGCTACCAAAATTGGTCATAATCCCGTACAACATTCTCGAACTAAGAATATTGAAGTTTGTCATCATTTCATTCAAGATCATGTTGCTAAGGGTGACATTAATCTTAAGCATGTTCGCACTGAATAGCAATTAGCGGATATATTCACTAAACCTCTTGATGAGAAAGTGTTTTGCAGGTTGAGAGGAGACTTGAACATCATAGATGCTTCAAACTTGGAGTAGAAACTCCATTGGATACATGCAAGGCATGAGCTTATGACTAATCCTTGATATTTCTCTTATGATGAAAATCTTATGTCTTGGATATATTTGCATCTTGCATGTTATATAACCCATGTAGGTACTTGGTTGAATCAAATTCCATGAAATTGTAATCTACTCACATCTTGAGCAATCTCTACATCACCAAGTTTCTACACTATGGTGGTTGAAGACAAGGAAGCACAGAACCATTCAAGCATATCCTTTGACAAATTCTATGTTGAGCTTCATGATTGTCATTTTTGGATACACAAGTGCTCTCCCTTGCAAGAACTAACCCATGTAGGAAGATGGACTCAAATTCCAAGTGGTGCTCCCAACTCTTGATGAGCTACATCAACCTTGAGCAACCCACACAAGTTCAACTACATGGTCAACACCACCAACCAAGGTATGTTATTCCATCTTAGAGAAGCTTTACTCCGAGTCATGAGCTAAAGCAACTCGACAAGATGTGAATACATCAAGATGCTTAAACGAAAAATGGTAACCCCATTTTGAGCTTAAATGATGAGTATGACCTATGATCAAGTGATCTCACTTGACTCCTAAGTCAATATACTCTAACATAGGTGACTTTGTCGCTGACCATCTCTAGATGAAGTCCTCTCGTGTTCTTTTCTGTGCTTTTGCATTTGTCTCATGCATATTTGTTTCCCCTTTCAAAAAAAACTTCATCTAGATTTCTTTCTGTTTGCTCTCCATTTTCTGCATCCAATTCATTGCATATCATTCAGTGAATTCCTTGCAAATCTTTGTGAGACCTTACTAGTCTAGTGAGATGAGGTGACAAGTGTTTTCTCTGCGATGAACTTGGTTTCACCGACTTGTTGATTTCGGTCCAACCGAATCCTTTCGGTACAACCGAAGCATACCACTCGGTGCCACCGATTTCACAACAGGAAAAATAGTTTGCCACTTATTCTGTGTTTCTTCTGATCCAGCTCCACTCAATGAATCTTGTCCTCTACAAGCATCCCATTTATATAAATGCTTTGTGCTGTGACTCAAGGAACAAACCCTTCTTGGAAATTGATGTCAAAGGGGGATAGAGATATCACATCAAAGCTTATCACTTCCAAAAGGGAGAGATTATTACTTCCACAGGGGGGAGAAAGAGATCTCCAGGGGAGAGAATACTCAAGTAGAAAGTATTTCTCAAGGATCCCAGATGCTTGGTGTTCAAGAGGAGAGATGCCACATGTCTTCTTGAGGGGAAGGACATGTTCATATGTGCTTATTTGCATTAGCTATGTTCATTTATATCTTTCAGCTATGTTTTTCTGTTCCCTATCTTCTCCCAGTATCCCATGCTAGATTCAGGGGGAGCAAGACATCTAAGGGAAAGAAATCATTTAAATTCATTGCATATCTTTACCCTTGGAGACATGTCTAATCCAATGTGGTACTTAGTACTCACTCTCTACATGTCATCCCAGTCTTGGTATTCTTGTGGTTTCTTCTATTTGCTCTGGCTAGTAGATGTACCTGTGTTATCTAACCTTGTTTACGCAGGTTCACTCC